>JAQIBA010000048.1:0-104052 GCA_028293925.1 Brueelia nebulosa
CTTTTGATGTACAGTGCGAAAGAGAGAGATACAGTATAAAAGACAACAGTTCGTTTGCCGTTCGCTTAATTGTTAAGGCCATTCCTTTTCCTCATTATAGTTTGTTTTTTTCATGAGAACCACCCTTTTGAGGAATGACGAGGAAACGGGGCTCTCGGGATGGCAAATTAGCCTTCTTTTGTATTTTGTGAGGAATTCAGGAGAACGCCCCCTTCACCCCTTTTCACCCCCGTCCGCCTTCTTCGAGTCGTTAAACAATTAATTCCGCGGAATCCAAACAATTAAATTCCGGTTTTATTGCCATGCGAACGTGACGAACGGAGAATGAATAAAGTTGGGATGGAATAAGCAGAAAAAGTCTCGGGAGTGACAGGGGGAGGAAAAGCTCCGGGTGATGGATGAGCTACGATTTGTCAAAGGAGGGATGAAGACGGGGAGGGGCGAAATTCGGGGAGTTGAGCGCCGAATAATGGCTTTCGTGTTAGAAAAAGTGAATTATTAAAAAGCGTTCATATTTAAAAGCGAACGAGTTTCCTTCGGAGCGAACGTATGACCTCATCGCGACTCATTTCGAGCTCCATTTCCATAACAAACGCTCGGAATAACTAACGAACGTGTCCTCGTTTGTTGCCCCCCCTCCGCCCCCTCCACTGTCGCTGTTTGTCGCTCTTTGTCGCTCTTTGTCGCCTTTCCTCTCTGCATTCCTCATTCCCGAGAGAGGAATGGCGGACGCGAACTGCAGAGACATTCATTCATTCGCTATGAAATCGGAGCCAACTCATTCACTAATTGCATGTGAAAAGAGATGTGCTATCAGTTACTCAACAACGGACCGGCCAAGTGTCAATTTGACCCCAAACCACTCCTCATGCATAGTTTTTTTAAAAATGTTTTCCTCTAGTCTCGTCTTTTTTCTATCAGTCAAAATGACGGTTTGCTTTGAATGTTGATTGAAAATTCTAGAATGAAAATTGAAAAAAAAGAATGAAAATTCTACCAGTCGAAATGTCAAACTGTATAAGTTGTTTCATGGGATTTTCTTAATTCTTAGGAAGAGCAAAAGGGAAAAAGAGAAATGAGTAAAAAGAAAAAAGGTAAAACAAAGAAAACTGGGTAAGAAGAAAAAAAAGAAAAATACCAGTTTGAAATTGAAAAAAGGAAAAACAGAAAAAACAAATAAAAAAAGTAAAAAATAAACAAAGAATGGGGGGGGGGGAGAATGCAGAAAAAATGATTGAATTTTAGGGAGACGGTCTGTAACAATTACTACAATACAATTTCATTTACGTTTGATTAAAGTAATAACATCAGCGTTTGTGTGTTATTTATTACATATGGAAAGTTTTCATTGAAAAGAGGAAAACAAAATACAATTGAGGAGTGAATTTGACTCCGTTCTGTGATTTCCACTTTCAACTCCTCACTTGAGTGACTCTCTCTCGTTACAAACGCTTCCCGTCATTCCCGTCATTATAGAAACACAACACAAAGAGAGAGAGAGAGAGAGAGAGAGAGAGAGAGAGAGAGGAGAGAAAAAATGAGTTTTCCGGTTCATTTGCTTTTTAATCGATTGCCAGAACAATTTCGAATTGAATGATAACGAAAACAGAGCAGAGTTTGAGAATTAAATTGTATTTGGCAATACAATGCGGATTAGAGCCCTCCCCATTGAAATTGCGTTCAAACAAACAAATGAGTTCCTCGCCGTTGTGTGGCCCTCCTTCGGGGCGCCCCCGCAAGCGCCCCTCCCCGAACCTCATTATTGACAAACATATAATGCATATTATTAACCCCCAAACTTATTTTATAAGATAATGATTTAATAATTAGCATCAATCATAATAATCACCAATGCTCCACTGAAGAATTATGTAAATTTAGGTGGTATTATGCAAATAACACATGGAGTAATCGGAGGTAGATAAGCACTCCCCCTCATCTCCCTCATCTCCCTCATCTCCCCGGATGAGCGAAGGAAAGAGGCGGTCGGCGGAGAGGAGATAAAGAGAACAAATACCTGAGATTGACCTCTGACCCCCGGGAGAGGTGAATTGTTGGCTTTTATGGCCGTTTCCGTTACAAAGGCTTTAGCGGCCGCCGATCGGTTGTTTTGTTGCTCAGTTGATCGTCAGCGATCGCTGTCTTCTGCTGTTGGAGTATTTATTAAGGATTTTCCTGTTTCGGGTTTTGCAAATAAATATGAAATATAAAAATTTAACAATACTGTTAATATTATATTATAATAAATTTAATTTAATTGCTTTTAATTAATATCGGAGAGAAAGTTCGGGAACACTCGTAAAAGAAACAAAAAAGAAAGTCCCAAGCTCCCCTTTCTTTCTTTCTTTCCTTTTCAACCTTTTTATTTCGTGTGTTGTTTGGTTATGTTTAAATGTTATTTTAAATTCCAATATAATTATTTTCACCAATTCATACATCCTCCAGCCCGTTTATTTCAGCAATTAATTATATATTAAAATTATTAAGTTAAAAATTTTTATTTAACATTAGTTAGGAATAAAATTACGACAGAAATAAGTTTTTTATAATAAAAAAATTCACTTTTATAAAATTTGAAAGAGTATAAAAAAATGAAAAAATTGGTTTTTATGACTTTAAAAATTGAAAACGCAACCAAAAAAAATGAGAAAAACTCATACGTTTTTGAAAAGGAGAGGGGATATTTTGGAATTTTTTCAGAGTGATTCCCTCCCCCGCCACCCCGCATAATATTATTATTAGTATTATCTGGGAAATGATTTGAATTATCGGGGAGCGTTCAATAAAGAAATTAATTTTTAATTCAAAAAGACGGGGGGAAACGAAGAGAATAAAAATTTCAATTTCCATAAAAAGGAAATGAAGACTCCGAATTTGAATAATTAATAAATTCCATAAAACTTCAAACAATCATTTATTAAAATTTATTATATACTCGAGCAAAAGAACTCGAAATTATCTCTTTGCATCCGAGCGGGGTGGGAGATTCTGGGAAACCGCCCCCTTTATTTTACAACTTTTAATTAGAAAGTAAATATTAAGGGGGGTGAAGGGAGGGGGGTGGCTTAAAATCTTTTAAAAGCCACCGGATTACACTTGTCTTATATAAATAAGCGGCTGGGAGCCCATAATCCCCCTCTTCGGCCGAGAACAGTTCTCGAGGGGATCAGCAGCGCTATAAAAACTGCCCCTCTCCCCAGAAAACCCCCGAAAAACCTCCCCAATGTGGTTTTGTGTCAAAGATAAACATTCCTAAGATATTAGCCCTAATTTGATCCTAATACTCGTGGATTTTCGGTTATTTGCTTTTTTTAACTGATTTAACGGCGAGGGGTGGTTTTGCCCCCTTTCACCCCTTTCGGGACCGCTCTCAAACGGTGATTAACCCTATTTCGCGCTTAATGCTAATTAAAATATAATTATTATACGAACCGAGAATAAATGAAGTGAAAAAGCGAGTATTAATACTCTGCGTTGGGGGTGGAAATGTTTAATTGCGGAGAGGGTTGATGTTTTTGGGGGTGCGGGCTAGAGTTCGGTGCGTTCGCTCACGCTGAATGATTGCCGCGCTTTGGCAGCACAGATTCATCGGCTGATTTCCCAGCGAAACCAACTGTGACTTTATTCATACACTCTATGCTTTAACAAAAAAAATTTTTATGAAGTTTGTCATGAGTTTTTCATGTTTGCTTTTTCAGATTTATTATTTATGTATTTTATTTAGTTTGTTTTTTTTATAGTTTATTATTATTTATATTTGTTACATTATAGTTATATATATGTTATGATAGTATTTAAAATTACTATAATATTTATTTATATATTTTTAGTTGTATATATTACAGTTTTTATATTATTTATTTATTATTATTTAGTTTTATTATTTACTTTTTTATTTTTATATATTATAAAAAATAATAATATAGCTCATTTTTAACATTTTCCATTATTAAATCATTTTAAATTTTTTCTGTATACTTTTTGTAATTTAAAAGGAAAATTGCAGTATTTTCTGCTTCTTCAAATGTCATAGAAAAATTTTCTCTGAGAATTTTTTCTGGAATAAAAATGGGAGAAAATCTTTTTTTAATCGATAAATGTCAAAAAATGTAAAAATTGTAAATTTCTGAATTGTAATCGTTAAAGGTTTTCGTTTCAGAAGTTTCTTCTCTTTTTAATTTTGGGAGGTGAAGGGGATGAAACAACCCTTCTTATTTGTTTCCCCGACAGCTTCGATTAAAAATTACGTAACAGGAAAGGGGATGAATGCTTTCTTTAACGGGGGTTCAACGCCGTATAAAAATAATTAATTACTCTCAGTTATTCAGGTGTAAATTATCTTTTGAAGGGTGGTTTGTTAGGGGAGAATTTGGTTACTCAACCAATTTGTTTGTTCCGAGTGGGGGTGGTTGTGCACCCGTGCTCCGATGGGGTTGCATCGTACCTGTGCCCGATTTCAATAAAGAATCGGGAGAAGGAAAATGCCAAATGAGGGATGCTCTGTGTTTCCTTCATCCCTTTCCTCCCCCACTTTTGCTCTCCTCATTCGTCAACTTCTTCTCCCCCGCCAGGCGCAACAGGTACAGTGCGGCCGCGGCAGTTTTTATTTAAACTCCCATGGAGTGGAACTTCCGGTTGGGCGACCGGAAGTTGGAGAACTCTTTCATCTGTGCAGTGGATTTAATGAGGAAACTCTTTAACGAGAGTTTTTCGGGGAGTTTTTTATTAAAAAAACTTTTCTGATGTTTCAATGTTGGAGATTGTCATTGACGGAGAGTAATGAATTTACAACTTTTCCCTTTTCGTTCAATAATGACGATTAACACCCTTTGAGGAGCCCAGGCTCGCTCGACAGCCACCCTTTCTTTGCACGCCTTACACCCTTACACCCGCAGGCAGAAACAGGCATTTGCAGGCATTCGAAGCCGCGGAAGCGCTGATTGTCATAAAAAAGCAAAAAAATAATAAGGGAATGAAAAAGAACGGATAAAAGGCAGGAAAAAATGAAAGAAGCGAAAAGGAAAGTAAAAGAAAGAAAAAGAGAAGAAAAATGAAGAAAAAAATAAGGAAATACAGAATGAAAGAAGAAAATGGAAAAGGGAATAGTAAAAATAACTAATAAAGAATTAAAAGCAAAAAAAGAATAAAATAATTTATAAATACAATAATATGAAAAAAAAGTACGAATATAAAAAAAGAAAAAGGAGAGATGTAATAGAAGAATTAAATAAACCATTTTAAAGAAAACATGTAACAAAAGAAAATTCGTACTAAAAGGAAATGAAATATAGAAAAAAGTTTAAGGGCAGGAAAAAAGGAAGAAAGGAAAAAAGGAAAAAAAGGAAAAAAAGGAAAAAAAGGAAAAAAAGGAAAAAAGGAGAAAATAACGCAGTGTTCCCCTCACATATGAGCAACATTCGGCGGAATATAATTTCAAGAAAAAGATTTGGCTTTCGTCTTTTCGAGAGGGCACCGCTTTCTAATCCGTCTCGAGAGTTTCCCGAAAGCTCGAAAGCTCGGGGGAAACGAGATAAAATCCGAGTGCGTGTTCGACCACGCTCAGTGTGGCTTTTCTAATCACAGAATCGCGGAAAAGGTTTTTTATCGGGGGAAAGCTGAATGCAAAGCGTATATAAGGGCGTGGCCCCGTCGAGTGCATTTTTCGCTGAGTTCGCTGAGTTTGCCCACTGTTGGAAAGTGGGGGCAGCAGCGGTGTCTGTGGGCGCGAGAGGTGCAATAAAAGTCTCGGCCATTGTTGAAGGGAAGAAAGGGGTGATATATTTGAGATGTCACCCCGAGGAAGGGGCGGGAGAAGCGTTAAGTAATTTAAAAGAAAATTGTCAACATTTGAACTTATGACAAATTGCTTTTAATTTGGGAATTCTCCGGCGGAAAATCGTCTTTAATGAGCGGCTGTCATTTTTCATTTTACCCCGGAAAGTACCTGAATTTTCCAAGATGGAAAACCCCACATCAGCCTGCAAAAAAAAACAACATCGACATTCTTCACCCTTTTTTTTACATTTTCCGTTTTAACTTAACAAAGAAATTTAATTTTCTTTTCCATTATGCGTGAAAACTCACAAAAAGCTTTAATTAATTTTCTTGTACTCGTTTATTTTAATTCCGTTTCCTCTACCTATGCCGCCCCTTTATCCCCCCGCGCCCCAGGGATCATCCCCTCCCGAGCTTTCCCTCCCCCGCCCTGACGGACTTCTTTCATCCCTCCGGGGACAGTTAGGGGAGGAACGATGACACTGACCAACACTGCACTTTCATTATAATAAGTGAATATAAGTAAAATAAATTATTGTATAAGTATTATAAAATATGTTCACAACTCAATTCGTCGGTCATTATTATCTATATCTAATTTTATTTTAAATAAGGGTATCGGCTGCGCTTATCCACAAAAAACAGTACACGTTTCCACCCTTCGGGACTTTTTCAAAATTATAAAAAACAAGTCGAAGCAATGAGGGGGTTGCCCTTTCAACCCCCTCGATGACCGAATCCAATTCTCAAACTCCTGACTCGACAGTTCCGTCCCGTCCAATTTCACCGACCGGGAAAACCCTAAACAAGAAACCGACCGTAACGAAGGTTTTATAAAATTTTCCAATAATAAAAACAGGAGATCGGGGGAGGGGGTGGTGGCGGTGAAGGGGATGAAGGGGTGGAGATTCTTTCGAGAAGTTTGCCTCGGAAACTTTGAAATTTGTTAAGAAGTGTGGTCTCCATGGTTTTCTCTCATGATAAAATCTCCTTTGATTTAAATATCCTTTAAAAGAGACTTTCTCTTGAGCTTCCACCCTCGAGCACCCCCGCACCCCCAACAATTCAATTTAGACTTAAATTATATAGGCATTTCTCGAATGCTCGTGGCGGAAGTATTTCATCCTTTCTTACTCCGCGACTATCGCCGACCCTCCCCGCCGAAAACTTCTCAGAACGGGGGTTGTTTGATCGGATGAAAAAACCAGGGGTGAAACCAGGGGTGAACTGGCCCCCCTCCTTTCTACCCCCGCCCCGACTTCTTCCCTGGAATCCTTCTCGGTCGTCCCGTCACTGTCATCTTTTTCTTAGGTTTGTCACCCGGGGGTGGGTTTTCATTAGGGGAGGGTGGACGCACACTCCACCACTCTCACCCCTTTTCATAAAATTTTAAAGCCCAATCAAGTGGAAAATTGCTAAATTTGATTATTCTGCCTTTTTTTTGTTGGGCGAAAATTTCACGCAGATGTGTTCTCTCGAGCGGGGGTTGGGGGTTGTTTTCTCGGGGCGATCGCCAAACAGACTCTTCGTCGGTGCGTTTTGTTTCCGAACGCAGATTTTATTTCTTCAGCCGTCGAGGGGAGGAAAGTCAAGGTCGTTAGGGGGCTTTCGCTCAGGTACGCGAAAGGGGGAGAGGAAAGGCTGAGGGATGAAAGGGGAAAATTCAAGCAATTACTTAAGAGATCGCCTTTAAGGGAGCGTGACGCAACAGTGTGAGCATAAGTGGGGGAGACTTTATCTGTTTTTTTAGGGTGTTTTGCACTGAAGGGTGGTTGTAACTCGTAAACGGGGCTGTCAAAGATACTTTGGTAATATAAGTTACTTTTATAAAAAATATATGAAGATACTGTACTTTAAAAAAAAATAAAATTAGATACATCCGTACCTTATTTTTTGTTTTTGCACTTTTTTTTTGTTAACAAAGTTGTCTCTCTTGTTTATACTCATTTTTGAAACAATCAAATAAAAAACATAATTAATTGGAAATAATAAATTTTAAGTAAACAAATTAAATGTTTAAGAACGAAGGATTTGAGTGAATTGGCAACCGATGATGAAATATTCTTGGGAATTAAACCAAAATCATTTAGTGTTTGGCAATTATTAATTATTAATTAAAAATTAAAAAGCATTTAAATATTAAAAAATATGAAAATATTCCGAGAGCTGCAGGCGACTACAGCGCAGATAAGCGATCGCCCTCCGAACCCAGCTGTTAATGAAACCATATTTCGGCATCATAAGGATGAAGCCACCCCTATTCATCGTCATCCCATTGGCGACCCCATTATTGCCATGTTGGATTCCTCCCCCGGAAGGAGGGTTGCCCCGCCGCCCCACCTTTCATTTTCAATATTTCACCGGAGTTTTCACTTTCTTCGATAATGAACTTCCACCCCCTCTCGCCTCCCCTCCCTCCCTTGCCACCCCCGACGTGTCGGGAGGTGTTCAGTGCAACTCGTCAACTGAATTTCACACTGATTATCATCCCAAAATAAAACCGCATCAATTACCATAAACGGAAAGAGAGGAATGAATGAATGAATGAGTGCATGAATTCGACCAAATTAGGTTCAATAGAAGCGGAAAGGGAAAAATTAACCCCCGCGAGTCGTGTCTGAAATCCGGAATTCGAGATCGGGGCCGGACTCGGATTTTGGCCACCACTGATTAAGAAAATTTCGTTCCGTCTTTATTTTCATTAAACAATAAAAAATTCCCCGTGAATTACGTTAAAAGCTTTTCAAAAGCACTCATAATTACGGGAAATACTTATTACTCACAAACACAGGGAGGGGGTGTCGAAGGGAGGGGAGGGGAGGGGAGGGGGCGGGAGACGATTTGTCAATTTCCATAACTTGATTTTCAGCTTTTACGCCGTGAAAAAAACCCTAAAAAGAGCTTTTAAATTCGCTGTCGCTTTTATAAAAGTTCACTTAACGATCGCTCCGCGAAATAATAATAATAAAAAACAAATTTCATCCCCCGGCCCGCCCCGAAGGAAGAAACCAAGATGCCCGCCTCGCAAAGGATGGAAGACCTAAATTAGCCGCGGAAATCCAGCCGGATTCATTCGGACCATAAAACTAAATGGCTCTGCCTCTTTATTTTCAACCCCGTTTTCGCCATTTTGGATATCTCTCATTTGGGCTAATGCGCTCCCACTAACCGGGGGATGAAAAAACGGCCTTTGCCCGCACCCCCTCCCGATTTGAATATATTTTACGGAGACCGGCGTTTCGTTTGCCCTCTGAGCGAAGAACGCGGGCTCGAAGGGGCGGACCACCCCTTCGAATATGCCATAAACTCGAGGAAAATTTCATACTTTACGACATGTCAGAAAAAACTCTATTAGTTACTGTATATCAGTTCTTTTTTGGAGGGGGAGGGGGATAAAAGTATCTTAGATATCAAAAAGTGTTAAGGTGAATCCGATGAGAAATTTCTTTTACCTGAGCGGAAGGTTAATATGTGATCGCAGAATGTTGTATTGTCATGGGAAAATTTGGAAATCTGAATTAAAATGTGTTGGAGTCTCTGAAAGACAGAGTTAAGGTAAATAAAACCCTGAATGAAGAGCACATAATGAAGAGCAGAAGTTACTGGTGAGTCGAGCAAATATCAACACAAATAACGGCGCGAGTGGCCATGACTGCGCGAGGACCACCATTGTAAGTAAACACTTGCCAGGCCAAGATGGGCCTCTCTGCATGATAATTGGCCCTCTGGGAGCCCCGGGCCCCTTTGCCCCCCAAGTAAACATTCAACCTCAGTTCCCTCATTTGCGATTATAATTTTTCCTTTCCGCCGAGAAAGAACAGCGGCCCATTCTCGTGAGGCTTTTCTCAGAATTGATCGGTTCTTGGCCCCAGCATCCCCTGCGAGCACCCCTTCGTCTGAGTCGGAAAATTCCGAGGGGAATGCCGCTCCCCTGCGAGGACAAAGTGAGTTTCAATGATGCGTTAATACATCCCTCTCGAACGAGCTTTTATTTTTTCAGCCCCTCATTTTCATAACAATACTTCCTTTCATCCCCTCCGCGCGCGAAATCGTCTCAGAAACGGCCGTTGGTGAACGAGGGGAAGTTTCATTAGCGGAAGTAGCGAAGGTTCCGGGGACAAAACCCTTTAAGAATTCCTTCCCCGGGGAAGGGTTGCATTTCAATAAGCACTTCAAAAATAAATTTCCACCGTGACGTTGACACCGGAAAAATTTGTAGCCCCGCCATTATTTATTCTTCCCCCCGGAGGAACTTCCAAGGAATTCGGAAAACCTTCCCTCATTAGTTCTCGAATTAAGATTTACTGCCGTTCGGATTTTTCTTCCGCTCGAATTGGCCCGACACAAAAATGTTTTCGACGGCGGAGGAGCATTAAAATGTATTTAATGTTAGTGCTAACACATTTAAAGCTCCTTTCCCGACACATTCTTCCCCTCTCGGCTCAGCCTTCCGATTCTCTGAGGAATTGCGCGAAGGGGAGGGGGCGGCTGAGTGGAAAGCTTTTTCTCCTCCACCGCAGATTCTCTCTCATTTGAAAGCTCGCTGGGAAACTGAGCTTAATCTACACTTTGGAGCTTAACCAGTCAGTTAGGGATGCTTTTTTTAGTAGCATTTCTGAAAATTATTACAAAAAAAACGCAATTTTAGCTTCTTTATTAATTATTTTGTTTAAATTTAAATATAATATAATCCTTGCTTTTGTTTTTGTACACAAGAATACAAAAATATACAAATTCTGATTAATATTAAGTATAAAAAGAGATGAATATAAAATATAAATGTAAAATATAAAGGACTACTAAATACAGTGTAGAAAATTATATAGATGTATGAAAATCTAAATATAAAAATAGGAACTCCGTCAAGCCGACAAGACAAATTTACACCTTCCCCTAAGTTAAGTATGGGTTTAACTACCCCTTGAACCCTTTTGAAGGCTTTGGTCCTCCCAGCCATATGCTAAGTATAGCGCACACGTTATCTATAATTCTCTTATCTTCGGTTAAGTTCGGTTGAATTCGACAGCGTTTTATTTTGCTGCCGTGAGGTGGCGCGTCGATCGACGATGGGTTGAATGCTGTCCGGGTGTATTTTGAAGGCCCGGGGCCCTTTCAGTCAGCAGTGGGGCCCAGATGGTCACGAAAGGTTTCCAATAAGGGTGGCGGCGGAGGGTGGAAGGCGGGCGAGCATTCGCTTGTTGCACTTAAGGTTAAGAACCGGTTTTATTATTTATCGGATCCTTTTATTTTCGCAATGGGACCGCACAAGCGTGACATGGATGTTCCTCCCATCACGCGATGTCTGCTCGCCTAATTAACCCTTTTGACAAATGTTGTGCTTCTCTTCCCTCACTCTCTCTCCATGTTTGTGATTTAAACAATAGCGCGAGCTCAAACTTTAATTAACCGCTTCTGTCCGTGTGAAAAAGTCGGGATTTTGGGTTCCCACAGTTTTCGGTCGGGGGCGGAAAAGAGGAATGGCGGACTCACCCCGTGCACGGCAGATGAACTGTTCTGGTGGAAGAGCCTCGTAAACATCTTCTGGTTGGAGTTCGTGTGATCCTAATCTCGATGTTCACGAAGGAAGACAAAAGGAACAAAGGCGAAGTGAAGAAGGGAAGAGCGAAACGGTGTCTGAAACAATCCAAATTAATTTAGTATAAAAATAGAAGAACAAAGATGGAGCGGACGGACAATGAATGATGATTTGAGTTGCATGAGAGGAAACGAATTTCAACTCAATAATTAATAAAAAAAGATTTCAAAGCAATAAAACTATTTACGGAGTTAACCAACCATTTAAAAGGGGGGAAACCGAACACGATGTTGCCTTCGTGCCTTTGTGCTTATTCTCAGGTGCGATCTTTTGAATCGGGAGAATCCTGACACGGCTCCCCTCCCCCGCCTGCCCCCGCCTGCCCCCGCCTGCCCCCGCCTGCCCCCGCCTGCCCCCGGGACCCTCGGACATTCAAAGGACGTTCACTGGAACGGTCAACGGTAATTAAATTAATAAGCACAATGCGCTCAGCACAACTTCACACGAAGTAAGCAGCCTTTGTGTACTCATTTGAGCATTCGTTTGACTTATCTCTATGTACTGAAAAAAGAGGAAAAAGGAAAACACAGAGAAAAAGTGAAAAGTTAAAACAGAATATGATAGAGCGGTCATTTTGACCTCTTCCTGCCTTTCTAACCTTCTAACCTTTCTGCACCCTTTCTGCGCAGCTTGCATCCACAATAACTACCCCAAAATACTCGCAAGGTGAAGAGACTTGAGGGTCTAATTTCCATGGCATCCACTTTTAGCTCAAACTTAGATTGACCTCGGTTGTCCCTTTCCTTCCGGAGTGATCCTTTCATGTTCGGAAGCGAGTCTCGAGGGAGGAAAGCCACCCGCTGCAGGTGGGCAAGGGGAAGAGCCTCCCGCCCTCATTGAATTAACCTGATTATCTCCATCGGAGAACGAGGCTTCACCCCCGTCGCTTCTCCCCGGAAATGTCCGCGGTCACCCTTCGATCTCGCATGACGCCGAGATGAGTTTTCCTCCTAATGAACCTTATGAAACCTTTCGAGGCTCTGGCATAAAACGGCAGAGCTCATTCGCCCGGGGAGAAGTGAGCTTGGGAGTGGAGGGGTGCAGAATAAGGAGACGAAAGGGCGGAATATAATCATTTCGTCACTGGCAATAAGAGAATATTACTCGAGGAACAATATTAAGATGAAAGAGTGGGCGGATGGTGTGCGTGTGCACACTGCACTCGAATGAAATTCAAATGAATCGGGTCCCCGTGGAATGCAATCGATTGGGGGATGTTTGCACCCCCGTGACCGCCGCGACGACGTGGAGGAGCGAAATATCAGATTTTATTTCCACTCGAAAAATATTTCCAATATTATCTTTTATACAAAGGAAGAAAATTTAATCAGAATTTTTTTTCAATATTAGCAGAAGAGGAAATTAATTTGAAATTTTAAAACCTTTACTGAGTATAAGTTTATATTATGAAGACAAAGTAATGATGACTTAGGGGATGTTTTGTTGTTTAGCTCCTTGAGACATAAAAAACTGTCTGAGAGCTTTTAAAAGTATAAACATACTTATAATGTTTGTATTATTTTATAAATAAAAAGTATTTTAATATAAATATGTTCCTCTATGTCCCCCGTCGGCATTAAAGGGTTAATGATACAGTCTTTTTAGCCTGCGAAGTTACATAAATAGCAAAAACAAGTAATAAACACATATATATTAATACAATACAGAAGCAAAGCGCTAAAAAAGAATAAAACTAAAAAAAAGAATAAAAAACTAAATAAAAAATAACTAAAAAGTGACATAGAGCGTATAGTACTTGAATAAAAAGATAGATAAATAAATAAGTAAATAAAAAAATAATTACATACATAAAGAAGCAAATAAATAAGTATATAATTACATTAATATAAATAAAAAAAGAAAAACAAAGGTAAGAAAAAAAATATAATAATATACCAGAATTAATAAAATGCCGGGGTAAGATAAAATGAAATTAATGATACCGAATAAGAAATTCAATTAAATTTCACCCCTTTTGGCCGAAACTTCCCTCAAAAGGAGAATTTAGGTAATCATTTGTGCAAAAGCTCCGAATTCCGGAGCAGAGTCCAAAACTATTCGAGCAATCTTCTTAAAAGAAGAAAATTTTATTCGCTCATTTCAACCCCCTTCCGCGCGAACCCTCGAAACGCATTTCCAAATTACAAAATTTCACCCTTAAAATAAACAAGTCGGAAATAAAAAAAAATCCGTCAAGTGATATGCATCGGAGTGCTCGAAAAATTTTCAAAAGGGCTGTCGATACGAGAGCACATCAAATAATGATTCTCAACGATGACGAGGAAAACCACCCCGAGAGGGATGAAGGGGGTGATGCTCGCGTTCGACAAACTCTTTAAAGTCAAATTTCATTCGAATGATGGGAATATCACCGCGCCGAGCCGTTATTGATAAGGAAGTTAATAAATATGCGGAGGGAAAAAGTTCCTCCCGAGGAACCCTCCCTTCATCCCCCGAAAGGGTTCGCGTTGGGTAAACTAATATGAAGAGGTTTCTCTGTTTGCTTAGGAGCGAAGAGTTAGTCGACTGTTTCGGGAGACGACTCGCTTGGAATTCCGTGCAAACCTTTCCCTTGTCTCAGCTAAATTGAATTCTTTCGATTGAAAGTAAAAAGTCTTACCCCCGCCACCCCCGCCACCCCTCGCCCCCGGTCGCCGAACCCCCATCCTCACAAAGCCACCATTAATGTAAATGAACTGTTAACTGTAATTACCGTGAAAGGGAAAAGGGAAAAAAGGAAATGCGCTTTTCTAGTCATAAAATAACGGGGAGCCGCCCCCATCGCCGCCCCGTCGCCCTCCTCACCCCCGGATTGTTTATGTGGCTTCCATCCCCGCTGTAAAAATTCCTGATGAAGAAAAAAAAATAAAAAATTCACAAGTTTATTTACAATCTTCCGCCTTTGCGTCACATCCTTTGAGAAAGATGTCTTTTAAATTATCTCGGAAATGTATATCAAAGGAAATAAAATTTATACCTGGGGACCGGAGAGCTCACCCCAAAGGAAAATTTTTCTTTTGTTTCGTCTTTTTTATGAGTCTCCGTCATGCGCGGTTTTGTCCCAATTAGAAGGTCGCCTTTCGTAGATTTTGCGTTGGGGATGTTGGCATCGGTGACGTTTTTCGAAAGTTGCCAATGATTTACAGGTTGCGAGAACCGTTAAAAACTTTTATGATGATGGCTTTTCGGATTATTATAAATTGTGGATTTGAAAATTCCACATCCAGTGAGGGAAATATTGAATTTTTGATTTTAAAGTTAATATATATTATTTTGAGACACGAAGCCATTTTTGAAATTATTATAAATATAAAATACAACTCCGTCTGCGGTTATTTAATTTTATCATTATTTATCGTTAGATATTATATAAATTAATATAAATATAAAAATGTATAAAATAATCGACAATAATATTAATAAACAAATATTCTGTTAAAACCAAAAATATTTTTAGGTGCAAAATAAATGTTTTTCTGTGGGAAAAACTAAACTTTTCCGGAAACCTCCAAAACAAACTTCCGCTTCCGGTTTCCCAACTGCAACCCCTCGTGCTCGCCTTTTCCTCACGCACCCTCTCTTGCATTCCGCGTCCACCACCTTCTGCTCGAAGACTTGAGCGCTAACAGGTCGTCTGCTGCGAATGGCCGCATTATCATAAAAATGCAATTCGGGGGAGAGGGATCGGCCATGTTGATGTTCTGCCAGGAAATTGAATTTACAATATTTCTCATCTCCACAAGTAACGCTTACATCTTCTCCGGTTTGTTTCCGGTCGTTTATACACGTATTGGATCCACTCGATGCGGGGGTGGAAACTGGGGGTGAGAAATGGGGGTTTGAAGCGAGAACCATTTTATGTTCGCTATCTCCTCCGGTCTTCTCCATCGGGGAAAAGACGCCGCTGGAGAAGGCAGTGCCGCAGCCAACCTGTCGGAGGTAGAAGTGCTCACAAAGGAAAGCAAAGGTTGTGCCTTTTGTTCCTTTGTGGCTTAAACTTTTGGTTTCCTTTTTTCGTTCGGGTGGTGCTGTCGATGTGTGTCTTTCCCGCGCAGCAGAATATGAAATTGTGAGAGGTTTTTTTGATAAAAAAATTTTTCCTTTTTTCCCTCTTTTTTTCTTTTTCTTTTCTTCCTCTTTTCCCCTATTTTTATATTTTTTCCTTTTTCCCGTTAACATCTGTAATTTATCATAATTTCCCTCTAATATCTGCAGAGGTGTAACGACAGCGACAAAGAGCTTCAAAACATTTGGGAGAAATTCGGGGGGCGAAGAAGGGCGGAGGACGAGGGGCGAGGGAAAGGGGGATAAAGTTGGCTGTGGAAAATTGAAGCACGAATCGGATTCAAATTTAAGATTTTAATTTGGTGCACCAATCCAGTGAGGGGATTAAAATTTAAATGAAATCCACACCGCGCAGGATTAAATGCATTACATAACCGCTTCTTAATTAATGCAAAAATAATAATAAACAATTTTATTCTCGTTAAAAAGGAAACTTTTCCGCCCGCAAATAAAAATTTGTCTAATCTTTCACCCCCTTTCACCCCCTTCCGCCCCCTTCACCCCTCGCTCTGCGTTTCGCTTGTCTTTGCCATTTTTATCTTGGAGCCAACAGATTCGAAATCTGGCGAGGAGTGAATCGGAGAAATCTCGAAATGTGACGAAAATGAGATAAGTTGCAAGTTTTTGGGGGAGGGGGTGGAGGAGATGGAGAACTCGTCTTCCTCCCCCGACAGATGGATGACTGAGGCGTCATCCCCTCCTCGGGGAGGAATATTCTGATGCGACAGGAGCCGAATTGGTGCAGCTGTCGGTTCCCGCAGCGAAAGCCGAGAGAGCTTTCGTTCCCATCGGCTGACTCACAAGTAAATAAATTTATATATAATTATATGTTTATTCTGCTGACGGATTTTTTCCATATTTCGCTCGTGAGAAGGGGATGAAGGGTTCTGTCAACAATTTGGGGTTTGAATCTTTGGATTTGGATTTTTAGGAAAGATCGTCTCTGTAATTTGAATACTAAGACCAGAGGAAGTAGGCACGCTAAAGTGAAAAGTGGGAAAGTAAAAAGAAAAGTAAGAAAAGTAAAATTGAACGTGTGAAAACACGGCAGAAAAAAAAAGAAAAAAGAGAAAAAAATAAAAATTAATATATTTTTCAATTTTAATTATTCCAAAATATTTATTTATTACCAACAATTTGTGTTATCCGTTACCATTCGACGTTGTAAATAACTGAATTGTATTAAATTTTGTATTGCACTTTTCTTTTCCTTTTGTTAACTATTTGATTATCTGTGAAACTTCTTTTCCATTTGAACCCCTCGACTCGAACGCGTTCGCACGGAAAGGTTTCATTGTTGCCAACCGAACGAATGCATAAATTCAAATTTCCCCGTTCATCCCCAACATTTAAGGTACCCCAGCGTCAGCAATGGTACCCCCTTCGGCTTACATTTCGGTTTACAGCTTTCTTCGCTCCCAAATCTTCTTTTCCCCCAAATCTTCTTTTTTAGTCAAAGAATATCGGATTACAAAATTCATTCTTTTCCATTTTTTCCCCTTCGCAAAATCTTCCCTTACTTTTCATTTAATTTCCGAATAAAATTCAAAATATTGTTTTCCGATTTTCTGATGAATTTCCCTCGACTCCTGCACCCTCTCGTTCCCGAACGTCGCCAGGTGATCGTCGGGGGCGGTGGGGCCGCGGACGTCTTCGGCGCTCCCGAACTAATTATCCCCTCTAATATTAACTGGCGATGCATTATTAAATTCAATTAGGCCGCGGCTTCCGGTTGGCTGACTTCCTGGACTGAGCCCCCAAATAATTTATTATTAAAAAACTCGGAAAAGCTTTGCGACCCCCGGAAAAAGTATCTGACGCTGTGAGCGCGTGTCATCAAAGTATTGTATTTACACATTCCCGAACGGTAAATTGGGGGCGACTTTCTGAAAAGTTTTCCCCGGTTTTGAGGTCTAAAAGGAAGATCAGCACTCTCTGCAAAACGCGCTTTCCATTGTTTCGTATTTTATTATCGTTTTTTCACATGTGATCTTTGACCCGATAATCGGAGAGTTTATTATAATTTTTTATTGTTTTTACGGTTTTGCTTTTTCTAATCCGTCGCTTTGTTTCGGGTTTATTGTGCTTTTTTATGGGAATCTCCTGTTGGGAGCGGAGATGATGCAGATACTGCCTGCGGATGAATTCTGACAAGGCGGTGGAAAGGAAAGAAACCGGAAATGCACTGAATTCGTTATTTTTTCACTCTTTCTATTCTGTACGGGAGTTATCAACATTTTTTCAGAAATTGGACTCAAAGTTTTTGTAAGGGCTATATAAACTAGCGTTTATATATATCTGCATCGGAAGTTACTTATGACTTGATATGAACTCATAATTTCATTTTTCACGCATTTCCTAATTACACCGGAAACGATATTTCATCGGCTCATATCGCATTACTTATTGAACTGATCTGCGATCTCCGTTTGGGAATCTTCGAACGAGTTGAAATTTGGTTTCCTTTGAACCGGGGGTTGAAGGGGAGCAATTGGAAAATTAATCGGAGCTACCCCAGTCTCCTCAGGAGAGATTTATCATCTCCTCCTCTTCTGTGAAATCCCAATGAGGACTTCTTACGAATGTAAATATTCCAAAGCGTTCGCGGGTTACGAAAATGTTTTTATTTCTTTTCATTTTTTCTTCATATATCATAACTCAGGGCGCTGACATATTTATTACGTCACAACTACATTCTTACCTTTATTATTTATGTGGATCATGAAAAATATTTCTTGAAAATTATTTATTCCACCCCCCCACCCCTCCGGAGTCTTCCTACCCTCCCCCCACCCTCACACAAATTACGTCAAATTTGTAAGTAAAAGAAAAAAGAAAAAAATAAATTGGGAGATATAAAATCCATTGTCATGTCGTTAAAATTGTCGGATTTTCCTTTGGAGGAATTTTTTTTTCCTTTTTCTCGTCTGCCGCTGCCTCCCCTAAAGAGATTTCCTCTCGACGAGAGACGTCTAGAGAAGAAGATTCTTTGTGTGCATCCCCGAGAGGTTCGGGACAAAAGAAGTCGACCTTGGGTTTGCAGCAGCCCTTCGGAGGGGGGTTGCAGCGCTCTGACCTGAACCACCCCCGCTTTCCACTTCGGGCCCTGGCAACCAAAAGCCATGGCAACGGCTACAACCCTTTCGGGCGAGTCTATCGGAGCGGATAAAATGGAAATTGTAAAATCTCCTATCGGGGGGTGGTGCAGACCGGGGCTGTGGCTGCGTGAAACCACCCCCGGGCTCGCGGAAGTAACGACGGCCGCCATCTTGACTGGTTGTTTGCTTTCTTCCCGGGGAAAGCTGATTAGGGGCGGGAGATCACCCCCTGGAAGTGCAGCGGCGGAAATTATAAATTAAAAGAAGATTCGAAAGGTTCCGCGTTAAAATTTAATTTGAGTGAAACGCCGCCGCCATTTTCCTTCCTCCTGGCGAGTTAAGATAAAAAGTTATGAATTTTATTTTTCAACAATATTATTGTTCGCCGATTTCAAAAGCCTTTTTCTTTTCCTTTTCCCTTTTTCTCAACAATCACTAGCGGCCCTCGAGTGCGAATTTAATTTATTTTTGGTCCCCCGCGCCCCCCGGGGAAGAATCATCCCTTCTTTGTCCTCCACCCCCCTCCCTCGCCGACTGTAATTAAAAATTAATCGACTTCAACATCATAATTATTATTATGTGCGCGATGTGTGTGTGTGTGTGTGTGTGTGAAAAATTTTCTCTTCCGTTTTTATTTTCCCCCTGTTAATAACAATATAAATCAAGCTGTCCGAAATTATATGACGTCATAATTCTTTCCCTTTATCTCTCGGCAGCTTCTGCGCCACCCCCGCCACCCCCGGCGCCCCAAACATGATTTTTACTTTCCTTATTTTCCCGGCGAAGGTCGAGTGGGGTCGGATTTCCGAGTTGGCAATGGTAGTTAACCTCTGCTTCTCAAAGGTTCCAAAGGAAATTTTCCTTTTTTCCAACCAATGAGGAAAGCCTTCATGAAAAGTCACAAAAAGGTTTTGTTCGCGTTTGGAAACTTTATGAAAATGGGGGAAACTGAAGTTGTCACTTTAAATTGTAAATGTAATAGAATTAATTAAATAGAAATATATGTAAAGTGTAAAAATGAATAAATCTCAGATAGAAAAACTGAAAAGTAAATTAAAACAATTAATATTATTTAAGTATAAAACCATAATACTTAAAAACTTTAAAAAATATACAATTATATATTAAATAATTTAGTAAATAATTAAAATGATTATAAATTAATTATAATGTTAAAAAATTTTGTATAATTAAGATAGTAATTAATTATAAATAAGTTAATTCTTATTAGATAGAAATCCCAAATTAAGATAATAAATATTTAGAAATTAATAAACTAAATTCATAATTTATTTTGGCTATTAAATAGCCAAAATGAATTAGATAGATAAACAAATAAAAAAAGAACGAACAATAAAAAAAAAGAAAGAATAAATTTTAATTAAATAAAAAAAAAATAAACACCAAGATTTGTTGTGAATACTTATTAACATCATATTATTTTAATATTTCTTAATTATTATTTTTTTATAATTTTATTTTTCTTATTAGTTAAAAGTAAATAATTAATCTAATATTAGTAAAAAAATTAATCAAAGGAACAAAATAACTATTTCATTTAATGTTCATTTAAATGATTAACAATAAAATTACATAAAATTACAAAAAATATATATGAGAGTGGCATCTTAATTGAACCGTTGTAATTATCAAATATTTTTGTATTAAACGGACAAACAGACAAATTGGTTTTTCCTGCAAAAGACCTTGAGAGTTCAAATACAACGTAAAGATTGTTCTCTTCACGGGGGTGGTTTGAACCCCCGAAGAGTGCCAAGGACACAATCATTCGCAGACTTTGCAACCCCTCGGCCCCCCACGACCCCCACGAGTCCCAAATAAACACTCCCATGTGTGAGCCTGGTAATTACTGGAATTATGCACCAAAACTCGGGTTGACTCAGATGGAATTAACTTAATAACGAGTTGAGAAGAAGAAGTGGAGAGAAGTGGGGTTCCACAAACTGTGGGAATCAACTGGTGTGTTGAAATATTTACGAGGGCCAAACACTTTTATTAACCGCCCCTTCGCCTCCCCTCTCGCTTATTGTTTTGGCAATCGTCTAGACTCGGTTCTTTCGCCACCGGTCGCGTTCCCTCCTTGCGAGGGGGGCGCAAGGGCCGGGGTTGGTTAATTATCGGGTGGAAACACGCCGGCATTCGAAAAGACTTGGCCAGAATTCGGGAGCTTCAAAAGAAAGTAAAAAATTGGTTTGAATTCTTCGAATTTGATTGACGGTTCGCCGACGACCGTTGGAGTTTCGAGTTCTCGGAACCGGGCGGCAGTTCCTGGAATTGATGGCGTCACCGAATGCACTGTCGTTTAACGGTTGTTTTGTCGGTCACAACAAAAGGAGAGTTTATTTTGAAAGGGTTTTTAGTGTCCTTCCAATTAGTAGCTGAGCGCTTAATAATTTTTCCAGTAACTAAAGTAAATTCTTAGCTGTTTCATCTGAAATAACTTAATTAAAAGAAACTTGTTCGATCTCCAACGGTCGAAGGGGCGGTCGAATGGGACATTCCTCACATGATTTGTGTTATTTCTTCATTGGCAGTGGAATCCGATTGGTGCGGTAAAAAAGCCTTTTCCTTTAATTACTTAAACCCTGTTCGGTATTTTATAAGCAGAAAAATGAGATTATCAGTACTCACCGTCAGAAACATTGCCAAATTGGTGTTTCTAATAAAAAAACGTGAACCACCGGCAGCCATCTTTGTTTAACATGGAAACCTTTCCACATTACACAAAAGTGGAATGTCTTTTCGGACATTACAGAATTGGCTATCTTTAAATTTATTATGAAGATCTAAATAATTTTTTTATTTTATGAAGAATTTGTGAAGAAGCTTAAAACTTTGTTCGAAATTTGTCAGAGTATCGGAACGAATGCTAAGAAAAGATAAAAAATAGCTATATTACAGATGGAGAATATCTCCAATATTTCACTCTGTGGTGCCGTAAGCGTATTTAGTCAAAAATTCACGATTACTTTTCTAGAATTTTTTAAATCAATAAATACACTTTAATTTTCACAAAATATTTAGACTTTATATTTTTTAAAAAAGAGTCGATTGTTGTCATAATTGTACAGTTTTTAACCGTCTTTTAATTTTTGAACCTCACCAAAAATACAGACAATCTATTAATTGCCAATCACAATATTTTCAATATTTGAAACAGAAATTAATTTCGGTTTAATGACAGACATGAAAACGTGATGTCTCGGTCATTTTGACCGCAGTAAATCAGTAGACAATTTTTCAATTCCCTTCAACATAATTGGCTGAAACGATAAAAAAGAACGTCCCAATCAATTTATTTATGGCTTTCAATTTCTTAATTAACCCCTTCATACACGATTATTTTTTATTGGATAATTAATTCGTCTGATGCGACCGCCGAAGACAACAATCACTACAAAGTGTTGCCGATGTTAACACACACAACTCGCAGCATCGAAAGTTCGTAAAAAACGCGTTGGAAAAACTTTCGAGATCGTTGGAGAACTTTTCCAACCCAATCGAACACACGTCCTTCTTGCTTTCGTTCAATTAAGCTGTCAGAAGTGGAAGAGAAGTGTTTGGGGGGAAGGGGGCGAATCAAAACTCAATTTCGAGATTGAAAATATTAATTAGGGGAATTAAATTTTAATTTATGCAAAACAGAGAGTAAAGGAGAAAAGTATAAGACGTTCTCATTCAAAGAAATGTGACTGGAAAAAGTCCATAAATTAAAGGCTTAAAAAGTTGTTTAATTATTTCGGGGGCGATGGGGCGTACCTGGGCCGTGGGGGGTGCATTTGATTTAGGGGTTGGCTGAAAGACGCCGACGAGGCCGTAATCGCATTTGGGGAAAAAAGGGAAAGCGAAGGAGAATGAAATTTCCGGATCCCGACGGTTAATTGGCTTTTCGATTAGGATTAACGTTATCGGAACTTTGAAGCGATTAATGTGAGATTAAGATTTCATAATTGAATGAGTTGAGAGGGGCGAAACGCCGCCCTTCGGCTGCTTTCCATAAGCCATTCCTCTGGAAATTATTGGCCTTTTTATATATTATTAATTTTTTATGATTCAAAGAAGCTGGTACTCCCATCATCGAATCGGAAATAATTCTTTATTAAATTTCTGAGGGAATTAACCGGTTGAAAGGAAAATTAATTGAAATTAAATTCCCTTCTTCGGATGAGCAGAACGACTTTTCAGTCGCTGTTTCTGTCGGCGGGACAGAACAGCGCGAGAGGAAAATCCGGGAAATTATTTTATTTCAAATAATACGAAAAAGCACGGAACATCGCCTGGAGTTTGCACTTTTCCTCGTTGCTGAAAGTTTTCCTGCGACCGACAGTTACTTTTCCATTTTTTGCGACTACAGCATTTTTGACTTTGTTACCTTATCAAAATTTCATATTTTACAAAATATTAAATTTCAAAATATAATATTGGCTTCACTGTATAAAATTTATGTATGTATTTTGAGGAAAAAAACCACCGATCAAATTTTCCCCCATTGCCCGACCGAACCGAAGTCCGAACGGACGTACAGACATATCTGGGATTTTATATTTACAGATTATACATACTTTATTATTCTTATACTTCCTTATACTCTCTTGAGATTCTACTTTGGGCATTTAAGTAAATTCCACTCAAGATAAAAAAGTTAAAGACTAAAATAATTATGACTCAATCTAATAGAATTAAAACGGAAGTTATATTATATTATATATTTATTATGTATTTAACCCATTAACTGCCAAATTTCAATTTTTAAAATTTTTGCCCTATTTTTGTAAATTGGTACAAATGTATTAGGGAAAATGTGTAATTGGGGTCATGGCACTCACACTTTCCAAAAAATTTCAAAAATTTGGTCTGGAAATGGGTTAATATTACTTCTCTTTCGGGGCTTACAATTTTTCTAACAGTCAATAATTACTTACACAATACAATAATATAACAATAATTACTTTACACCAATGATGACCTTGTTGATGTTGAGGGATGATGCACCGGTCTAGTGGAAGCTTGTCCCCTTTTCTTCCTCCCCTCGTCCTCCTAAGTTGGTCCAAGTCCTTTCAATCCACCCTCTCCCCTGCGAGCCCCGTGAAACGGAAGTTACTTATGACTTAGCCAATGATTACAACTCATAATCTTCTGCCATCTCCACAAAAGCGAAGCGAAACAACAAAGCAGAAACGTCCACTCACCTCAGAAGATGTCACAGCGGAGATAAATTATTTCCATAATTTGTGACAATTTTTTTCCCGAGTCACGTTGCCTCGTGACAGTTTTTATTTCCAGGGCTTATCTGGACCTGGTCCTTTCATTCCTTGCGTCGTGTCCCACCATCCCCCGACGTGCACGGGCAAGCTCTTCGGCTCATCTCTTACCCCCGCGTGATTAAGAGAATAACGGGAAAGTGCGTCAGAGTTTTGAGATAAGTAGATAAGGATCTCCTCCCGGTGGACATAAATGAGTCATTTTGTGCGTGTGCAGTGTAAACACAGATAATAATCCAGAGGGAAAAGGAGATCCGAGAGGTAGAAATTGGAGTGCAGTTGCCATGGATGCATATTTTATATAACTCCAAACGAGTCTTGAAGGTCATTTCAAGGTCAACTCCTTTTCAGTGAAAAATTGTAATTTTAATTAAAGTGTCGGGATTCGCGACTTAAATCAGATGTAATTTTTACCCAACAAATTTATATTTTAAACACGTAGTTAAAGGAAACATTTTAATACTGCCACGTTATAATTATAATTATATAATAAAGTAAAGGTGGAATGAACGAAGGAAAGAAACAGCATTTGATTTATTAGGGGCTACAGATTATGTAATTGACGACATTTCCGCATCTTGTCTTACAGAAACTTATAATACTCTTACAGAAACTTATAATACATAAAAATCTATACGTACACAACCCTAACTATGTTAATAAGTCTGTCAGCACGAGAAAATTTCAAAATGTTTAAATTTAGTAAATAAAATTTTAATAATATAAAAATTATATATTATTTATTATTATACGGGCATATCTCCTTTCATAAAAACTCTGTATTCTATTAATTATCGATGGGTAAATAAAATTCCTATCTTTTTATCTTAACTCGTCAGGAGAAAGGAAAACGGCGGCAACGTTTTACTCAAATTAAATTTTAACGCGGAACCTTTCGAATCTTCTTCCGATGTATAATTTCCACCGCCTTCTGTGCGATTGGAGGGGGTGAAATGCGCCCCCTAATCGGCTTTGCTTTGGGAAGAAAGCGAACGGGGAAACATTCAAAATGGCGTCCGTTGTAACTTCCGACCTGTATAAGTGTGGGATTGAAGATCAGCAGAGGGCGGCCAACGTCTCCCTTCAATTCTCCCCTTTCGAGAAAGCCACCCCCGCAAAAGATTTACATCCCCTCGACTTAATTTTATTACTCTTATAAAACCGCAACAGCAGACGCTAAATCGCACACGAATAATTTCATTGCAACTGCGTTCTTTAATGGCGTCGCTCTTGAAATGCAATGAATGCAATTTATCCCTCTCCCTCCGTCAGATTTCAGACAAAGTGCAGCATTTGAAAGGATTCCTTTACCCCCGTTCCACCCCCGCACCCCTTTCATGGCTAATTTATTAAAAGTTCGCACCGCGAGGAATTCTCGTAATAAATAAATTAGCGAAGAACATTGTTGTGCCGTTGGGGGAGGGAGAGATGAGGGGTGGACGGAAGGGGTGGCTTAGGATGAGGAATGAGCCGCTTATCAGAAAGGAAAGCAATGAATCAAAAACTCAGATCATATCGGTTTCAAATTAACATTGAATTTATTTTCTCCCCGCGCAGACATTTTGAAAAGTTAAGAAATGGCGGCGGTAAATAAATTCTGGCAAATTATGTTAGGGAGTGAGGGGGTGAGGGGGTGAGGGGGCGGCATTCGAATTATGGAAACTCGGCCAAACATGCAAACGTGAGCAAGACAGAAAAAAATGGCCGCTATTTTTCCCCGAAGTCAATCAGCTATGAATAACGTAAATCACATAAGGGTTGAAGGATCATCAATAAATTTCATCCCCTTCGAGAGGCATAAACTACATGCATAATGCCGTGTTCCCCCTCCCCCATTCGCCCCCTTCGCAATTCATTTGTCCTAAGTCCTTCCCCCCCCCTCGGCCAGGTACACCCCCGCAGAATTCAACCCCCGAGTGCGAAACCCCGAGACGGGAGACTGTCATGAAATGTGCAATTTATTGCGCCCCGAGGCCTTCGCAGGAGCGAGATTTTCATTTTAATAAACTTCTCACCCTCTCATCCCCCGTCAACCCTTGAAAAGATTTCCAGGGAAAATGGCCGGACTTCCTTCGAAATACCCTCATCAAACCCCTGAAATAAAGGGATGATAGAAACTCCGTCAAAATTTCACAAACTTGGCATCGGGATGGATGAGCCTGCTCCTCCTTTCTGGGGAGGGAGGGGGCGCTTTCGCCCCCAGAAAAAAATCCGCTGTCGCCGCCCTATCAAGTATTTTTAAAAGTTTTTCCGGTGTTGCGGGTTTCGGCCGTTTAATTAAGACAGCGGAACGGTATTCTTCGCCGGCAGCAGCAGCGGGTGGGGAGGCACAGAGGGAGGGAAAGGTTGTCAAAATGGCTTCCATGGCTTCCTCCTTTGTTTATTTTGGCCAAGAAGGGATTTAATTGGCTAAAAAAGGGAAAAGGTTTTCGGGTGACGTTGATTGAAGGCGTTCAACGTCCGCTCGGGCTTTTCTTATCCTCTCTTTAAAAACAATTTTTTATGGATTGTCGTCTTTATAAAATTTATCGGTGGGCGTAAATGAGCTTTTCCGACAGCGGTTTCTGTGGCGAAAGCGATTGGGGTTGACCCGGACTTCCTTTCTTTTTGTGACGCGGGCGACAAAGAAGTCAGATTGATTTGAGAGGGTCAAGTCTTTTTGCGAGGAAATAATACAGAAATGAAAGAGGAAGAGAAAGGGGAAAGAGAGGGAAGAGATAGAGAAATTGGAAGATAAAGATGTATAGGAAGGGAAATGGAGAGATCGAGAGAAAGAAATGAAAAAAGGACGGAAAGGAAGAGAAATAAATAGAAAGTAAAAGAAACAATAAGAAAGAAAAAGAATGAAAGACTTAAAATTCGGTGTGAGTGTTAACACATTCCTCAAATCAAACTCGGTTCTAAGTGGAAATCACATACAAATTAAAATCATTAACAGGTCTCTGGTGCCATCTTTCCCGAGGGGAAAAATAGAAAATGTTCACCTCCCCCGAGTTTTCCAACTCATTAATTAATAATTAATCATTGTATTTTTCAGGCGTATTAAGCGACAACAAAATCCCCTCCCTGCGGCAGATGAACGAAGTAAACGAGCCCTCCTTCGCCATTTCCGGAAGAACTTTTAGGATAGTCATAAAAGACACCGTCGTCTTGCCATGTGAAGTTAGTAATTTAGGTGAGTTTCTGTTTACACTTTCTCCCCCAGCTCTCACCCTCGGTTTTGAGGTCGCTTCCCCGCCCCGCCAACCCCTTCAACCCTCCGCTTTGCTGTCGAGCTTTCAATTTGAAATCCTTTATTACAATTGTGTCTTTGACGTCAAAACCTCCTGTACAATTCAATAACTATTTCGCTCCCCCCACCGCCCCCAAGAATCTACCACTCTGGGGAGGACTCCGCCCCCTCCCCCCAGCAGATCCACAAACCATAAAAATAATTAATTAACACAGAAAGCCTCCGCTCCTTCACAAGTAAGTCGTAAAAATTAGCGGAGACGTCGCCGACGGGGCACCGGTGGCCACACCTGCTTTTCAGAATAATGAAGTCAGCGGTGGGGGCAGAGGGAGGGTGCGGGGCAGAGCATCCCCGCAGAATCCCACCCTCTGCGAAAGCGCCCCACTCGCGGGAATCGGCCGACTTCTCCCATTAATTAGTCCGAATGAGAATGAGATATGATCGCGCGCGGCCTTTCGACAAAAGACTATGGCCAGGTTTTTCACCTCTGACACGGCGAAGCCTCGTGCGGGGTCGGCGTGACACTCGCATTTACATGCGATTACATGAATTCCCTTCAGAATATGCGCCCCTCGCCCCTCGCCCCCTCGCCCCCGTCTCCCCCGTCTCCCCATAACTCTTTTCTCACTACGAAATTATTCAGATCACGGAAAAAGAGAAATAAAACAAATTTCGGGTGAAGACGGAATGGCCGGGAGAGGTCAAAATGACCCCTTCATCTTCTTTTGTTTTCCTCTTTCAACTCAAATGTATTTTCAGACTGTAAATATTTCACATAGAGACACTTTTTATTACATACAATAATTGTTACAGATAGTTTATGCTAACACTTTTATATTGTGAGATTTTGTTTTTTTTCTCTCTTCCTTTTTTGCTTTTCTAATTTTTGTTTTTTCTATTTTTCTTTGCTTTTCTCTTTTTTCTTTTTCTTTTTGTTTCTGCTTTGCACCGAAATTTATCTAAATAAATTCTGGTTCCATTGCAAAAAGACAGCCCTTTTCATTTTCTGGTAATTGGCCGCAACAGGTGACCGACGAATGTAATTTCTGCGAAGGGTAGTTCGAGGGAAAAATCCACCCCCAGACTCATCGCGAGGGCGGTCACAGCCAGACAGAGCAGTCTGCCCCTCTAAGGGATGATTTCGTGCGGAAAGCGTAGCCCCCGTGTCAAAGTGCATTTGGTTTCCTTTGAGATAAGAATCGGGGTTGTGGGGGTTGTGGGGGGTGCGGGGGGTGCGGGGGGCTAATGCAAATGGCGGACTGAGTTTCCCGAAGGGGTTCATTCAAGGTCATCGCTTCTCCGAGTGAATCACTCGATGCTGATTTTATTTCGTTTTATTTTATTTTATTTAAAGGAAGAGAAGGCGAGTTTTGTTTCTGATTGGAGCGGCCCGGGGGTTGGTGGGTCGACATGACGCTGTCGAAATGTCAGCCCTTGGTTTCTTTCCTGTTTCGTGCTCGCCATCTGCGATCGCTTTATCGACTTTCCGCTGTTTCTGCTCGGAGTTTCCGACGTCGCCTCCCGCTCTGCTGTTGGTGTCGCCGCGGACTAAAGATTGTATCTAAAATAAAGGGGCGAGAGAAAAAGGGGGGGGGAAATAAGAAATGAAGGAAATGTGAAATTAAAAGGACAGCAATATTTGAAGATATAGAGATGAAGAGATATGAGGATATGGAGATAAAAAGATATGAAGATGATGGGACAGGGATCCCTCCCCAAACCTTCTTTACTTTTAAAAACTATTTATTTATTTATCTAGTTTTTTTGTTTTTAAAGGTATAAAGATATTTATTTTTTATGTTCATATACAGTATGTAGATAAATAGTTATATTATTTATTATTCATTTACTTTATTATTTTATTATTTTTTTGTTAACCTATTTTTTATACCTATTCATTTTGATTTTATTTATTTATTTATTTTTATTTATTTTCTCCGATTCATACACAGACACGGCCTCCCCGCCCGAAGCAAGTCGGAAGACATTTTCGGGCGGTTAAATAAAAATGGGACAGGGAGATATGGAGTAAAGGAATAAGAGAATATTTGATATTGAGTGTTATGGGAAATTAAAAATTAAGACGAATATAAATTGATAGAAAGACAGAAAGATATAATTATATGAAGATAAAAAGAAAGGGAGTTTATGAAGGACATATGTTGATAAAGAATTAGGTATAGGTAATTAGAAATCTCTAGAATGAGGAATATAAAGAAAAAATGAGACTTGAAAATATGTAGATAATGAGATATGGTAAAATAGAAATAAAAAGATTAGGAATCAAAATAAAGTGAAAAAGAAAAGAAGAGAAAAGAAGAAAGGGAGAGTGACATGTCTCTCTCTCTCTCTCTCTCTCTCTCTCTCTCTCTCTCATCTCGGAAAAGAGCGATCTCATCGGAGATAGGAGCCGAGGAGATAATGAGGAAGATCTCACCTATCTCATCTAATTGTTCCCCAAGAGTTTCTCATTAGCGAGCATTCGGTCTGACCCCGTGTGACGCGCCCCAGGAATTCCATTGGAATCCTTTCTCGCGCCAAAGGAAACCAAAATGGCGGCCGCCAAGTCCTGAGCCATTAAACAATTTATTTAATCCCCGACGATTACTTTAATCGCCTCAAAGAACCCGCATACAGTAAATACTGTATTTCGGAATTGATGTAAAAGCTCCCGTAATAAAATCCGAAGGGCAGAAACAACTTTTTTAACTGAGACTTTCCCCCCTCCCGCCCTCCCTTCCTCCCCCTTCCCTCCCGCCACCCCCGGAATTTAAATAAAAATTTTGTATCAGGCTCATAACGAGGGCCGATCATTCTTAAGTAATTCCACTCATGTTGATAACGGTGAATTAGCTTGGCCTTAATTTTTATATTTATCACGCGATGCTGAGGAAACCTCCCCTCGACCCTCCGCCCCCTCGCCCCCCCGACCGCACAATTTAACGTCTAAATCCCCATGTTAACAAGTCCTTGTGTAATAGCCATTTTTTATGTATTAAATTATTAGGGGTGGCGGGGGCAGTGGCTGCCCTCCCCGTCGCTCCCCTGTCATTCGATGGACAACCCCCACAGAGGGTTGTTGGGGTAATTATGGTAATGTGTGGTTTTGGAGAATCAACCAAGTGATGAGGGGGAAAAAGCGAAGCGAAGAGGGGAAGTACAGAAAACTATTCAAAAAAAAAAAATAAACCTAAACCGAAAGTACTCAAACTATTGAGAAAAATAATGACTAACGGATGAAGTGGAAAAAGGAAAAAGAAAAGAAAAAATAAAATGGAATAAGCAACAGCAGAAGAACAATTTAAAAAATAGAAAGGAAATATAAAAGAGAAAGATAAACGAAGAGTGGAGAATGGGAAGAATAGGAAAAAAAAGGAATGCGAGGTTTGCCAATGGAAACGCCAACCTGCGGCCAAAGGAAGGCCCGCAGCCGACCGCAGCCCTCCGCCACTGCCTCCACCTGTCAGCATGTCTTCGCCGCCCATCCACGTCAGACGTCACGAAAGAGGGAACGGAAGTAATTGCAAGCAATTAGGCGAGGTGGTCCGCGAGAACTCATTCAGGCAGGGACCAGCTCAAGAAATGATTATCATCATTATCGGAGGGGGTGGGGGCGGGGCGGGGCGGGCCGGGAAGGACCGTAATTACCGTTAATTAGTCCTTTGTGGGTGAGGAGGCTTTGTGCTGAGAAAAAAGAAATTGTTAAGCAGTGGAGAGAACGGTCGGGAAGCCGTCGAGGGAGGGGAATTAATGGGGGGCGATTGGGGCGGAGGCGATAAGATGCGGAAAGTGTCGGGACGAACAAAGGAAAGGGGAGAATGAATGATAATTGGGTTATCGGGCGGTGGGGGCGGGGGGGGCGATTGCTGACAAGACGGAACAAAGGAAAGCCCAAAGCTATCAGAATTCTGATAAAAATTAGAAAACAGAAACCTTATTTCCCTCGCGATAAGAGTATGAGATAATAATATAACAATATAATTGAGATTTCGCATCGAATTTGGCGGAAGAAGGGAAAAAATGAAAATTTTTCGCTTTTCTAGGGAAATTTGATTTTTTTATCGGGGACAGAAAAACGTCAAGTTGATGGCGGCGACGGGGATGGAAGGGATGAAGGGGATGAAGGGGTGGACCGTGGGGTTGTTGCACGAACGAAAATGAGATGGAAGTTTTGATGGGATATGCGCCAACGAGGGGGTGAATTCTCGGGGGGTGCCGTCTCATTTCCTTTGCGAGTCCTTTGTTTCCACCTTTGGCCGCGCGGAGCATCGCGGGAGGCTTCGGCTCAAATTCCCGTCGTTTGCTGATTGAGCATTCGCGTGGGAATCGCAATGGAATTAACGAAAACTGAGCTCAACTTTCGAGTAAATTTCATTATTTAATTAATTAATTAATTTTAATAATATTTTTTCTTTAATTTCAATTAAAATTATTAATTTAATTTTATGTTTATTTATTCACAATAAATTTTTGGTTTAATTTTATGTATATTTTTTCTTACGTATATTATTATATATTGTTGTATATTCTATATTACTATTATTATACATAAATATATATATATATATATTAGGGTGTCCCTTATTTTTTCGAAGTTTTTATTTTACAACGCACACCCCCTAATTTTGTTCATTTGATTGTAAAACACTAAAAAAAATTTTTTTACGTAATTTGAAGGACTGGAACCCGTGCCTGTAGGAACCTGTAGGAACACCCCTTATGCGCGGTGCACACCCACTGTTATTCTCATGCAGTTTCGTTTTGTCCTTTAATTAATGCGAATTCTTTCTTTATTCTAAAATGTCAGGAGAGCTAAGAAGTGAAAAAAAAAATATTTTCTTGGTTGGTGGTGTAAATCATCAAATAACGGGTGCTAAATTACCCTTCGATCGCCAACTTCTCGCAGTTTTATTTTTTAACATTCGCAAAGATAAATAAGCACGAATATTGTCATTCGGAAGTGCCTTTTATTCTGGGAAAAGGCCAGAATACCAACTAGAGCTGCTCTGTGCTGCTCTGTGTAAGAAAGCTTGTGGATTTACATAAGGTCTGGCGAGGCCTCCAAGAAGACCCCGCCATGCTCTTTAAGCTCTTTAATAAGCGCCAACTGAATGAGTTTAAGAAAAATTTAGATAATTTATTTGATATTTTAGAAAAAATTTGATACTTTAGAAAAAACCTGAAAAAAGAAAACTTTGGTGATTCCGGAAAGAGATACAGTATGTCCCATCGAAAGAAGAGATGTCTGTCACTCTGTATGCTAGCTGGTACTTCATCCCTTATATTATTTTATGCTTACTATAATTATATTTTTCTTGCTTTAGTAAAATATTTGAGCAATTTTGTATCCCAAAAGAGCAATGAGTTATTTTGTCGTTTAAAAATTGACGCCAGTTTTCTTGAAGAAGACGTATCTTTATGGGATGGGAATGCAGCACTCTGCATACTGTATGTGGAGGCCAAAAAGAAAGTTTATTGTTTAAAAGCAACGAATGACATAACTGAAAGAGCCGTTAAACTGTTTCAGGATTTCCATGGCCTAAAAACGGCAGATGAGGAACAAAAAGAGTTCCCATTAGGCTGCGTAGGGGAACACAGAAAAATTTAGCCAAACTGTAAAAAAGGAGACTTTAAAAAGAAAATATTCTAAGTAATGATATACCAATTTTTGATACTAATAAAGTAAATTTTCATTGGAACTAATATTTTCAGCAACATTTACCCGTTTTATCAATACTGAAATGATTTTCTTAGAAATTATTAAGTGGTCGAAAAACCATATGTTTTGTAAAACTTTGAGGCTCTACAGGCACGGGTTAAACTAAACGTATCAAGTTAAAATTTTATATTTGAGTAAAGACTAGTATATAGAACAAAATTAGGGGGTGTGCGTTTTGATAATCCTAAAAAAATTTTTTTCGCCAATATAAGGGACACCCTAATATATATATAGTATATTTAAATTAGTTTAAAATGTTTTATTATTCTATATTATTCTAGTTAGAATTTTAATTATATTCCCTGAACTAATTGATATTATAATTTTTTTTTCTAAAAATTTCTTTTGGTTATATTTTGCTTTTAAAAATCGTTAATTGGTTATATTCTATAAAGAGTATACCGTCCTTTATTAGTGCGAAGTCTTCCGAAAAATTCCGAATCGAACCGAAGTCCCAAACGTACGTACGGACTTTATCTGGGTTTTTATATTTATATAAATTGCAGAATGATTTTATAACTTTAAAAGTATTTTTGTTTCTTTAATTTCAATGACATTTACGTTCATTTAATTGAATGCAATTTTCTTGTTTTTAAATTATGCTTTTATACTTTTTGTGCTTTTTATATATTCATTACATCAAGACTACCCTTTTTTCAATTTTAACTGATAATTTTTTTTTTTTAAATATTTATTTATTTATATTTCTCTCTCCACTCCCACCAAAATAGAAACAACTGTTCTTAACAACCGTTTCCCACGTATAAATTTTTATAATTTATTTTCTTTACCACCCCCGGAGTGCACATCGCACCACCACCGACAGAAATTAAATCCCAACAACGAAAAGGACACTCCGCTCTTCCGTCCCGCTCTGCCCAGCGGGACACGTCCCGAATTTTAAATAAAAACTCTCTACCAACAGAGAGACATAAATTCCCAAAGATACACCCGATCCGCGATAATCTCGTCAGGCGACTTGGCTGCAGGGCGAGCCCCACCCCCGGGGGCTGTTCCGCCCCTTCCGCCCCCTCCCCTCCCCACGGCCCCCGATTCCTTTTTAATTTACATTTAGCGCCTTGCACTCGGAGAGATATAAATCTGAAGAGTTTTGGCGGCGTGAATATTCGGTGGGTAGGGGTGAGGGGGTGAGGGGGTGAGGGGGCGGAAGGCGAGGAAGAGGGAGGCACGGAAGTCGGGGAAACAAAGAACTGGCAAGCTTTTGACACGCAACTTAAGTTCGGGTTTCGGCAAATGAGTTTGGCCGGGGGCGAAATTTTTCCCGAATATTTCGGTGGAGTTTGGAGGGAAAACCGGAAACGGTGAATTTTGGGCGCGAGAGGTCTTTCAAATTTTCCCCCTCATTTACCCCCGGAAGAAGATTAATTTCGGGGGGGGGGGGGGGGAATAAATTAAAGGGGGATTTCACAAAGAAAAAGTTTATAAATGGCGGGGTGGGGGAGGGAGTAAAAATAAAATTTAGAAAGCACTCGTAAATTTTTGCTTAACTTAGTAAGGGTGTGTCCCGCCGAGAAGGGGTTGGTTTTTTATCTTGAACCCCCCATCGTTGTTTTTTATCTGGCGAATTGCCCTCTTTCCATTGTTAGTTGAGTCCCGATAAAATCTTTGTAAATTTGCAAATTGGCCGGTCCGATTGGAAGGGGCGGGAGAGGGGAGAGGAAGAAGTCATTTCCGGCTGAAAAAGGGAAAGAGAACGACGAAAGCTAAGGCATGAAAATCCCGATTCAGGAAAAACTCAAAACGATATGAAAATTTTTCTCACTGAAAAATTGCATCTAATATTTATTATAATATTCAGTTATTTGGTCTCTCTGTCTATTTTCTTATTTATCTGTCTATTTCTTTATAATTCTTTCTTTCCCTCATTTCTCTTCGTTTGTGCCTTTTTTAACTCCTAATTTCATACTCTTTCTTTTGTTCCATTTGTATCTCCTTCTTTATCTATCTAATTATCTAATTCTTTGCTTTTTATTTTATTCTTATTGTATTGCAAAGTCCGAATAGGGCACGCAAACTAACATATATATATATATAAATATATTTTGTTCATTATTTTTTATTCATCTCTATCGTCTAAACACTTTATTTAATTCGCCATTTATCTCTGCATCTCCTTATATCTTTTCAACACGTTTTTTTGTTTGCTAATTTTCTTATTATAATAATATCACAAAGGTGTACAGAAATAACACAATAATACAAAAAGCATACAACTGAAAGACCGAATAATGTTCTGTTCAGGAGTTGCAAAGCCAATAAATTACAAAGCTGATTCAGCAATGCAGACTTCGCCCCAAAGTAGACATCGGTCGCCCCCTTCGTGGGGGCGGCCCCCGAGAAATTGTTTTCGTATCAGCCACTTATTGATTTAATAAATCAAATCCGGTAATTGGATGCGTAGAATCACGCGATTTCCTTTTCCAAATCAAACAAAATGGCTTCCGACAGCGGCTGATGGGGAGGAAAAGCATTTTCTTCTGGGAAAGCCACTTTCTCCGGGTGAAATCTCACCCCCGGCACAAGGCAAAATTAATAATTTCACGGGGGTGCGGATTAATTGTTTCTGTTATTCTAATGATCCCATAACTCCGCTGTTAATTGCCTCCCCGCCGCCCCTTCATCCCCCTCGCCCCTCCCCACTCATTCACGGAAACCGTCCCCAAATTAAAATTTTCAAAGCAGGCCTCGTAAAGTCTTTATTGTCCTCCATGGTGGATGTGAGAGTTGAAAAAATTATTAACTGTATGAAATCTCGTAAAGCGAAGGGGGTGGAAAGGGGAGGGATGAAGGGGAAGGTGAGGGGAGGGGAGGTCTTTGCCAACCTAATCGAATTTCCCGCTGCATTGTTTGAGATAATTAGAGGAGACGGGGGGAAGTCTGATGAGTAGGGCGCTCTACGCCCCATTTCATCCCCCGTTCACCCCTCACCTGATTTTCAACCCCGATTTTTGTATATTTTTTTGTCGATTTAAAAGCCGTGGCCGAGAGGAGATTATCCGAAATGAAGGTTTTTATAGGTCGTAATCCCCCGAGGGATCCGGTTTCTTTAAAGGGGATGATTTTAGGGGCGAGGAGAGCAAATATTTGAGTGGGGGTGCTCCCGAAGGGGAGGAACTCCCGTTGGGGCTGTTTTAAGACGTAAGAATGAGAAATTAAGGCGGTAATGTTGAATTCTATCTAAAATACGATATTATTATATTCTGCTAATAGAGCAAAGAAAGAAAGTATAAAGAACATATATATTTATATGTGGCAAAGCATTCAGGTTGAGAAGCTTTGTTTTGTTTTAATTATTTTATGATTATTCACTCTTTTAGTGCTTTTAGCAGTTTCTGATTTTAATTTTTTTAACTGATTTTAGTATTTATTTATTTATTTATTGGTTTGTTTATTTATACAATTATTTATTCTTTTTAGTTATTTTTAGTTATTTTTAGTTATTTTATTATTTTTAGTTATTCTTTTTTTAGTCCATTACTTCCAAACCTCAATGCGGTGTATTGTATATATGTATTTATTAGTTGTTTTTGTTGTTTTATGTAACTTCACAGAGATTGTAAAATGTAAAGATTGTATAATTAACCCTTTAGTGCCGACGTGCGAAACAGAGGAAAAATTAAGTTATTATACAGTATCCACTATATTCTGCGAATACATGTAACTATAACATATCAGTTGCAAAACGCGCCAAAATCCCCTTCTTCTTCTTCTTCTTCTTCTGAAGGTGGATGTTCTTTTTTTGCAGGAAACTACCTCGTCGTGTGGAAGAGAGGGATCGCAGTGCTTTCCGCCGGAAACGTCAAAGTCACCCCCGACCCCCGGATAAAGCTAGTCGAAGGATACAACCTGGAAATCCAAGATGTCCGCACCCAGGACGCCGGGGACTACGTCTGCCAGCTGGGCACCCTGCAGCCGAGGGAGATCACCCACACGCTGGAGATCCTAGGTGAGCCCCGGGGGATGAAGGGGTGGGACCGGCTTTTTGTCCGCATCCCTCCCGACAAAAAGCAAACGCCCCTGGAAATCCAACAAATCACCTGTAATGAGCAAATTGGCCCGCAAAAAATAATTCGTGCACATGTCCGCTTGCTCAAATCAGCAAAAACTTCTCTTTGGGGGTTGAAGGTAATCCGATTTGGATTTGGGGATTTCGGGGAGGGTGAAAAGTTGTACCTGAGGGAGGTCGTCGTGTCGTCACCCTTCTCTTCACCGGGAGCAAATCCTGGAACTCTGCTTTCGAGGATGTCATCCGGCCCTTATCTCCCCCCAGGCTAGGGAAAGCCCTCAACCCTTTCACCCCTTTCATCCCCCTTCGCCTGACTAAACGTCAAAGCTAAACGGTAGCGGAATCACGAAAGTTGACATTCTTTTTCTGCCACGTGGGGTTTCATTTCTTCTCGGATAATGTTTCCTTTCGATTAATCCCCTTTTCATCCCCATCCCCCACCCCCACCCTCGTTACGCGAATGCTTCGATGAATATAATGTAATAAAAACCTAAAAGCGCTTAATCCGCCGCGCGCTCCCCGTTTTTAATAAATAATTTGGCGAAATGTTTTTTCCGGGCGGAGTGAATAAATAAAAACAAGAAAGAAAACAAAAGAAAGAAGTTTCTGCAGAAAACTTCCCTTCAACCCCCGCCACACCATCCCCACCCCATCGCACATTACGGAAAAACTGATTTTATTTTTCATTTCAATGGAGGATAAATAGACAGGGGATGGATTATTCTACCTGCGAGGGGTGCAGGGGGTGACAGGGAGAAGTTTTAATACCTAATCTTTACCTCACACCCCCCATCAACCCTTACAAATTATGCCCCTGAATTTACGGAAAAATCAAATTATATTTTCTTTATATTATTATAATTACATTTTTACAACAATTATATACGATATTACCAGTTTATATTTTATAATATAATTACCGTTTATATATATATAATTAATATATTATAATAATTTTATAATATAATATGTTGATATCAAAAAAAATCATTACGTTTTATTTTATTATTTATATTTTATTATCAACGTGTATATTTCTGCTCTTTTAAATATGCAGTATAGTCTTTTCTCACTGCGCTGAGATCGCTAAAAAACCACGTCGGAAACAGGAGTTCACTCCCCCGAAATATCAATAATAAAACACAACAACCCCCACCCCACCGCCCCCTTTAAAAAATGAAAAGAAGGTTTGCATTCGGTTCCATTGTTACGCAACAAATGTTTAAGGCTCCCCTGAAAACGTTGTTGCAATGTTCCATCAGATGCTTCCGGTGTCGATTCACCGAGCTGTGAGAAACGGAAACGGCGGTGGGGCGAAGGGGGTGAGAGGGGCGAAAGGGGCGAAAGGGGGCGGAGGATGCGCGCGATGCTCTATGAATTACTAAACACCCCCGATCGAAGTCAGGGTGCCGATTTGCCGTAATTATTTAGTCTTTCTTTTGGGTCCCCCGGGAGGGCGGCCGAAGTCTTTGGGGCGGCAGGGGGATGATGGGGGTGAGTCGCCCCTCATCGGATATCGATAATTAGTTAAATAAATTGATTAATTCGAAAGGAAAACTCGTTAATTAATTGTTAGCGGGGTGAATCAATATGGAGAAGAATTTTCGTGGGCGGATTATCGGGGGGCGAAGGGGCGTCTCGGGCGGGGGCGAAAGGGGTTGCATTCATTTCAAGAATTTCTAACGTGAAATGATATCTTTCAAATTTAAATTTTCATTTTAAACAACTTTCTTCCCTGAAATAACGGTTCGTTGTATCAGTCAATCACAGAACAGAATTCTTTTCTCTCGACCAATCACAATAAAGCAAATGGCGTTATTAAATTTCAGAAAAATGAAATATAAAAAAGCGCCTAAAAATATAAAAACTTTATAATTAAAGCTAATAAAAAATAAAAGAAAAAAATAGAATATATAAAAAAACGAAAGGTATAACAATTCGACATTATAAAGAAAAATTAACTTTTGTAACGCTGAGAGCGTCCAAATGCTGAATGCGTTCTGTAAACCGTCAGCCCTTCGCTGTCGTCTGCTCATTCCGACAAATCCTTCGCCACTTCGGAATTCAAATGAAAAACCGAGAGCGGCACACGTGTGACACCGACATTTGTCCCCAACAATTACGACAATAATTAATTAATGAAGAAAGTTTTACGGTGGAAGGCGACAGTGAAAAATGGGACAGTCCTTTGTTTTCTTTCGGGGCTTTGCTGATAAGGGACAGGAGGGGACAAAAGGGGACAAAAAGCTGTCGCGCTCCCGCAGCAACTGCCCCTCGGCCTCACGACCAGGACACGAGAAAACCCTCTAATGCGAGGCTAATGACGGCAAAAAATTCGCCCCTGCTTCCACCCTCCTCCGGGGGATGAAATCGCTTAGTAAGCTATTTGAGGAAACAATTACCCATCTGAGTGGCTCAAACTGGGCTGAATGGCCGGAAGCCCTCAATTCCCCTTTGAGATGATGATAAATCTATAGTTCGATTAAAGGGTGCAGGGAGACCCCGAGGGGTGGAAACCACCCCCGGCACAAAAAACAAATCTATTAACCACTTGATTGCACCGCTCGGAGGTAAAGCGCAATCGAATGAAATCATTTCGGAAAACTTCATTTTTTCCCCTTAAATGTTGCAAAGCCGAGGGGGTGAAAGGGGTGGGACGGGGGGTGGATTGGATTTGAGACATTTAGCACATCAACAAATAAAATCTTTTTCTTTTAGGATTTCTTTTGTAAATGTATCGGAAGTAATTACACGGCGGAAGGGAGTTGGGAGTTTCCATTTGGAGGGTTGTCGGGGTGGCGGGAAGAGGCTTCGAGGGGCGCACCTCGAGGGGTTGATGCGAGCATGACGTGTGCTCGTTTTTACCTGTGCTTAATTGCACATTCAAGTACTTATGGACTTAATAAATAATGTTTAATGAGAGTTATTATGTAATTACTGTAATTTAATTGTTTAATTTTAAATCATAGGGTTGTTGCACGTTTCTCGGGGTGGAAGTGGGGGGTGAAAAACGCGATTGTTTATCGCCTCCGTCGCTGAAGCCCTTCGAGCGAATGGGGAAGGTGATAAACTGCGAATGCCGACCCGTTTACAATATTTTGTTGTAATTTTGAAGGGATTAGTTGGAGATGAAGTCAGTGGGAGACAAACGGACAATCATGCAAACAACAGACAAATAAACAAAGACAGCAGATAACTGTACAAACAACAGACAGACACACAAACGGAGAAACGAATAATCATACAAAGAGACAGACAAACAGAGGACAACAAAGGAAATGCATTTGTGGCCGTACAGAAGTGTTTGTTTGCACCCCCGTCCACCCCCGATGGAAAAACGAAGGGCAGGAAGTGCTGTTGCTGCTGCTGTCGTGACCTCGCATAGCCGAACAGTCTTGTGAGCGTTCCAATGAGGAATCTCAATGGCGGCTCATTATCTATTGTTCTCCGGGTTAGCAGATTTCGACGCGGAAATAAAGGGAAAGAAAAGATTTGTCTTCGCATTGAAACGGTTCCGGGGTGGTCCGGGGTTAATTTATATGATTCTTCCCTTGTTAAACGAGGCCCCGGGGCGGGAGGGGCGGAAAAGAAGGAGTTCTTAAAATAAACCGATCACTCATCGATTCCTCTCCCTGGAATAATAATTACGGATTCGGAGGGAAATGAAACTGCTTGACGGATTTATTTTTCTTTTCGTAATGACGACCCCCACCCCCATTCACCCCCCAGTCATCCCCTCCCATTGCCTTGCGTCGCCTTCTCAGTATAGAAAATAATTCTAAACGTTTTAACTGATTTTTTGAGCTCTGAAAATAAACCTTTTCATTTTTTTGAGGGGAGAAAATATTTAAATAAAATATTGGGGCGACGAAAGTCTGGTGTCGTTGTTTAGAAGGGGGCGAGGGAGGCAAGAAGCGCCCCCGGGGTGGAAAGCCAAACAAAGAAGTAGGGGATGAATTGGAAATCACGTGCGTTTATGCCAACGACAGATCCATTGTGTCCCGAGAAACGTCGTCGAAAGAAAAATGTTAGCAAAGATCGTCCGCCATTTGTTATTTATTATTTAGCGATATTTCATGGAAAAGTTGTTCATTTTCGGATTATGTAAAGTTGTGTTGGAGAGGGAAATGAAAAAGGTTTTCCCGTTGCAGTGCCTCCGAGGATCCATCACGTGTCTTCGCAGGGGGTGATGGAGGTGAAGAGGGGCGCCTCCGTCACCCTGGAGTGCCGCGCCTCCGGGAACCCCGTCCCGGTCATCACCTGGACCAGAAAGGTAAGTGCTTTGCAATTTCTCCTTCTCCTCTTCCTCTTCTGTTCCTCTTCCTCCTTCTTCTCTTCCTCTTCTCTTCCCTCATCACTCACAGTTCAACCATCATTTTAAGATTTTCCGATTCCACCGGAAGTTTCCAAAGCTCGCAAACTTTTAACGATTCAACTTTTACTAATTTTCTAAAATCTAATCACAAACTTCTTCTCTCTCGAATTAGAACTCCCTTCGGCCCTGACAACTCTTTCCTATATTTACTCTTACACTGACACTCAAAAGTATTTTGACAATACCAAATTTTAAGTTTTCCACCCGTAAGAGTTACTTTCAAAATTAAATTTATAAATATATTATTAATTAAATAACAGAAGTTTAACAAAGAGTTTATCTTTGAAATACATTAAAAAGTAACAGTATAAATATTAAACTTAAGTAAGAGTATTAAAGAAAAAAGACTAAGAAGAATGTTAATTTTAAGATACACTTATTTTTAACATATACTAAACATTTTTATATATACTACAATAATTATACACTATCTTTTAAATTTAATATCTAAAATAATGCACTTTGCAAAATAAAATCAAAATTTGCAAAATAAAAATTAACAAAAAAAATATTAAATTTTGTATTGTCGAAATACTTTTAAGCGCTTCTGTATTCCCGCAGGGCGGGGTCTTTTCTGACCTTAATGCAGTGGTTTCCAGCCTGTGGGGCGCAGCCCCCTGGGGGGCGAAACTGTGGCCAAGGGGGGCGTGTACCTGTTTGCAAAATATCATTTTCGAATACAAACCAAAAATATATATTCTTTTTTTGTACTGTTATTATATTATTTTATATATAATAAATATATATTATATTTTTACATATTATTGTATATTATTTTGTAGCCCATTAAAAAAATTATAATATCAGTTGAGTATTTACTTTATTTAAATTTGATTTTTAGATAAATTAACGGGGCGCACCAATTTTTTTGAAAAAAGAGGCGCCGGTACAAAAAGTTTGGAAACCACTGCCTTAATTTGTGGTACAAAATGTGGTACACGATGAATTAATTCACGCACACGCACGCGTGGATTTACATTTAAATGAATTCACGTATTTGTCCACCGTTAATTAATTACTTTCTTTCATTTTGACGTGTTATAAAATAATTAATTAATTAATAAAATTTAATATTCCTGTAATGCGATAATTAATAGCTTGAGTCATAAAAAACTTCCGATTTTTTACAAAACGTTTTCCGTTTTTATATTTCCAAGTGTTCGATGTTGTATATTTTGAGTATATAAAATTCATAAAAAGAACAAAACTTTTTCGGGGAACTTCACTTTCTCCCTCCGAAGATTATAAAGAAACATTAAACGATGGTTTGGCACTCGCCCCGACCGCCCTTTCCTTTTATTTCTTACCATTGACTCCATTATCCCATCTGTTAATAAACTGCTAAAAGCCATTTCAGTCAGCTTCAAAAGTCTCCCCCTTCGCCTTCCGCCCCCGGGGGCGTAATTGATCGCGTTGACGCTTCATTATAACCTCTTCAATCTTATTTTGCTACAAAAGTCATTAAGTTTTATTCCCTTTCCGCCCCCTCCGCCCCTCCGCCCCCGCCTCGCCCCTTTTCAATTCCTGGATCTTTCTTACTGGACAGACTTTTGATTGAAGCTTGATTAAAAGGGAAAAATGAGGGAAGGGGCGACGGGGGCGGTGGAAAAAGAAGATTACTTGCAATGGGTTTCTTCAAAAATGAAAAACCTGTTCGCGATAACGCCTTTTATTTTACTTTTGCCTTCCTTTCGGGGGGCGGTGGAAGAGGGGAGGGGATATTAAAAGAAGTTAAAAGAGGAACTGAATGAAAGGTTGAGTGGGGAGGGCGGGGGCGGGGGTCGTCGCATTTAAGTTAATGAAATGGAATCGGAAAGAGTTCCGAAATAGGTTTTCAGACTGTGAAAGCCCCCCCCGCCCCCGAAAAAAACCTGAAATAATTATTCTGTCATTTAAAGGGGATTTACTCGCGAGCGGAGTGAAATATCGTCTCGGGGGGCGGGAGGGGGCGAGAGGGGGCGAAAGGGGGGCCGAAGCGTATGTTGTTAATTTATTACGTCACGCATCCGCGAGCTTTTTAATTTGGAAGGAAGAAAAAATACTTTGCATGTCGTTGTCGGTGTTTTTCGGGTCACTTTCACGAATGGTCTTGCCCTTGAATAAATCATTTTCACTGTCAGCAGATTAAATTTACGCCGGACCTCGCTCCCTCCCCCAACGCCCCTCGCCGCCCCCACAACAAAAACAGCCCGTGGAACTTTCCTATTTCGCTTCTTTTTACGCAGAAGTTTTGGAGTTCGGGGGTGTTTTTTTTGAAGAGAAGGGGTTGAACATCGATTCGGAGACTTTCGTGTGGGGGCGAAACTTTTGTATTTTTGATTGGATTGAAAATCGAACCGTTTTTAGTATTTTGTAATGATTCTATTTAATGTTTCGCTGTTTGGTGGAATTTTGTTGTAATTTCTCAACCGTTAAGCAGTTCAAATTAGATTTATTCGAGGTTACGTAAATTCTTAAGAAGCTAAAAATTGATGAAATTGTCCAGAGTATAATTATAAAAGTATAAGTAAAAGATTGGCTCGAGATCAAAGCTAAACAAATTCGTTTTTCGCCATTTTCTGTAAAACTGTGAGTTTTATAGTAAAAAAAAATAAAATCAGAGAAATATTGGTGAGCATTAAATTATCTACAAAAACTGTATCAATACTTTTCTTCCTAAAAGCCACCGTTTGTCAGAAATATTGTAGATAATTTATGCTCCACAATTTTGTAATTTTCTGAGGTAATTTTACGATAACAATTACAGTTTTGCTGAAAATGGCGAAAAAAGTAATTAAAACTTAACAAAAATATATAATTATTAATATTCTAAATTAATTAGAGTGCAAATACAAACAGTTGTTGTATAGTATTTTTATTTATTTTATTTTATATATTTGTAACAAATGCAAACAAACAACAAATACAAAGTATAAATACAAAATGCATTCTGTTATTATAATGAGATTATGAATACAATGTTGCATTGGCAAAATATAACGCAGTTTTTTTTTTTAAATAACATTTCACAAAATTCTTAACAGATCTAATTTTTAGACTTTAATTCTTTATTTATACACTGTTATAATTTATACTCTTTTTAATAAAACCCCGTCTATTGCTTTTTTTCAATTCTAAATATCTGTAGCTCCGATTTGCAATGCCTTCGCTAAAAGTTGGCAATGAGGGGGTTGCATGTAAGGGTTGCATGTGAAGGGGTTGAAAAGAGGAAATATGTTTCATTTGAAAAGTGTGAAAATAATGCTGGAGTTTTTAGAGAGAACCAAATGGCATTTTCCTAACGGTCGAAACTTTTGTTTCTCATTTTATTGTTTGACTCTGCGAGAATTCTTTTCTAAATATCAAAAGAACCCAAAAAGTGGCTTTTCCGTTTGGGAAAGCGTTCGGTTTGAGTGTTCGGGGAATCGTCCGCGGTAACCGAAAATCACGGGCGGTTGCCAAGATGGGGCGGGGGAGGGGATGAAAAAGGGGGCGGGGCCAAGAAAGCCTAATTTTTCATCGGAAGAAAACATTTTTCGCGGGGAGATATAAAAATAAAAGCGGAAACGCCCGCCGAACGGAGGTTTCGAACCGCCCCGGCAGAAGTGTGCGCCATTTGTAATGCTTTTCGAAATCATTTTCGAATCTTTTCGGCAATAAATTTGACAAAGGGCAGAAATCCACTCGGAAACCCCCAATTTCTGCAAGTAATAAAACCCTAATGCTTTTCCGATCCCCGAAATATTGCTTCTGCCGAGCTGAGTGCTTTCCCGCCCCGTTCGCCGCCACCGACAGGACGACAGCGCTTTCCCGACCTGTTGGACCCCCGCCTTTCCCGGCAATTAATTACAACGGCGTTGTATTCTTGGCCATGTTGTGCACATCCCCGGCAGCGTTTGGCTGCGGCGGATGCGCTGTGGGAGCCTCGTGTCTCTCCCGAAAAACATTGCGCCACAACTTTCTCATTAATTACATCTTAATTAGCAATTAATCTGTCGTTAATTCGAGTAAGATGAGAGATCTTAAACATATTTAATTAAACTGTTGATGAAAGGACGGCCCTGAGGAGGTCGTTTCGAGCCGATTCCCACGGAAACCCTTTGTGTCCTGAGTGTCCTCTTAAGGACAGAAGAGTTACGAAAGCGGAGAAAGTGCGCCGCAATTATAATATTTTCATTGCTTCGAATACAAAAGTATTGTCCGGTTGGAAACGGTTGGGGATGAGATGACTGTGACTCTTTGCTGCTGCTGTCGTCGACGAGTCAATGGGCGGGAACCATTTGGGAGATTGCTACGCATAGAATAAATGTACTGACAATCTGATGAAAATTACACGGTTGAACGTGTAAAGGAAAACGGCGTTAGCGACAATGAAAGGGGATTCAGCGGTTGTATAAGTTGTAAGGAAAGCAGTCGATTGGAATGGCCAATTAGAAAGCACCTCTGAATTGAATTAGAAGAGGGGGACATGAGCGTCCACCTGACCGTGAAAGCACAGGGGAGAAGGTCTAAGGAAACGACCAGGAAAGGCACTTAGCGGGGGGAAGCAATTACTTGGGAGCGGCGGAAGACGGAGCTGGAAATAATTGTGCGTGACGCACAAGGGTCGTCGGTGGGGGCGGAAACGCCGAGAGGGCGGACGGATTCAGACCTGAACCGACAGCTAATGGACGCCTTCCAATTTGCCTCCATCATATTTGGATGCAGTTCAACACCCTTCAACACCTTTTCACCATTGCATCGGTCCTTTTTATGCGTCTTTTCTTTCCACTATAAAACTTAAAACTTATCAAATTATACTCTCAACAATTTCACCAGTTTTCAGTTTCTTAATAATTAATATAATTTCACCTCGAATGTTTAAACTAATTTGAGCGGAATATAAACATAATTATTAATTATGCAATAAATTGTCATAGAGCTGACTTCAGTATAAAATATAATCGACATGTATAATATAGAAAACCAGCTGCTGTGCCAGAATTTAGGTAAACATTCGATTTATTCCTTTTTAAATTGTTTAACCCTTTCAGTGTGCTGCAGCACACCTTTAAAAACCTCAATGGTCAAACACAACAAATAGCACAATTCGGTCACGTGGCGCGGGAAAAGAAAGAAAGATCACCCCGTCCTCCAACAGCGCGCGAGGGGGAGGAAAAGTCACCCCCATTCGATGATGTCACCCTCATCGAAATTCTGGGAGAGAATCCGGGAATGTTTGGTCTCTGTAAAACCGAAAACGTTGCCATCGGAATGGAAAATTATAAAAGTTGGGGGTTGGAGGGGTTGGAGGGGTTGAAGGGGCGGAGTGGCATCGATGATAGAATTCCGTGCGAGAGGAACATTAGTCAGGCGAAGTGTGTAAATCACTGGAGTAAACATGCACTTTGCTGTGTGTGCTGTTGATTCTTCAACACGCCAATGGACAAATCATTTCGTTCCTTTAATTCTTCGAGTGAGCTGCAGCACACCTTGGAAGGGTTGTCACATCTGGACAGATAATGCCGTGAAGCGGACGACGGGCCAAATGGTAGCACACCTACTGTACACACACTGTACATATTAAACTGTGTGATTGATGTCCGTTTGCACTGGCAAAGTAAAAGGTTATCATTGATCTTATGCTTAGCTTACCAGAGGATGAATTTTAATATTAATTATTTGCACATGAATATTTATTAGTTGTTTATTATTATCATTAAGCAAAAATTAAAGTTATAAATTTTTTTGTTATTATATCTTATCGTGAGAAAACTTAAAATGTGGACTACACGAAACGCACACGTTGTTACTTCCTTTCTTTTTATCTTATCTCCCTTCTTTCTCTCTCACTTTTTTCCTTTACTTTCTCTTTGTTTTATCTCTCTCTCTCTCTCTCTCTCTCTCTCTCTCTCTCTTTCTCTTTCACTTTTTCTTCTTATTTTCTATTTATCTCTTTCTTTCTCCTACTTACTATTTTATCGTCGCTTTTACATTTGTCTTCGAGAGAAGAGTGATTCTAAGGGAGGAACGGACATCGTGATAGAGTCCCACTTCAGTTCGGATTTCCCCTGCAGCCCCAACTTCGTTTTCACCCTCACTCAACCTATTTTCGCCCCCCAAAAAAACCATTTGAAAAATTTAATAATAAATCAGGCGCATTTTGGAGTGGCAACAAAGCGGCGAGCTTTCAGTCTCCCCAAAGGGAGGAATTCGGATAAAACGCGCCATTAGACAAAAGGTCAGCTTTTGTCAAATGTCATGAACCGCCCCTCGCCCCTCCCCTCCCGCCCCATGTCAAAATCTCAAGGTTCAAAATATTTTCCACAGGGAAGGAGGACGGAAAATGCTTTTAAGGGCTTTAAGGGAATACATTTTCCGAAATTCGATTCTCCCATGTGTCACTCTTTTTTGAAGACGGGGGTGCCGCCCCTCACCCCTCACCCCCTCCTCTTCCTTCACCCCCTCGACAGTCAAAAACGGTTAAGTGTTTCGCCAAAGGCTGAAGAGAGAGGGGGATTAATTGGGCCCTGAAAAGTTACTCAAATTGGCCAAATGTGTCCTTTTTGCCTTTGAAAGTGGTCGTGTTCCTTTTGGATCGTTTTGTGAGGGGGAGGGGTGTGCTGTTGTTGCATCCTCCCGGGGGATGATTTTTTGGGATTGAGTTACATCCCTTATTTAGCAGTCGATGTTGTTTCTCTTTCGTACGTTGATTTAATCCACGAAACATTGTTTGAGTTTATTTTAAATTTTCTTCTTTTCTCTCCTTTCCTTTCTTTTTTTCTTTTATTTTCTCTCCCATTTTCTCTATTTGCTATCTTATTCTTTGCTATCTATTCTCTCTTCCTTATTTTCTACCTTTGTAAATCTCTTTCTTTCTCTTTTTCTCTTTTTTCTGTCTTTGTCTTCTTTAAAATGCCGTATTTTCGATTATGAATCGAGTTGAACCTCCCTCGACTACCTCAGACTGAGGACCACCTTTCTTGAGTCAGTTCACCCCCGAATGGGGGTAAAACCATTTTACCATCTCTTAAAAGCGAATTCCCCTCAGCGAAGGAAAACAAAAAAAACTTCTTCCCTCGACTCAGCTTATTTATGGCCCCGTTTGTGCCACATTTTCCGCCCAACACGAAACCGCCAAACGCCAAATATTTCTAAAACCTCCTGCGCCTTATCAGTATAATTATTCACCTGATACCGAAGGGAGCGTTATTTCTACCTCCTCTCTCCCTCCGAAGCCTCACCTGATACGAAAACCCTTCAATTTAAAGGGAAAGGGAAAAGTCTTTTGTCCCTCTCCCCCTCGGCCCCCTCGCCGTCCCTCACCCTTTGTCCCTCCCTTTTCTTTCCCTTTTTTCCCGGCGAATTTGTTTTTCAATAAATTTTCTATAGGTCTTAATATCGGGGCAACAACTGTCATCCTCAGGGAATAACACAACTAAAATAAATTTGGTTCCAATTTGACTTTTCCGGGCGGGGGGGGGGGGGGCGGCTACCTGAGTTCTATTTCCAGTTAAATTGAAACCTTTTTGTTCCCCCTTCTCGAAAAGGCGAACAGTTCTGTAACCCTTAACGCCCAAATATCTTTGGATTCCTTTAAAAATTGTGTGTAAAAATTGTCGGAGTTTCCTTCAAAGAAGTCGATTTCCTGGAAAGGGTTGATGGCAGTGAGAAGTCGAGGGATGAAAATGATCTGATCTGCATCCCCTTTAAGGAGTACAAATGACGTCTTCCTCTCCCCCAATTAGAAGGCGGTGATGAAATCTAAAAAGCGCTTAAACTTTTTTTAATTATTAATTATTTAATTTATATAATTAACGAATCGTTTCGTAATAATATAAAAATTTCGTCACAATTTTGTTTTGTAATATCAACCCTAAACTGGAATTGTAATTCAGGGGGTGGAAGGTTCACTCACCCCCGAAGAAGCGAAAATGACTTCCCTTTTGTGATCCTCATTTTGAGAAAATGAGAGTGTTCGATTTTATGAGTACAGTTGATTGTTCTTGCAAAGTTTGCTCCCCTTCGGCTGTTGAGGGTCTCCCCGAGGAACAACCGGTTGTTCCCGACATGTTTCCGTTGTTGATGGGATGTGCCAAAGGCGTGGGGGTGGGGATTGGAAGATTAGCCTTGTAGAAATGGCTACGGGAACTTCCAACCAACGAAATAGGGAATTCAGGGGAGCATAGAAGAGTTTAGAAGAGTTTAGAAGAGCACGGGGGAATATAGAATGAGACATAAAAGCATAGAAGAGCATAGGGAAGGAACCCATTCACGCATTCGCATGTCTGTTTTAATTCAGTCTTCATTTGAAATTTAAAATTCGTTTCTGACTTTGGTTTTTTATTATTATCGGACATTTTATCGGAAACAAAAGCTTTCAGAAAGTCGATGCCAACGGGAGAGGCTGTTGTGGTCGACAAACGGATTGTTCGGGCCTTTTACGTGTTCCGAATACGCTTTCGGGTTTTCTTCTCTTTTGAAATAAATCAAAAGATTTTTCCATGGGAAATCCCGAGGGATTACCCCCTCCAGGCCGAACTGCTCACCCCAACCGCTCTCTTCTTCCAGAACAATCTCCTGCCCTCGGGAGAGAAGTCCGTCGAAGGCTACAGCATCACCATCGAGCAGGCGACCAGGCACCAGGCGGGGGTGTACCAGTGCAAGGCGTCCAACGGCGTCGGCAGTCCCGTGGAGCAGTCCATTGTACTGCACGTGCTTTGTAAGTACGGGCTTGTATTTATAGTGGTGGGAGCAGGGGCTGCGTCGGGGGTGGCAGGGCACGAAAATACCGGCGAATATTCATAGTCAGTCGAGTGGATCGTAATTGGAGCGGCTTAGCTTGTTTATTCCAGGAGGAGCCGAATCCAATTTAATAGCGAGCGACTTCAAACATTCTCCGATACAAAGTGATTAAAATCAGTGATCCGACTAAACAGCTCATTCATTAGAGAAATGAAGTTTCTTTATTCGAAGAATTGAAAAGGCAAATAAAGAGAAATTTAAAAAATGGCTTTCGGCTCCTCAGAAACAATCAGGCGAGGGCGAGGGCGAGGGCGAGATCAACATCAGAACCTGAAGTTGGAACCTTTTCCGAAAAGGTTCCTTTTTCCGGGTCACCGCCCCGCTTGGAACGCGATTGGGAAACTCATTTCAACCCCCGCCCTCCCCTTCAGGCTCATTCGAATCCGTTTCCTCCCCACAAAATGGTTTTTTCCCACCAAAATCACTTTTACCTCTTTACTGTAATTGTAATGTGATTAATGTTACAACTTGTCCGCATTTTACGCGGGATTGTATCGCTTTCTTTTTTTTATTTCCTTTTTCTGCCTTTTTCTTTCTTTTTTCTGCTTTTTCCTTTTTTCCTTTTTTCCTTTTTCTGCTTTCCATGCTCTTCTCAATTTACCACCTTTTCAGTTTCTTTAACCAACCTCTGCATCTTCGCGTTTACAATCACAAAAAATTTTGAAAATACAATTTTTTCAGTTTTTGCACTGATGGAAGTTTCCATTGCAAATACAATCAGTGGGTGTTGGAATTACAATTTCGTAAACTAAGCCTGAGCTTTCGACATTTCATTATTGCACTTTCCATTCGGGACTGACAGTTCATCACGGGGGAGAGAAGGATGCTTCAGATCGGAGTTATCCACCAGATAATTTATCTCCCCGAGCATCCCCTCTGGAGAACCTCCGCGTTGTCACGTGCAATCGGAGGCAGAAGGGAAGCACCTATCGAGTGAACAGAACCTGTCAAAGCCACGCTGCACACTACACCTTGCTGATCCAGCAGCGGAGCTTTTCCGGGCCGGTGGAGCTGTCACGTCCAGGAAGGACGTCCCCACACCGTCATGTGGTCGCCGATGTCTTATTTGCTCGGCCGTCACTAATTTTCTCAATTATTGGCCGTTTGTTTGTGGGTGGGGCGCATAGCTGACGGATGGGATTGTAATTATTTGTGTGATTTTGTGTTGGAATCTGACCTCTGAGAGCACAACCGCAAACGAAGTAAATAATTATTTCATTCTTTTTCCCAATAAAAATTCCGTTAAAAATCTTTACCTTTGAGAAAAAAAACCACTGACCGAAACTACAATCGGTTGAATAACCTCTATGGTCCGAAATTTTATATTTTATAACACCCATCTGTTTTAAGTCCAATTTGAGAGGACAATACAATGAGGCCAGTGGCGCCCCCTCGAGTCGTCACTGAGCTAATCGGAAGCCTTCCGCGTAACTCACCCCGACAACCCCCGCTCACCGGGCAGCCCCGAATGGAAATCACCCCGGGGAGCAGCAGACGATGACTTCCCTCGCCCCCAACGCCCCAACGCCAACAACCTGACCCCTAATCCATTTAACCCCTAATTACAAATCCAAAATGAAGCGAATCAAATCGGAATGAATAATTCATTTAAATTGTAATGAGGGCTGGGGGTGGGCGGGGGTGAGAGGGTGGGAGGGGGCACTTTGTTCGAGGACGGCCGGAAATGAAGAATGAAATCGGACGTCATTCAGTCTTTTGTGCGTGAGCGGTTGGTGTCCATCCCTGAAGGAGTGCGGCCGAGGAGGGAGGCGAGAGAAAAAGCGGCGGGGGTGGCGGGGGCGCTGTCAAGCGTGGGATTAAGGGGTTGTTAGCAGAGGCAACCCCGGATGGGATTTTCACGGGGTTTGCCCTCGGCCACGCGAATGAGCACTTGACAAGATCAAATTCCGTCCAAGAAGAAGGTTGGTGTTGCTGTCGTCGGGGTTGAAAAGGGGTGAAAGGGTTTTGATGAGAGGGTGAGAAGACGGAGATAAAGGTTTGGTTGTATAGGTATAGAAATATGAGCATTAATTTCTACAAATTTAAATTAAGTTTTAAAAATATATAATCTTTCTTCCTTTCTTTCATCTGGTCTTTTTCTTTTTATCTCCTTATCTCCATATCTCCTTGACTTTTTGTTTTATCTTTTTATCTTTGTATCATCTTATCTTCATATTTTTATCAGCTGAGCATTTCTTTCAATCTTTTTATTTCCATATCCTCTTATTTCCTTAACTTCTGTTTTCTTATCTCATTTCCTTCTCACTTCTTCCTCTTTCTGTCTTACCCTTATCTTTTTAAGAATTAATTCTCTTTTTATGACCATTCTAGACTTTCTATTCTGGGTCTCATATCTCACGTATAATATAATAATAGAAAATAAGGCTAAATATTAATATTATAGCGAATCCATTAGGGGGAAACTGAGTTTTCTGAATCGGAAAGTATAAATTTTTGGTCTGAGGATATAACGTATGAAAAATGTCTCCGAACAGAACCGCCCCGAAAGGTTTATCTTCGGGGGAACAACGGGAAAATTTCGCGTGAAGACTTCTAATTTGTATTTTTATCTCCACCCGCCCTCGCCCTCCGCCCCCTCCGCCCCCTCCGCCCCCCCATCGCCCATCCGTCTTTCTCCGCCTTATTCTGATTCTCCAAACATTTTTTCCTCCTTTTTCTCCATAACGCCTAATGAATTCACAGCTGTTGGTTTACTAAATAAGAATTCCAGTCATCTGCTAAAAATGGTTTCTTATCGCTCCTCACTCGACTGAAAACGGAAGCGTTAATAAACTGGAAGCGAACACGGATTGTTTCCACAGCTCCCGCCCCCCTCTGCGCCCCAACGCACCCCTCGCCCCCTTCGCCCCCTTCGCCCCCAATCGCCTTTCCCTTTGATCAATTCTTTCCGCGATTTGGGCACTTACTGGGGGCGAACATTCCTTTGATACCGCTTATGATTTTTCTGCCTCATTAGGAGCTTAAGGAGGAGTGAGGGAGGCGTGGGGGGAAGAGAGGGGAAGCGAGAAAGAAAAGGTGCGGGGAGGAACACACGAAGAGGGGGAAGAGAGCTTGGGAATTGTAAAGGGAACGCAAGGAAAGAAAGACGGAGCAGAGGGAGACTACAAGAAGACAGAAAGGAAACAAAAGGAGAACAAAATAAAACAAAGAGGGAACTAAAAAGAACAGGAAGAGGAGAAAAAGGATACAAAGAAAGAAAGATAGAGGGAACAAAAGAACGATAAAAGGGGGCGTAAAGGACATAAGGAAGAATCAAAGAGAGAAAAAGAGACAGAGATGACACAAATAAGAAGGACAAAAAGGAAGCATAAAGAGAACAGAAGAATGGGGGATAAAGATGTATAGAAATCACCGAAAGGAACTCGAGAACAGTATGCAACAAGAAGACAAATAAGTGAATGAGTGAAAGTAATGAAGAGAAAGTTGAGGGGAGAGGGGCAGAGGGTGGAATACGGGGGAGCGAAGGGGTGGCAGAAAAGAACACAGGAAGACGAGTCAGAAAGCCCGAAAGTCATAAACACGTGGAAACAAAGGCCAAAACTCACGGATCGAGGAAAACCTCGCAAAACCTGTTCAAACAACCCCTATAATTTTCCCTCGACAAGAAACTATACGACATTGTAAACATGAGGGGAGGAAGTGGGGCGAGGTGGGGGCGTGGGGGCGCAGGGCGGGAAAGGAAGGAAATGAGAACCCCGTCCGCTATCATTATCGCCATCCTCCGATAAAGATTTTTGTTTTTATTCGTCCTCGGGCGCTTTTCAATCAAAATCTCTGAGTTTTCTTTGTCTCGTTTCACCCCTTCGCGAGTCTCATCCCTTGTCATCACTTTCTCTCAGCTCCTTTCATTCCCCTCGGGGGTTGGAAATCCTATTTTTTATTGCGTCTTTTTAATGCAACGGCGCCTTCTGTCTTTTTCAGAATCACGCCGCTCCGAGCCCTTAAAAATCCCTCGATTGGGTTAATTAGGGGATGAAAACGTAGAATTGATCCCCCGAAAGGAAACCGGAAGTACAATCAATAGAACACTTTCTTCCCCGCGGCGAAAGTTGAGCCTTTTCGGAGTTTTTCTTTTTCTTCCCTTCGGGGTCGGCGCAGTGAGGGGTGAGTGGGGGTGGGCATCCCTTCATTTTAATTGAAGTGGACGTTTTGTCATTGAACTGAGGGCGACTTTATCTCAACTTTTCCCAACTTTTTCCCGAAATCAAGTTTTGATCCGTGACACCCGATCGGTTTCTTCCCCGGGGGTGGAAAGGGGGTGAAAAGGGGGTGGGGAGGGTTGAAATTTCAGAAATGCCATTTTCTCCTCTCATATCGATGGAGAGGAAATGCGCTTTATGTTTTTTATCACTTCTGAGAATCTTTTTTTTTAAGACAAAGTGCATAGTGTTTGGTGTTAACACTCATCATTTTAAAAATTAAATAAATTTTAATTGGCTGTTTTAAAATCTTGAGTTATAATTATACTGTGTAATACTATTGTAATTCTATTAACAATTTTGTTTTAAAACATTTAAAAATGTATAAATTCGATAAAAATTAAAATTTAATGGCTAAAAAGAAGTTTTTTAGGAATTAAATTATTAAAAAATATCCTTAAAAATTATTATTTAAAATAACTTTATTAAGTGAGAAATTAAGGAACTTTTCCTAAAAGCTAATTTCTTAATTAATTATCATAATTGAGGATTCTGCTTAGAAATTTTAATTCTTAATTAATATTTTTAAAATTAAAACTTAAAAAAAACTGTTGTAAGAATTAAATTTAATTATTATTTCTGATAAAAAGTCAAAGTGCATTTTTAATTTATTTAATTATAAGTGTAATAACTTTTAATAACTGTCTAAGTAATAACTGATAATATTTAATTAATTTATCCCCCTTATCTCCTTCTTATAAGTACACTATTTTTATTTCTGCTTAATTAATTATTTTTATTTATGACCTGAATTCTTGGAATTATTAATTATTTTTTAATATCTTTTGATTGAAATTCAACCGGAAGTCGCAGACATAATTTGCATATTTCGTGACTTGGAAATCCTTTCGGCAGAGGCGGACTTGTTCAACTAACAGTTACTAACTCATGTTTAACTAACAGTTGATTTCCCACTGTTTCTGTTTCAGATCCGCCGGAAATAGAAGTGGAAAGAAGTTGGGTCCACTCCGGAGAGGGCTTCGAGGCACAGCTCGTGTGCATCGTGCACTCTGAGCCCCCTGCTGACGTGAGTGCTCCTTTGCTGTCGCTCTGTTGGGGGGAAAGGGCCTGCCTTCGTCAAAGGAATTGTTTGACTTTCCGTCCCGCAAGGAATGCCCAAATTCCCAATTAGTTGGCTTTTAATTAATTATTCATTTGGCAAAGTGGAGTGTTGTCGTCCATTTGCGGTGCCTTTCCTCGATTTCTTTCATTTTTTACAATCTTTTATTTAACTCCGAAATTTAGTAACGGGCGGGAGGTTTAAGTTTGTGACTCAGAAAACGTAAAAAGAAGAATCGAATAAAGGGCAGTTTATGACAGCCGTTATTCTCAACATAAGAAGATGGGGTTTGTATCTTAATTGCATTTTTTTAAGAAAAGTTAATTAATAAAGTATAATCCTATACTATTAAAATCTTTTAACAGTTATTTTGGAATTCTTTTTACAATGACAAATTTCGGGCTATGAATAAATGTGACGTCACAATATTTTGGGGATTTTCTTTTTTTTTCCAATTGTAATTGCAGCGTAACTTTTTAGTATTGTCTAACACATGACTAAAAAGTTGAAAAATAAATAAAAGAAAAAACTTTTAAGTTACAATCTTTTTTTATAACAAAAACGCACTAATAGGTAAAAAATAATAAAAAGTATGTGCATTCATTCCTCCACTGTTATGTACATGAAAATAAATTAAGAGAAAAAAGATTTTATTTAAATTTTGGCGCCCACACAAATCCAACCGCAAAGCAAACAACTAAGGTTCAGGTACGAGCCCGCTGCGAAGGAAACATCCTGGCAATCGCACGACGTGTTTGGCATAAGCTAAACATATCGAACCTTCGAGAAGTCGCCTCCATACTTAGCTTGGCTGATGGCAAGTGGAATGTTCTGGGGATTGCCAGAAATCCAATCCAGAACCTCTGATAAAATAAAAGATGGCGGAGTGCATTAAATGTACAAAGCACTACAAAGTGTATTCTTTGGGACAGCACAAATCATTCAAAACTTTTTTTCTTTTATTTATTTATTAAACGAAGGGGAAAGGGAGAAAAAGATAAAAGAATATAAAAAGGAAAAATAAAAAATAACCCTCATTCAATGGGCATTCAAAAAAGTCTTTCATCTTTCATTTTCACCATTTCAGGTCCTGTGGTACAGAGACACTCTCAGGCTGGACACCACAGAGAGACGAAGCATGGAAGTCAGGGGAAGCCGTCACACTCTCATCATCCGCAAAGTCCAGGCCTCCGACTTCGGCAACTACAGCTGCGTCGCCGACAACTCCCTCGGCAAGATGAGGCAGTACCTCCAGTTGTCAGGTTGGCGCCCCACCCCGCACCCCGCGCCCCGCGCCCCCATCCCCATCCCCACGCCTCTAACCCCCTCTCCCTTGCAGGAAAGCCCAACCAGGTCGTGTTCCGCAGCGATCCCATGGGCCGATACAAAGACAGCTACAACATCACCTGGGCCGTCAACAGCTACACCCCAATCGAAGAATTCAAACTCTACTTCAGGAAACTCTACGACCACAACCAGTCGAACCCCCCGCAGCAGCACCACGCCAAGAGACCGACCAGGAGGGTGAGTGCTCGAGGCAACCTCCCCCACGGGGGGCGGTTCTCCCTCAAATCCGACACCTGTTAAGAAATTGTGAGGCTCTTTGTCGCGTGAAAACTCGACAAAGAAAGCACTTTGGGGATCCTCTGCGGATTATTGGCAGTTTTGTCAATAGGATTCCTTTCCTGTGGCGGAAATGCCGGGCGAACGCCATTAAACCGAATTAAGGAAATTAGGAGGGGGAGAGAAGAGTGGGGGCGGAAGGGGGCGAATGGGGGCGAATGGGGCGCCACAAGGGAAGGCGGATTCGGTTGAGGAGCAGAAAGTGGCGAAATGGGCGGATTTGCCATGCGAACGAGCCAGTGTGGAGCTTTCGAAGAGTCGCCCCCTTCGCCCCCTTTGGAAATTTATTGGGAGCGTCTGTTGGGTTTCATTAAGGCACGTCCTAATGAAGAAAAGGTTTCAAATGCGATTGTCCGTCAAACCGCATTCGAATAATTGACTTACACAATGAGGACCTCATTTTATAAAATCTTTTTCCTTTTCCCTTTCGGATTCAAAGTGAAAGCCTTTTATTTTCGCCCCCTTTCGCCCCCTTCTGCTGTCGCCCCCTTTGCTGTCTACTCAGAAAACGTCTGAGGCTACAGCATTTGGCTTTGACGGAATTCCAGCAAAAATATTGTTTGCAGAGATTGGAAGCGGTTTTTTATTTTATTTATTGACGTAAAATGTATTCATTGATTGTATTAATGCTGAGAGATAGAAATTACAGTAATTAATGTTTTTGTAAGTATAGATAAGAAATATTAAATAAAAACGGTTAAAAAAATTTTTTTAATACAAATAAAAATGTATTTATAAATGAAAAAATCAACGTGTATAAAAGATAATTTATCTAATTTTAAGATTTAAAAATATCTAAAAATATTTATATACTCTTATGTGGCGCCTTTTCGCCTTTTTCGCCTTTCGCCAAATTTGTTAGACCGGTATAACCGGGAACGAGCGTCTCCTTCACCGGTGACGGACGCCATAACTTCCTCGCGTGTCGCCGAATTACAACCTGTACGCTTTTGTCGACACGACACCGTTTAATCACCGCCTTCTTTGAATAAATCCCCCGTTAAATATTTATTTATTGGGGGACTTTCATTCTCTAATCGGAAGCGGAAGTAAATAAAAAGGTTTTATAACGGGTGATTCATTTGTGTTTGTTGCGCCTTCGGTCGTGGTGGGGGCAGAGGGGGCAGAGGGGGCGGAGGGGGCGAAAGGGGCGAAAGGGGGGAAAAATTAAATACTCAATTTTACGGGGAAAAGAGAAATTTTCCTTTTAGTCGGATTCAGCCGTGAGACAAAAGATCAAAAAGGGATTTTTGTGTAAAAAAATGAAGGGCGACCGGTAACCGCATAAGGGAAAGTGAAAGCTTCGGATTACTTTGAGGGGTGAGGGGAGGGCGGAGGGGCGAAATTTCCCGGCGATTCGAGAGCCTCTCGAATTACGTTTCGCAGGGGTTGCAATGAGCCGCTTTGCAACCACGTAAATCACAATTATTTTCCGAGAGAAGGTTGAGCAGACAAGGGGATTTAATCCGGGTGGGGGTGGAAATTTCTCGGGGGCGGCTGCTCGGGAGAGGGTGCTTTTTTAAATGAAATTCACTTAATGACATTATTTTAAGGAAATTTGAGTTTCTCGGAGATTAAAATTTTAGTTAGCTCATCTCTTTGAACAACCTTTGCCCCCACCCTAATCCAACTCACCCCCGCCCCGCTCAGCCTCCTTCCAAAAGGCTATTCCCAGCCTTTGCAACCCCGTGGCAACGTGGCACTTCGCCCACTCATCCAACCCCGATCGGGCGCTTTGGGGATTTCTTCTAAATTATGCGTGAAATAACGTGGGCGGCCTCAATATCTTTCTCACTAATACAAACATGGCAACTTTTAATTGCAAAACTTTAATTTCTGTCTCACTAGAAAAAGTTGACTTCGTTTGGGAATAAGCCCGTGCTTGGCACCCCACACGACGTCTTTCCACCCCCAGACCAGAAACTACTATTTTTTATCGGCGTTTGCACTCGACAATACAATTGTGTTCGGGCATTTCGAACAAGATTAACTGTTCGCATTGGAATACATACGCAACGTTTTCTAATAAAAATTAAAAAGCCTTTTCCCGAAACGCCGCCCCCTCACCCCATAAGCACACTCTTCCCGTTAATGAAGTTGGGGTTCTCGGTGTTCGTTGGGGGTTGCAGGGGCGGGAATGTGTTGAAGAAGGCCAACAAACACTTAAAAAGCCTAATAAAAATATTTATTCAAATAATAAAACAAGAGAAAAAAATAGATTTATGAATTTGACCGTTATTTGAATTTCCATTCGGTGGTGAATTCTCGGAATCGGTCGCCAGTTCCTCGAATTGGTGACGTCACTCATGTAATTGTTTAACGGTCCTTTTGATTTGTTTTTTTTTTTTTTTAATTTTTAAGTTTTCCAGTTTATTAATATTTTGATGAGTGATCAAATTTTGGAGTGGACATAAAAGGATGAAGCCTGCTGTGTTTCAAAGAAAACATTTTTTGTGCAGAAACAGGGGCGCTTCAATCAGTAGAGACAGGATTTTGAGAACAAATAAATGTTTTCTCGAGGGACCGAAACTTAGCTAAGCCGCTTTCGAAACTTTCCAAAATGAAGCGGAAAATGAAAATTGTTTCTCCCGCCCCTCCCCATAACAGCCATGTTAACCCCTCGCAGTACCCCTCTTCCTTCCAGGAGAACGACACCTCCAACCAGCTCGGCAGGGGCGAGTGGAGCGACGTCATCCTCCCCGCCATCCCCAGCGAGCTCTTCACCCAGCAGATGTCCTACGTCATCAGGGGGCTGGAACCCGGGACCCAGTACGAGGCCAGGGTCAGGGCCAGGAACAGGTTCGGGTGGAACGAGCTCTCGGAACAGTTCCACTTCTCCACGCGGGGAGAGGGTGAGTACTTGGCTCACGTCTGCTGGCGCCCCCGCATGCACCCCCGCTTTCTCACCCTCCCATTTACGCTTCTTTTGTTTTTGTTCCCGCACAGACTTCCCCGACCGGTCACCAGACTCAGACGCGCCTAATTTTAACGGTTAGTTTTTGTTTTTGTTTCTTGTTTTTTTCTCGCTTCGGGGGAGGATCTTTGTGTTTTTTCTTCTGCTGTCGGGGTGAGTCTGACACTGATCGAGGGACTTTCTCTTCCAGAGCTGGACATCCGGGACCTGAGCATGACGGCGTCGTACAACTCCGGGAGGAGAACTTCCCTGTCGGGGCTGCCGCTGCTGCTGTCGATGTTTCTCCTGTTTCGATAAACTTTTGTAATTACACTGGGCAGAGACTTTATTTTTTCATGGATCCTCTGTATAAAGTCCTTGTGATGTGAGTCTCGTGCTTTGTCGCGTGTGTGCGTGTATTTGTGAGTTTCTGACGTTTCCAGAACGCTGTTTAGCGGATTCGTTCCGAGTAAGAGCTTTAATGTCGTGCCACCCTTGTGTTTTTCATCCCCCGCGGCTTGTGCAGGTTTTCGGGTCGTCCGGGAACGGAAGCAGTCACCGCCCCTCAGGGACGTCTTGCGAGGACAATCTTGTATTTGTAATTTAAGGTGAGTAACGGGGGCGACAGCGCATTAGGCACTCATCCATAATGAACACACCGCGAGTCTTGGGGTGCCGTGCGTGGGGGCGAGGAATAAGGGATGGAGCTGCATTCGGGATTATTTAAAGCGACGGTTCACTCCCTAAATAGATTACGAAGCACTTAAAGCTTTTGAATTATGAATGGGCATGGGGCGAGTGCAGACTGCTGCCGCCATCTGTCGCCGCACGCCGACAGATGGCGGCAGCAGTCAGGGAGCGCTGTCGTCGTCATTAACGACCTCTTCTGGTTTTCTTTGCAGGAAGTTCCTACTCGGAAACCGAGAGCGACTGAGCTTTGTATTAGGCGTAACTTTTTGTACCTTTTTTTTTGTAAATTGTAATAAATGTAATTTTTAGAATAAACTCTCTTTACTTAAGAATTTGTTTGATTTATTTACAGCCGATTTCCGATTTCCTTTCATCAGCTGTTGAGAGCTTTTGCCTTTTACATTTCGAAAAAAACGAGTCTAAACAAGTTGAGTGTGGTTGTTCTTCATGTTCCAGTGTTAACTTTGAGTTTTGGGTGGACTCGTCCCATTTCCTTTTATTTATTTCTTTTTTCCCTTTCTTCTTTCATCTTTTATTTCTTTTTCATCTATTTGTTTCTTTTCTCTTCTTTTTCTTCTTTCTTTCATTTTTCCTTTTTCTGTCTATCCCCTTCTCTTACATTAGCAAATTCCCAAACATTCCCAGATTTCGGTCATTCACAATTACAATGTTGGACGTATATCGGAGGCAGCCACTGTCTTCGGAGCAGACGACAAAACACGAGCGATGTCATTGAAATATGTGTAAATTATAAATAAACAAACACCCAAGTGGGAATAATATTTTTATATATTTTTATTATTTACTTTTATATTGTTTACAATCGTTTAGTGGGGCTTTCTTAGAGCTCAAATAGGAAACCGTCAATGACATGAATCTGTCATATCAATATTTTGTTTGCCTGGTCGCGTTGCACACCGTCGTGCACTGCTCGACAATCATCTTCCTCGTCGAAACATCATGGTACGTCAATTTCAGCAAGAACTACAACAAGGCCTGGGTCATCTTGGCTGCCATCACCAGTTTGCTTGCACGTAAGCCCCGGTTTAATTTTACTACAAATTCTTTTATGCCTAAATTTACAGGTAGACCATCTTTATTCACATTTTACAGGTTTGTTCCTTTGTGCCTTCGATGAAAGACCCCCTAATTTCACTTTGATATCTCTATTCGTTCGCGAGTTATCGCCTTTTGAAGAGTCCCACTTTTGGCGTTCGCTTCAGTATTGATAATTTCACCCTCACGCCCTACAAAACTTGTTCAAACTAAAAAAATGAAATTTGGTACCGTGATAGAGCTTCATATGCTCTTTCGAATGAAACAAGTCTCAACTTTGTAGGCCTTGTGGTTGCTGAACTGCAACGCCTTAAATAAAGGTACACAATTGGGCACCAAAAAGTGGGCAATTTTTCAACGGCCCATAACTTTTTTGCCCACAAACCGGTTTTATTGAAATTATGTACGGCCATAGTACATCACATTGGCAGTTTTCCACATAGGAACAAAACTATAGCATTTAGAAGAAATCGGAAATGTTCGACCTGTGGCCTTTCACGTGAAATGACGGAATCTCTCAATTCGCTACTAATTTTTATTTTTTATTAGTGCTTTTTAGTGAGAGCGCACTTTTGCTCTCTTCTTTTTCTTCTCTATTCTCTCCTTTTTTTCTAATTTTCCCCTCCTTTCTCTCTTTCTATTCTTTGTTCATTACCTCATCTCTCTCTTTTGTATGTTTATAGATCGAATCGAAAACGTATAACCTTAACCAACCCAAGTATCCTTTTTCCAGTTATCTGCCTGTTCCTGCTGCCCTTCAGGAGGCCTATACTCATGAAGTTGATCGCGGTAATATTCAGCATGTCAGCGATCGCGCTCACGGCCGCGGGCGGTCTCTACACCTTCCACTACTTCCCCTTCTTCGCCAACAGCGTCTTCGACAGGGTCCTCTTCTACAGCGAGGTGGAGTGCTGGGTGGGCCCCGACTACGTCTGCACCATCTGGCACGTCCTCGCAGTCCTCTTGACCGCCATCTGCCTCGTCCTCCTCGTCTACGGCGTCTTAATGTACCTCATGGCCTGTAAGGTCTGCTTCGTGCCCTGTCCCCCCACGTCCTGCTTCAAGCCGCCCCACTGCGACCCCTGCAGCCATAAAGTCAAGATAAAGTGCCCGAAGAAGCCCAAGTGCTGCCCGCCGCCCTGCCCGCCGCCCTGCCCGCCGCCCTGCCCGCCGCCCTGCCCACCGCCCTGCCCACCGCCTTGCCCGCCGCCTTGCCCGCCGCCCTGCTCGCCGCCCGCCCCCAAGAAGGCCCCCAAGTTCGTCCTCACCCTCAAGCCGGGAAAAATATGCAACTGATCTCCAGCAATACACTCAACATTAGGCGACCCTTCTACTCTAAATTTATGTATATTAGAAGAGTCAGACTCATTATAAAATTAACTTCTAACACCTAAATCTACTTTATATTTATACTTTGATAAGCCGAGGCTGTGTTCGCGAGAGAAGGCGCCAGAGCGCGGCGCACGCAGAGTGTGCGGAGAGTCGCGGAGGCAGCGCAGCAGCAGCCGACAGAGAGTGTAAACAATGGGAAGAGATGGGAGCGGACGTGGAGAAGGAGTACTGCTGCTGTGAGCTGTTCCCGATCGTCTACGGGGTGTACCTGATCGGGGTGCACTGCCTCCTGCAGGCGGCCTACGCTGTCGGGGTGGTGGCGACGTCGTACCACAGGCCCAGGGAGGACCTGATCGTGCTGGTGACCGCCGGCGGGAGCCTGAGTCTCGTTCCCACAGGAAGTAAATAAGCCGATGGGGAGAGTGGGAAAAAGAACCGCGAAATGTCCAGCCCATTCTTTTCGTGGACAAATTCCGGAAAAGTATAGTGTTGCTCTCAACACTAAATGAATCTATGTTTCAGTTCTCGTGTTGTGGGCGACCATGTACCGGAACTGGAAGGGCGCGAGGATGTGCGGCGTTTTGCTGTTCATCGCCGCCTTCGTGAACTGCATCATGGGCGGCCTGTACTTCGTGTGGTTCGTGGACTTCCGGGCCAACTCGCAGCTGGACAGGGCCCTCTTCTGGAGGGACCCCAACGACTGGATCACCTCCTCGGACGCGCCCCTCACCTTCTGGCACTTGTTCAGCTTCGAGCTGCTCCCCGTCAACCTCATCTGGTTCTACTACGCGAGGGTCCTGTGCAGGCTGTCGGTCATCCTGAGGGCGCGGATCAAGTGACGTCACCACCAAAGATGGCGTCCGCCGTTGCAATAACCCTTTGCAATAACCCTTAGCAGTGTTTGCCATCGCCCCCTCATTTCCTTTTCATTTAATTGGTTATCATTTTTTTAATAACTAATTTATTTTCACAGTTTTTTATACAAGGAACATACACAGGCACTGATAATGCACACGGCAGAAGATTGACATATTTCCAAAACATTTTGTCTCTGAACTCTGTTTTCTTTCCTCCAACGCCATTTCGTTCAAAATGTCTGCTTTCTGTCATTTTACCGATTGGATGAACCAAATCGGTCGCCACAATTTTTCATGTCAGTTCAGTTTAAATAAAAATACATTACAGTCGAGTTTTCGACTTATCTGGAAAAGTTAAAAAGTTATAGGACAAATAAAAAATGTCCCTTATGTGGGCAACGCCCGCGGGGACCTGCACCACCATCCTGCTGCACGTGGGCAACAAGTCGATCGCCGCATTTCGACATGAAAGTTGGCCAGCCTGATTCATTTAAAACTTTCCGGACTTCCACTTGAACGAGTCCCGCGATTACCTTTCGGAGTCATCGCAGATTCGATTCCACTTGAAAAGAATAAAAAACTTTTATGCTTATTTTGGAAAAAAACTTCTTTCGTTTCATCCCATTTCTCCCCGAAACGTTTGATCCCACCAATCACATCGATTGCACCTTAAAACGACTTCTCTAATCCCCCAATTTGACGTTAAATCCCGCAAAAGGCTTTTCCGCGGGGCGGAGGGTCATCCCTCCACCCCTCCGCCCGGGGAGAGAGGAGATGGAAAGTGACGCCATTTTGAGATTGGGAGGGCGCCATGTCCCAAGTGCACTAGAAAAAGAAGTGAACCGGAAACAGTGGAGTCGTGTAACGAGCTCCGCAGAGACTTCTTCCGGTCTTTTGACTACGGTTCGTTCTGTTTCTTTCCTTCTTTCTTTCTCCCTTTCCATTTTGCTACCCTTTCGATGCCCATTAAAATGAGGTTGGAAACGTCATTTTGGGAATGATAAGGACACGGGCATTTTCTCTAGAACAAAGAAGTAGGCAACTGAAGCGTAATTGCAACAAGACGAATAAATAAAATAAAATGAATGCAAATCAGTGAAATGGAAGCGAACAGAACACGTCATTTGTATAGAAGTCAGAAATACTAAGAAAAGGGAGATAAAATTCTAAAAAAATTAGCACTTATAATAGTATATAAAATAATAATTTTTTATATCTGAGCTATTAGTTCTTCAATTTCTACATCACATTTTTAGAAATCTATTTTTGAGTACTCTATTTTAGGAAATCTATTTTTGGAAATCAATTCAAATACATATATTTTTATAAAACTATATAATTACTAGACATGATTAAGAAAATTTCTGCAGCTGACCTTTTCAGGTTTAGTGGTTCTTTAGTAATAATAATATAAAGAAGAACGGGTGTACACACACACACACACACACACACACACGTGTGTCTTTAACAGATTTATTCATAAAATATATACATATGACATAAATGAATGCAAATGCAGATTCTTTCCGACATAATATTGAAAAGTAAAAAACGACATATTTAAAATTAATATGTATTTAATAATTTAATAATAAGCGTTTTTACATAAAGAAACATCACAATTTATTTGTACACATAATTATTTACAAAACGAGGCCAAAGTCTTCCCACTTTTGACAAACTAAAAAACAAAACCGGAAACACTGTACACGCTCCCCGCTGACAATCCCCGGCTCCACCATCACGTCGCACCTTTGCAGAGTGTCGCCACAACCAACAACCACCACACCGTCGAGCACACCACACTCGACCTCCCCGCCCCGTTCCTCTTCACCGACATGCTCAGGTCGCGGAGCTCCACTTCTGTGGGGAACAATGGACAGATAATTAGCCGGATAAGTGATTAACGCAGGGATGTCCGTGCACTGTGGGTTGCCGCATGGGATGAAGAGAACAGTGTGAAACAGTACCTGGAAAGTCAGGCTCGGGTGATGGTTCAGCCAAGATGGCGTCGGCTGAACAAGAAAGGTGCAAATAAAAAAGAAAGAATAAAAGTATGAGAGTAAGAAGAAGAAAATAAATCCAATTTTAATGTTTAGCTTATGAGCAGCCATTCCTCCGTTAATAAAAAAATGGAGGACGGAGTTCGCGAAAGGTCCGCCAGATGTCGGGTGCGTGTCTGTGCTCGGAGAGGAGAGGGGATGAAAATAAGGGAGGGGAGGGGAAGGGAGTAAATCAAATTTAAAGGAAAAAATCCCCTCAAAGAATTTTTTTAATTAGTAAAAGCTCTTATTTTGCTCAACCCTGCGCGTTAATTAACAAATTATCATGTAAAAAAATGGAAACTAATTAAATTTCAACTCTCGGTTTTTCCATTTCTTTTGAGAAATGGGGAACGGCGATTTCCGATGTGGCTCGTTTACGGGGGGCGGCGTTCCCCTTTGAGCCCCTTTGAGCCCCTTTGAGCCCCTTTGAGCCCCATTCGTGTTCTAACGAGATGGAAGGCGATTAAGGTTCACTCGCGCGTCGGTTCCCGAATAAAAATTCTCATTTTGTTGATTTCCGTTGCAAATGGGGTTCGAAATGCATTTTATGATGAGATGCAATCCCAAACGGGGAATGTTTGTGTTCTACTTTGATATATTACAAGTTATACAGTTATACTGTTACGTTTATTTTCTTTGATTTTTTCCCGATGGTTTAAGAGTGAGAAGAAAGGAGAACTGGGGAATTAGGAAAAGTATTGAGGATAAGAATGAAGAGATAAAACAGAAAAAGAGATAAAAAGATAGTAAAAGAGAAAGGGAGAGAGTGAAGGAAACAAAGGACTCACCGATGGCCCTCGTGGAAAAGCGGAAGTTGTCGGATATCTGGTTCCATCCGAAGCGGTTCCTGGCCTGCACCTTGGCCTCGTACTGCGAGGAGGGTTCCAACCCCCTGATCAGGTACGACATGTGCTGGCTGAACATCTCGCTGGGGATGGCCGGCAGGATTATGTCGTTCCACTCGTTCGCCCTCGCGTGGTAGAAGTGCTGCTCGAGCGAGCCGTTCTCCTGGAGGGAAGACACTCAGTCGAGAAAACTCTCGTCTCACCCCCAAGGCCTCAACTCACCCTCCGATCGAACCTCCGCGAGTACGGCCGATGCGTCACCGGCTCGTGAATCCCACTCTCAGGTATTCTCCTGAAGTACAGTTTGAACTCCTCGATGGGGGTGTAACTGTTCACCACCCACGAGATGTTGTAGCTGTCGTGGTACCTGCTCACGGGGTTGCTGTTGAACGCGACCTGGTTGGGCTTTCCTGCAAGGGAGAGGGGGTTAGAGGCGTGGGGATGGGGATGGGGGTGCGGGGCGCGGGGTGGGGCGTCAACCTGACAACTGGAGGTACTGCCTCATCTTGCCGAGAGTGTTGTCGGCGACGCAGCTGTAGTTGCCGAAGTCGGAGGCCTGGACTTTGCGGATGATGAGAGTGTGACGGCTGCCTCGTGTCTCGAAGCTTCGCCGCTCCGTGGTGTCCAGCCTGAGAGTGTCTCTGTACCACAGGACCTGGAAATCGGAGAAGGTAAAGCCATTGCGTCGACAAAATGGGCCAACTCTGAGCATAATTAAAATGACATAATTATTGATTTCCCTGGGGGACCGGGGGAGTGCACTTTCTCCGAAGTCTCATTAATGAGAACAAGTTTTCGGGCTTAAATCCATTAGCGGAGCCTTCGATGGGCATTTGAATCGCCCCATCGCCCCATCGCCCCATCGCCCCCATCGCCCCCACTTACATCTGCCGGGGGGTCCGCGTGAACGATGCAGACGAGTTGAGCTTCGAAGCCCTCTCCGGAGTGCACCCAACTTCTCTCCACCTCCACCTCAGGCGGATCTGAAATCAATTCGTTTATTTTCATTAATTGAAAATCGGGAGTGAAAACATTGCAAGTTCTTCGCTCTTACACAGGCAAAATTAATATTATACTGATTTTATATTAAACATTATATAATTATATGTATTTGTGAGTTAAAAAGAGGAAACATTATATGACTAACTTTAGCCCTTCTGGCCAATTTTTATGTTCCATAAAAAGGCAGAGAGATGCGCTTTTGAGGAGATACAATAACCGGTGCTCTTTGATCAGAGGAACGAAATGAATGAGATAATTGGAAAGATTTAAGGGAAGGAGTTCCTGTGGGCGAATGATTCCTGATCCAGACTGATTCCTGGAGGACACCAAAGAAAAGAACATAAATAAAGTTGCAGATTGAAATTCCGCTCAGCGCCCGAGGACACGTCACCAATTTCATATCCTGGCGCAACTGCACCCCTTTCCTCTCTCACCCCTTCGCCTCGTCCACCTGAATAATAACCCCCCACTCATCCCCACTCATCCCCAACAGCCCCCGATTGAGCCTTGCAATGCACCGATCTCTCCCTCATATTTATATCTTTGAGCATCGCTGAGGGGATGACTTTGAAATTCCCCGGGACGTGACCCTCCCTCTTCCGCCCCTCTTCCGCCCCCCAAACGCCCCCTAAATTAGACGGAAATTAATTCCGCTTTCTTCACCTTTCGAAATACATGTCACGAAATATCCTTTGTTATTAATAATATAATTGAATTCGGTCTCAGCTCGAGCGCTGATTATTTATAAACAATGGCTTCTTCATTTCACCCCTCGCCCCTCTTTCCACCCCCTCCCTTTTATTATAATATTTCGCCCCGCTGCTTTCACCCTCCTAATTTGTACTTTTTATACTTCTAAATTAACCTTAACTGTTACTTATATAATGGATTAAAACCGCCCTAAATATCATAATTTATACTGAATACTTATAATGTTTTTTATGTATTTGTTATGGTTATAATCAGTAAATGCTCCTCTATTGGCAGCACTGTTATAAGTTACAAATTATTATTATTTATAACTCATACTAAATAATTATACTTATTATTTTATTATTGAATATATACTATTATTTATAACTAGTCTTAAATTTTGATGCCGTTAAAAATATTTGAAAATGATGACGAGACGTTTTCCCAAAGACCCCGGGGGTTAAAAAAACCCCTTTGCCCATTTCGGTGTCTTTCGTCTTCTCCCCATCTCTCAAATAATTTAATGAAAAAGTTTCGGTTGATTTTTATTCGAGAGGAGACGAAATAAGCAGAATTCCAAATCTGACGACGTTTTGTTTTCTCAATTCGAAACCGGAAAGGGAAATCTCAGATGTCTTCTTTTGTGCATTTCTTTCACCCCTTTCACCCCTTTCACTCGACGCAATCTTTTTTATTGTTTTTCTCTTTTGTTCGTCCGCGCGGAGATGAATACTTCTCGGAAAAGCGACGACGACATCGTTGTCTTCGTATGAATACTTCATACCTTAATCATTATATTGACTCTGAAAAGATACGTCTCCGTTTGGGGTTGTTGTCATTCCAGGAGTGGCGCCACCCTTCGCTGAATAAGCAACCTTATAAAGAGAGACTCATTATTTCCTTGGACGGCTCGCAGTCCCGTCGGAATAGCCGAAATTAAAGGAGAAAGAGTTCCTCTAATTTGGGGCAGACGTGACGGTTTAACTAAGGGTGGCCACCACCCCTTCTCTCTCCCCTGCTTTGGGGGTGAAGGACCCCAGTCTGAAAATTTATCAACAGACGTCTCACCCCTCCGGTGGAAAACAGGAAACCCTCCACAGTTTTTATGTTTGCTTTTTCTCCCCTTTCCGCGATTCCCCCGGACTTTTTATTTATAAACTTGAGAAGAGCTTTTTCTGTATTTTCATTTCGCGTTCGCCCCCGACGGGGCGAGTTCTTCTGGGGGCGCAGCCAGAGACCGCACCTCAGGAAGGGGAGGGCTCGCAGCTGTTGTCAGCGCAAATGAAAAGGATTTCATTAGAGATAAAAGATGTGAGCAGAGGATTTATATTCCGCCCCCGTTCGGGGCACTCATCAATCACGGCCTTAAATAAACTCAAACAGGAGACATTCGCCTAATCCTCTTCTGCTTTAGATAATCATTTATGACTAATTTCTTTGTTTGTTTCGTTTGTCCGTCAAACAACGTTTCGTGTCAAGTCGCTCCTCTTTCAGCGACGGATAATGGCCACATTCATGAACTTTTCAGGAGACATTTCTCCAACTCTTTTCTGAGCAGATAAAACTCACTCAATTACGGACACTCTCTCTCTTTCTCTCTCTCTTTTTACATCTTTCTCTCCGTTATTCTTTTTCTGGCATAAAGCCAGAATGTCTCTCTTTGTTCTAAAATTCTCTGCTGATGTTGATAGCAGAAGAGAACAATAGTGAAATATTTTTACGCAAAATAAAATTCTCACTTTCAGGCCTCCTGCACACACACACACACACACGCACGCACACGCACACGCACACGCACACACACCCGTGAGTAATAATCTTTACTCCGCAAAAGTCACAAAAAGACGAATTTCAGAGGTTTTCATTTTGCATCTTTCCCTTTTTAAGTGGAAACTTGATTTAATTCCGGTTTCCATAAATCCGTGGACACATCAAAAGAACTTTTAAACAATCCCACCGACTCTCGGTTCCTGCATGCGAAACCGCAAGGTCACCCCCGCACCCCCACCCTCATCCCCCTTCATTTGCATGCGAGGAACCCCCACATAAAATTGATTGCCGCCAGACTTGCAAATTACTTTTTTCTTCGTCCAAATCCGCTCCCGCTTCGACTTACCCCCATCGGGGTGATACTTCACAGGGGGTGGCAAAGGGTGGCTACCATTTACAATGCCCTCAACGCCTTTTCACTAAAGTGAGATAGCGATTACAAAGGTAATATTAAGAAAAAGGGGAAAGATTGTGATGTTGGTTTTAATTTAGCCCGAAAGGAGGCGTTAGTGTTCCCAAAGTTGGAAGAAATAAATGGGGAAAGTCTGAAGAACCGCTAAAGCTTTCATCATGAGAGAAGCAAACAAATGTGAGGTTTTGGGGGTGTGGAATGGAAGAAAATGAGAAAGATGGCAACCGAATTCGGGGAGAATATTAAACTCCGGATCGGGGATTACTCTTTGTTAATCTGTCAAAGGGCGACAATTGCCAACCACCAATCCGCCCCTCCCGAAGGCGGCGCCCCACTCGGCCACTCACTGCTACTCACAGAGCACGTGGAGGTTGATGGACTGGATGGCGGGGTCGCCCACGCCGTTGGAGGCGGTGCAGAGGTAGGTGCCCGCCTGGTGCCTGGTGGTCTGCTCTATGGTGATGCTGGATCCCTCCCTGCTGTTCTCCCCCGAGGGGAGGACGTTGTTCTGGAACAGGAGAAGGCGACCGTGAGTGGAAGATCACGTTATTTTACTATTTTACAACCCTTCGCACGATAAATTGTTATATTTTTATATTAATAAATTTTAAATGTAATTGTATATTAATTTTTCTTGTTTTCGTTTAGGCCAACTATGGAGGACGAGAGTTCCAACAATGTTTGAATATTTGTGATGGGAGATTCATTAACTGCCAGGGTTGTGAGCCCTGGGAAGGAAGGGGTAACTAAGGGAGGGAAAACACGCAGAGCACCGCAGTCGAGTGCTCCAACCCCTCGGCTACGCGGCTCCCCTAAACATTAATTTATAATTGTTGTTATCGTATTATAATCTACGAGTTTTTCCATTCGGGTGAAAAGAGTAAGAGTAAAAATAGAAAAACAAAACAGGAAAAGTGGAGAATTAAAATAGAAGAAAAGTGAAGAAAAAATATAATAATTTAATAATTTAATAATTTAATAATATAATATAAAAAATATAATAAATAGAAGAGAAAAGGGGAGAAAGAATAAAAAGAAAAAAATAAGAAAACAAGAGAATAGAAAGAATAAGATTAAGAAAAGAATAGAATGAATAAAAAAGGGAACACAGAAGAGGAAAATTGATAAAAAATGGTTATACAATCCAAAACAAAAGCAAATTTCTAAAAAGTTAACAGCGTCAAAATGTATTTTCCCTCAGAAACAGAAACAACTGAAAACCTCCGACAGAAGATGCACTCCTCTCAGCAGTCTTCGATCGGGCAACCGACACCTCCCCCGTCACCTGCGTGTCAGACACCGGCCACGTGCCCTCCCCGTGGCCCCCGCCCTCGTGCCGGGGGGCGCCCCAACCCCAATTCCTCGCCATTTCGGGCCCATAAGGAAACCCAAAAATCCGCAACAAGATTAATCGGGAGGCGGAAGGCGGTTATGCTGTATTGAATAAACGAATTAGAGGGTTTGGGGGCGTCGGGGGCGTCGGGGGCAGTTTAATTAAGTCCTCGCGGGGGGTTAACATGCGAACACGTGTTCCAAAGTATAAATTGCGGGCTAAATGGGGGGAGGCTTTTTGTTTGCGGGAGGACAGGGGTTAAAGATTTGACGCATTATTTTTGGCTTAGCATCTGACGCGTGGAAATAAATTTGGAAAGGGGGAAAGGGGGCCGGGGCCCCCCCGTGATTTGTTTGAGGCAAACGATGGTGGGATTACCTCCACGAAATGGTTTTTTGTTTCCTTTGTTGTTTGGGGGTGGAAGAGGGGGCAGACTTTCTTCGGTTTTTGAAAGTCTTTCTCCGGAACGAAGAAGGAAAGAACAGACGCCGAAGTGAGTGGCGAATAATATAATAAAATGAAAAGAAAAAAGCGGAGGTATTTTTTATTAAGCGAAAAGAAAATGTCGGCGATGGGAGAAGTAATTGAAAGAAAAGAAGAAACTCCGAATGGGGTAAAACCATTAAACCCTCGAAATCCAATAGAAACTTTTAATTTTAGTTTGTACGAAGTGGCCACTAACAGAAAGAAACCCGTGATTTCACATTTGATTGGAAACACGGGTTTCTCTTTCCTTTGTTATTTCCTCCCCTCCCTTCGCTCTCATACGAAATGTGATTGAGGAAAACTTTCTTCGGCGACTGCCAACCCTCCCCTGCCAGCCACCCTCACTCTGATTGCCGTCGTCGAGGCAGAATGCCCGGAAATAAGCAAAGAGATGCCTTATTTGGCCCATTCTTCGCATTCTTCGGGTTTCTCCTGAGTTTCCTTTTAATTCAAATCCGCGTACGTATTCTTAGATTTTCATGTATATAAAATCCAAGACTACGTCCGTCCGCGACTTCGGCTCAGTTTGGAATTTTTTCGAAGTCTTCGTACTGAAATACTTTTAAAAGACTTTTGAGTTAAAGAAATTGATTATCACGTTTTTGGATAAAAATGAAGAAATAAAAGGAGAAGGAATGGAAAGAATAAAAGGAAAAAAAGAAAAGAAAATAAAAAAAGAAAAAGAAAAGAAAAAACAAAAAATGAGAAATGGAAACGGAAAAAACAAAGAAAAAGGAAAATAAAGAAATTAAATGGGAAAAGAAATAGAGAAAAATAGAGAAAAAGAGAAAAACGAGAAAAAATAAATGAAAAAGTGAAAAGAAAAAGAGAGAAATAAACGAGAAAAGATGAAAAGAGGAAAGAGGAAAGAAAGAAAAAAAAAGAGAGGGAAAGAGAGAAAGGAAGAAATTCATTCTGAGAGGAGTGAATTTCTCTCTTAAAATTAAATAATAACTCAACGTTAACAGTTTAACCGTCGTTACCGGTCAATTTACCGGTCAATTTGACCAGTGGTAATAAAATACATAAAATCAGGCGAACAATTATAAACAGAATGACCGTACGGTAATTATAGAAAAACACTAAATTCACCGCAGAAACTACGACAGCGCCCAATCTTTTATGCCGGAGCTTTCCACCCCCTCTTTCCACCCCCTCTTTCCACCCCCTCTTTCCACCCCCCTCTTTCCTCCCCAGAAACAACTCAAATTGAAATTCTTTCGTCTCGCAACCTGAAGCCGAGAGCAGTTGAAATTAAAATGAAAAAGTTTCCCTGCAAAGGTCACTGTGTGCTCCTCCACGATGGATTTGCGAAATGAAGATTGGTGAAAGGGTGGGAGGGTTGGGGGTTGAGGGGTGGGCGTAACAAGAAGGAGAGAATCATTTAAATAACAATTTCCTTTTTCAATTTTTCCTCTTTAATTCCAAATTGCTTTACACCGAGTTTTTGATTGTTTTTCTTTCTTTCTTCTTTTGTTTCTGTTTGCGAATTTTACTTGTTTCACGTCCGCCCCTTCCTCCACCCCTCCACCCCCCCCACAAACGGGGATGAATAACCTACACTACTTTGAGACAGAAAAAGTGTTAGTCTAACAGTCCAACGCAACTCCCTTCGGTCTCCCTTCTGGTGAATCCCTAATCCCTCACCCCCGGCAAGCGATGCATAACACTCTGTTAGGACTCCATTTGCGCCCCCTCCGCCCCCTCCGCTCCCTCCGCCCCCTCTCGTTTTACTCAACTTTGCTTTTATTTGTTCTCTGGCGAATTGTAGAATCTCGGAAAGAATTCCGGGGGAATCTTTTTAAAGAGAGCAAATATGGCGGTGGGCGAGAGGGGGCGAGAGGGGGCGGAGGGGGCGGAGGGGGCGGAGCTGTTATGAATATTTTAATTTGAATAATATAGCAGAATGTTGCTAAAACAAAAGTTTCTTGTGGAAGTTCGGATACATCATTTAGGGAAGCAAGAAAGTTTCCGCCCCGGGAGAAACGGTTTTTTATGATTCGGATGATTTAATCTGGGCCATGATAAGGTTGTCAACTAATTTTCTTCTTTTCCGGCCAACTCAGTTTTCCTTAACTTTCCCACGGGAGAATTTAATTCCGCCATCGGAGGGCGGGAACCAAAACGTGTAATACATTCTGCTATTTTGTATAGTTTTTACTCTTTTCTCATTTTTTATTTTCAGCTTATTAATTATATTTATTTTTTATATTTTTATTTAATTTTATTAATTATTTATTTTTGTATTTAACGCCCGGAAATATCTTCCGATTAACATCGAGCATGGGAAACTGCTTTATGAGTAAAATGTATATTTTTGTATAAACAGAAAGAGAAAAAAATCAAAACTAAATAAATAAATATATATCAAAAAACAAATAAATAAACGGTCTGTAATACAAAAAATTTCACAATAAAATATAAATATCTATATACATAAAATGTTTATCTGTATAAAAAAATAAAATAAGTAAGTAAATATCTGTATATATATATGTGTGTGTGTGTATAAAATAAATATCTCTGTGCATTTAAAAAAAAACTAAATAAATAAATGATTATTAAAAATAAACAAGGTTAGTGTTATTAAACTTAAGAAAGCTTAGTGTTTACTCTATCAGTGGACGAAATTAAAATAAAATTGTAGATTATACTTTTGAGATAAAAGGGTGGAAACGAGATGAGGGCTCGTGGGCACAAACCCCTGCACCACATTCAGGTGCCAATTTGACCCCCTTAGAGTAGTTTCTCTAGAATGAAATTACATTCTATTGAAAGCTTGAAATGTGCTCTATTCATGTATTAAATTAGAAGAAAATCCGGGAATACACTTTTGAGATATTTGGCCGCAAATAAAATTTGTCACCTTTTGGGCGGGCGCGTGGATGCAAAAACTTACTTTAGGAATAGCGGACGAACGTTAAGAGATATTCAATTGAAATTTGATACGTCGTTAACGATTGCTTCACACATTGTTCAGGTACAATTTGAACGAAATCGGAAGCGTTCGAGGTGTCCATGTGGGGCCCATGTGGTCGGTGGCCGCCATTGACACGGCAACTTTGGGGGCCGATTTCACCCCCTCAGAGTGGTTTCTCTAAAATTAAACCTAATGCGTTAGAAAGCTTAAGATATGCTCTTTCATAAAATACTTATTAGAATAAAATCAGAGGATGTACATTAAGAGAAAATTGGCCCTGAAAATAGGCAAAAATCACCAAAAATTGGGTCCCCGCCATCTTTGGAGTCCCATATCTTCCGAAATATGGGGGCTGGGACAGTCCAACTATAACCGAATTAAAGTGCATTCGATGCACTGTCGGCATGCAAACTCCGGATGTTATCCGGCGTTGTGCAAAAAAGTTATGGGGACATGAAAATGGGGTTTTTCTGTGACGCGCCAAATTTTTGTGAGTTTTCAAAGGCTCACAGGTCGGAATCGGAAAGACGTAGAAGAATGAGTGATGCACCATCTTAAAGAGCAGGAAAAGCACTATTGGGGTGCAAAAGCACATTGCTGTGGGTCACATACTTACCCCGCAATCGAGGGCTGAAGTTGACCGTTTCTCATGAAATGCCAAAAAATGGGAGTTGGTGATTTTTCTTCAAATGACCATAACTGACGAACCGAATGGAATTTCGCAGAAAAAATTGAGTTCTGTTCATAAAAGATGCTAAAGAATATTTGTGTAAAATTTGAAGAAAATCGGAGATGGTCGAGCTGGGACCATCGTCTCACTTCGCATGGAATCACCCATATAAATCTTATCCACCTTTTAATAAAGTGCAACTAATATTCGTCATCATTTAATTATTTATTTTTTTGGATTAATTGTTAATTATTTACTTTAATTATTTATATAAATAATTAGCAATAAAAACTTAAATCTTATCTGAGACGACTCATCCGCATTAATGTGAGTATAATATGGCATATAATTAATGCTGAGTATAACACAACGCATTGTTATAATGTTTATTCACCCGGTATAAGTTCATTAATTTGAGCGCGAATAATATATTATATAAATAAATATTTTTGAGGAGAGTTAAGAAATAAATGCGATTAAATTTCGATTTTGTTCCGAAAGGAGGAAAGGGTGTCATAATCTGAAATTTGTTAGCGCAAACTTAAAACCGAAAAGTTTATTTAGCACTTCAAAGTTTGTCATTCAATTTAATGGAGAATTATTCGGGGCGGGGGCGGAAGGGGCGGCGGCAGGGGGTTGCGGGGGTTGGATGTGTGCCGCAAACTTTGCTAATTGACGGTTGTTAATGGAGACGCCTCCGAATCATCCCCACTAAAATAACTCCGCTGGAATTTAATTAGCCGAAAATATTTTTCATTTTCTTGGGGTTTTCATCCCTTTTGGAAAACGTCTTGAAAGTCTGAGGGTGGCTTTCCCTCAGTGGAGATACCTCCGGTGGAACGTCCACGCCTTAATTGCACTCGTGCAAGTGCTTTCGAGCCATCTACCTCGAATTAACAACCCCCGACGAGGGTGGAATTCGCTCAGCGTGAGAGTTCTGCCGTGGAATTAATTGGTTCGATGGCGAACTAATCTCGGGGGTAGAAAGAGAAAGAAGCGAACAAGGGAAGAGTGATGGAGAGGACTTAACTCTCGGATTCGCCTTAGGGTTGCTAAATCCACCCCCAGAAAATTCGTAATGACCGCCCGCACGAAATTCTTTTACTAAGGGTGGATTTTGGATGGTTCGGGACTGTGAGTGACTCTTCGGGGGTTTTGTGGTGCCACTGATTTTTTTTCGAAGGCTCATGAACAACCCCCCGAAGGGATGATTTCATCTTCCACCCCAAATGGAGAATGAGCGGTTAATTTGAATATTTAACTCCGCTCAAAATGGACGTTTCTTTGAGCACAACAAATGGAATTTAGAAAGCTTTAAAATCAATTTCATCCCTTATCTCCCTGTCGGAAAAGCGCTCAAGATGAGGGGAGCGATTTCGCCGAGGACGCCCCTTCGCCTAAAAGGGGATCGCAGAGCACTCATTCCGCGGTTCACTGACTCATACATTCACCCCCGGGGGATGATTAAGGGCTCATCCTTTATACATCCTAAAGGCCAGTCCACTTTACGCTCCGAAGGAACCGCCCTTAAAAACCTCAATTATTACATGTTATTCGCGGTTAGGGGTTACCTTTCGACTCCAGGAAACGGACGGCACTGGATTCCCCGATGCTCGGCATTCCAGAGACACTGTTTGCCCCTTTTTCACTTCGACGTTCCCTCCGGAAGTCACGTGGTGAATTCGAGGCGGCACTGGAAAACAAACAAACCTTTAACGTCTTTAACACTTCCCAAAAGAACTAACTAGTCATTTATTTAGTTATTTTAGTTTGTCTCTCTCGCAACGACGACCGATCTCTTCCTTTTGGCAAACTGTCAACTGACGAACCGACAGCCGCCACAAGAACTGTTCATTCGAACAAACGAGAAAAAAGCCTTCGCCTTCTCTGAATGGGCGGCAACCCTTTGCTCCCCTTCGGACCTCTTCAATGTTAGTTTTCTCCCTCTCTGCGACGACTCCTTTGTCTTCTTTTTCGCTTCTTCCCTCTCTTATCTCTCACATGTATCGTTTCTTGATAAGACCCTCTTCATCCCCTGATCTCTGCTCAGACCCGCAATTAAAATTATTCCCTTCTTTTTGAGGCAGTTGTGCAATCCTTTGAAAGCTGTTATCTTATCTTCTCTTGTCGCCGTCTTCTGTTCTTCTTCTTTTTTCATCTTCTATACGCTTTTTCCAATATTTTATTTACCTTTTTCATTTATTTATATCCTTAAATCCGAGAGCAAAACCACCGATACTAAAAAATACCTTAAAACTGAATCTCTCTTTGTTTTGTTGAGAAAACGACCCACTTTAAATTATCAATGAATTCCTTTTCGAGTTGAGCTTTTCCTGCAGACAATCACAGCAGGAAAATCCCGTCAGCGCCCGAAGCTGTTGAAAACTGGCAAAGCTTTCGAAACAGGAGGAAACTCCGAAGGAAAAGGAAACGAAAGCGAAGAAAGAAAAAAGGATTCATTTCATAACTTAATTAAAACTGTCAGCTTTATATTTTATCAAGCCGCAGCAGCAGCAGCAACAGCAACAGCAACAGCAACGGCCTCCAAATAACGACTCCCAATTGCCATTCAGGTGGAAAAACTTCACCAGAAAAGTTTACATAAGAAAATTAAAAAAAAGTTTTTTAAATTCAATTAAAAATTATTTATAAGTTCATAATGGTGGAGTCTTTGGTGTTATCAAAATCGAGTAACGCTGAAAAGAACCCAGGATGAATTTCCACCCTCCCCCTCGCTCCCCCTCGCTCCCCCTCGCTCCCCCTCGCTCCCCCTCGTTCCCTTCCCTCCCCCTTCGCCATCCCTCAAAGAGAATATTCATTTATTCGGTAATTTTCAATTTGAACGTCGCACGCTGTAAACAAAGAAACGGAGGTGTAAAGAATAGATTTTTAATATTTGGAAGGGGTTGGGGAGGGGAGGAGAGGGGAGGAGAGGGGAGGAGAGGGGAGGAAGGCTGAAACGAACGAAATTAAAAATGAGTCGATGGGGGAATCGCGAAATTGCTTCGTTTACAAATGAATAGTTGGATTATAAGATGCGGGGGGTGAAGAGGGAAAGAGGGGTGGAAGAAAGGAATTTAGGGGATGAGTGGCTGCCGGACGTGGCAGAAGAAATTTGGGTCAGAAACGAAGTCCTCAATGCTGAACTCTTAACGTTGACAAGTAAACACAATCGAACTCGCAGTTTATTATAATTAATATACTGTATAAAATATAGAGTATTGTAAGAGACTTCTGCTGGGAAGCTCTGAACTAAGAATGTTTCAGAATTCAGTCACAAACTATACGAATAAACAATACAACAAATACATAAATATATATGGCGCAACGTTAAAAAAGAAGGTCACTTAAAGTTAAGAAAGAGACTGAAAATTGAAAAATATATATATAAAATACAGTTAAAACATAGAATAAAAATTTAAAGTATTAATTTCTAATCAGATAATACAAAAACGTATTAACTTATTGCATTATAATTTCACAATAAATGCTAAAATATTGATAATTTTGCCTTTTTTCCGATTATAAAAGTATAACTTTGAAAAGGGAATGAGAGCAACAGCAAAGAGATTAAAAGTGATTTCTTTAAAAAAAAGACGAAAAAATGAGTACCGATTAAAAAGAGATTTAGCTCGGGGGCAGAGAAATCCAAATGGCGGAAACATAAAAAAATTAGCAAAAAATTTTTAATTTAACGAAAGAAGAATGGAATCCTTTTATTGAAAATCCGTTGGAGCGATCAAAATATTTTTTCCGCCATTTCCGGTCCGATGCGAAATTTCCGGCGCATCAGAAACATCCCAATTCCCAATTGTTTTGCCCCCTCCGATCAAATAATTAAGTTTGACAGAACGGAAAAGCGGAGCTTTCACCTGAAGAGCTTTTCCGTATGAGAAGGCGAAAGCGGCGCGCGCAGATGACGGTGTGATGGTGGAGGGAGACGAAGGAAGGAGGGCTTGGAAAGAAGGGGTGGTTTGAAAGGGGAAGAAACCGCCGTAAATCTCAAGAAAAATGGCGACCGTTGGCAGATTTATCGTTCAGATTAATTCAGACCTAATGATTTTTATAACTATTATTCCCCAAACATTTGTGGTTTTGCACCCTCTCTTGGGGGTATGTCAATGTTTTAGAGTTTCTTCCCCTATCCTTTCCTCCCCGAAAGAGCTAAAACCTCACCCCCTGTCTTTGAAGACACCAAAATACGTATTATTTTCAATTCAACTTTCTACTTCCCTCTTTCGTCAACTAAAAATGATTTCGTCCCGAAAAAGCAGAAGAGGAAGAAGAAGAAGAAGGTTATGATGAAAAAGAAGAGGAAGAACAAGAAGAGGAAAAAGAAGAAACATCCCCAATGAATAGACGGAAAATCTAAAGAGCAAAAAGAGTGAAAAAAATGAAAAAGGCGATTGACAGAGTTGCAATCAAACAAGAAATTCATCTGGGGGTCTTAATGAAGAAGAGTCCTAACTCGTAAATGAGGGGGTGAAGCAGGGGTGCGAACGGGGCAGTCACCCCAGGGGTGGAAAGCCCTTCCGCTCTCCTGAGCCCATCGCGAATTCATTTGCTCCCCAACAAAAATAACTTTCTTTCTTCGGATGTCGTCAAGGTTATTCTGATTTCATCAGAGAAATAATTTTGGAAGTTAAATCTCAAGAGGGGGCGGTTCTATCCACCCCAACCCCGCGCCCCGAATCCTCCGACACGCGAGAATAAAACTTTGATTTGTGCTTTTTTCCAAATGAAAGCGAGGCATTTCGTCGTAATTTTTTGCTTTAGTGAGACAAGGGGAGGGAATAGGGGTGGGGGGTGAGGGGGGTGAAAGGAAGAAAAAAGAGAAAACATTCTTAATTGCAAAAAACAAATTTTACCCTTGAGTAAAGCGGAAATTTAGCGACTTTTCATGTAAATAATATTTTTTTTTAAAATAGCGAACGGGGGTGAATTGAAAATGTCGTCTCTTCGGAGACCAAAGGGATGAAAAAAGAATTAATTATTTATTGTAATAAAAAAGGGGTTATTGTGATGAAGCAGGGAATCAAAATCTATCGTTTTAGATAAAATATCTGTTATTAAAACACTACAATTTGTAACCTTTGACTCACTCTTTCGTAGTTAAAACCTGTTTTCTTCGTTTCATCTCACTAAGATGGCGCCACTTCAATTCCGCCATTTTGAAAACATTGTTTACATTTTGATAATTACTTTGATTACATTGATAATACTAATAATAATAATTTAAGTGACTTCACATAACTTTTATCTATCTTTTTATTTATATTACATTTTTTATAAATTTATGTACATATTTTGTTTACTTAGTTGATACACTTTTATAATTGGGTTTTTGTAAATGACTAAAAACACCAAAAATGGCAAAGGGTTGAAAATAACGAACGCGAAAAGGCAAAAGCAATAAAAAATGAGAAAAGATGAAAAACAACAATTTTTGTGAGCTCGAAAAGCGGCCATGCACAAATGCACACGAATGGCGGTGTATATTTCACGAAAATGAAAACACCACCGACACAAAAAAATAAATTAATTTCAGAAAGTGCAAAGGGTACATTTTTTCTGTAAAAGGGCGACAGAGCAAAAAGGTTTGGCAACCACTGCTTGGACCAATATAATTTTCGAGGAACGCACAAAAGCTCTCTCAAGATCACGAGCGCCCGCAATAATTTGTCGGCAAACGAATTTCACAGAGCGGTCCAACGAGATATGGGAGTGGCTGAAAGGGATGAAGGAAGAGAGAGAGAGAGAGAGAGAGAGAGAGAGAGAGAGAGAGAGAGAGAGGAGGGCGGCAACACTATAGCGAACAAACACTTATTGCATGGCAAAGTGGAAGAGACTCGGTGCGGGGAGAGGGTGGTTCTCGCCCCCCAGAACCTGCCGGGGGCGAATCAAAGTATCTTATCACACTTTGTAATCGATTCGGTGCGGGGGTGGAGGGGTTTGTTTTCTTTCGGGGGGAGAAGGGTTGAGATGGTGTTCATTTTGTGCACGTGCTGGCTGTTCTGCTGACGGATAAGGGAGAATTTAAAGAAACAATACAGTTAAGAGGTCTTTTTGACTTAATTTCAGCTTCGGGCGACAAAAAACGCTAACATTAATGTTATTTGAATGATTTTAGAAGTAAAACGAGCGAAAGTGTTATTTCGACCCGCGGGAGATATTAATGCAATGTCTCCCGTTATTTTTTATGTTTTTTATTACTTTTGATATTTTTTATGTACCTTTTTTGAGGTGATTTTTTATTCTCTAGGGAAAAAAGATTAAAAAAAGATTGAGAAGATAAAACGAAAAAGTATGGGGAAAACAAAGAATAAAACTTAAAATAAAGAGAATAAAAAATAAAAAATGATAAATAAATGAAATGAATAAATAAAATAAATAATGTGTAATAAATAAAATATGAAACTTCCACAACAAATACAAATATTTGTTTTTATAATCAAATAATAGTAATAAAAATAATAATAAATATAAAATAATAAAAATAAATATATAAATAGGTATAATATATAATATTATTATAAAAAAATGATAATTTTTCAAGCATATTGGAATTAAGGTGGTCCATACTTTATCAAAACGAAAGAAAAAAGTAATAAATAAAATAAATACGTAAATATAAAAAATATATAAATAACCCATTAGGCTTAACATTTTTGTTTTATCTTTTCCATCTTTTTTTCATTATTAATTGTACTCTGAACAATTTGAACAAGTTTGAGCTTCTTAGGAAATCCTGTAATTTCATCCCTGAATTTAAAAACTAATTTCACTGTTATAATTCGTGGGAATCACCACTGTAGTTCCCGGTTACACAATCGAGGGCGGCCTTCTGCCCTTCCCAAAAAACCATCTGCTCTTCTTTCTCGTTCGACTCTACAAATAAGCATCTATCTGTTAACTAAAACACCGTTTTACTTACACCCAATAAGAGGCAGAGAATTACTTGAGCTATCAGAGGGGTTGATAACAGGGTGGTGAGACTGTACTTGTCTCCTTCAACCCTTACGTGAGTTTTTGTCTTTCGGGACTTACAATGCAGTTTTTCATCGCACAAAGGTCAATTCAAAATGGAACAGACGGAATCCTCTCCAGAGGGAAAGAGACAGAAGTCAAGACTTTTATGTCTCCGCCCCTCGCCCCCTCGCCCCCTCGCCCCCCTCACCCCCGAGTAAATTCTCTTTAGGGCCTTAATACAACATCGTAAACACACATTAGCTTTTCAGTAATAATAAAATACGACAAACACACACTCAGTCGGATGCGAAAGGATGAGAAGGCTCCACTCGCGAGTTTCCCGCCCTTAAAACGAAAATAAAATTTTATTGTGCGCTCCTTATTCCACCCCCTCTTCCTTCATCCAACCCCACCAAAAACAACCCGAATTACTTTCACTACTCGGCTTTATGCCCCCCAAGAATCGCTCTTAAGGGCGTTTAATCAACCGTCCAAAATATACTATACTTTCATACAGCTCTTTCGAATGGAAATCTTTTCCCTCCCCCTCCCCTCCTTCTTCCACCCCCCGATGGAGAAATAAAACTTTTTTATCATTTTCTTTTATATGTTTTCAGTGATATAAATTGTAATTCTTTAATATTTTATTCATTATCTTATACTATTTTTTCCTTTATCGGGGGGCGGCCGGGGGCGAGGGCGGGCTTGTTCATGATAAAAGAATTTTTCTAGGTTCGCTTCTTCTCGAGATGTGAATTTATGTCCCCGATTTTGTCATTTTTTTCTTCTTTTTTTCTCCGCGCGAGAGATTTTTATCCTTGAGATGCCGAATCATGCATGAGATGCCGGGGGGTGCGTCGGGGGCGGAATAATTTATTCGCTTTTCGAAGGGGTGAATTCCTCACATGAACAGCCCCGATGGTGCCCGAGGCTGAGGGGATGCCAGACTGAAACCCTCCCCTTTCGAAAATTGAATATCGGGGAAATTCAAGTGCACGAGAAGTTTTTTTTTGAGATATCGGTTCTTTTGCATTGGTTCTAACTTAACGGCTGTTTTATCTCTCTTATCTAATGAATGTCCTCGAGTTCAGGTACACACAAAACGCGCAAACTTATTCTGTCAGTTTTTGTTAATTGTCAATTGTGGTCGGACGCATGAGGAGTGCAGCCAAGGCGGAGCGCTTATGCTTAGCACTCTGGCCACATTTTTTGTTAATTAATGTTCACGTTATTAATTTTCAAAAATCTGTCTTTTATTCCTAAAGCCTTCTCTCATTTCACACGGTTTTAATGAACGTATTCTGTCTTCTTAAACTCATTCAGAACGTTTCCATAAGCACTGAGTCTCATTTTACACGGTTCCTTCTGGAACCAAACTACCGTCTGAATCGCGTCTTTAATTATTAGTTTGTAAAAACAAAACAAAAACCACAAAAACCTTCGCCATATTAGTTTCTGTTATCACATAACTCCCATCAAATAATCATTATTCATCTCTTAAAATAACTCCAAACTCAGGTACATAAAATCAATATTCATTTAAAAAGCCTCAACACCAATTTCCGAGAGCTCTTTTCAATGACCCCTCCCCTCCCTCCCCTCCCTCCCCCTCCCCAAATCGATTTATCATAAATTACAAAATTTATTTCGGTCCGGTTTTATATGTATGTCAGCGATGTCGGGATAAAGCCGAAAATTCCACCCCTCTCAATCATTTTAATATGGAAATGCACACGAGTCGTGTCGCGGACTTAGGCGAACGTCACGGTTCGGGAGGGGAGGGGGATGAAGGGCGAGGGGTTGGGGATGACATGCACACAATTAGCCGGGTTGTGTCGAGATGAGCAGAGATTCCTGTTGTGGGGAGGGGCGATGGGGGAGAGAGAGAGAGAGAGAGAGAGAGAGGATGAAAAATTGAAAATTGGGTGAATGGGGTGGAAATTTAAAAGAAAACAAAAGGAAATGAAAAAAGGGGAAAATTTAGGCAAGTTTGGGTTGAAAGATCAAAGAAAGCTTTCTTATTGATGGCTGGAGGCTCTTCTTCTCGGTGGAAAACTTGGAAAGCGTGTTTTAATGCCAGGGCCACTGCCGGGAACTTTCCTCAATTTCTTTTCAGCAGTGGATGCGCTGTTGGGAGTTGCCCTTTGACCTTTGTTACACCTGAAGAGGCCTTTTAACAACTATTGCAAAAAGAAATTGCAAAAGAGTGTTCTAATCTGGAAACATATTATTAATATCTTTGCGCTTTCTATGTGAATAATTTGCTGGGGTTTTCCACACGAATTGGTGAAAATACAGTGTTAAAGTTAAAAAAAACAAGAGTGCATATTATTTAATTAATTAATTCGCCTCCCGATTATTAACAATAACCGTAATTAATTATTTAAGAAGTTGTATTTATTTAATGTAATTGTAATTAATATTTATTTAACTGTAAATAAATATATTTTTTTAGTGACAAAAACTGAGCAACAGAAACAAAAGAAAGAAAACGAGAAGGAAAGAAAAGAGAGAAAAGAAAGGAAAAGAAAGAAAACGAAAAGGAAAGAAAAGAGAGAAAAGAAAGGAAAAGAAAGCGAACGAAAAGGAAAGAAAAGAGAGAAAAGAAAGGAAAAGAAAGAAAACGAAAAGGAAAGAAAAGAGAGAAAAGAAAGGAAAAGAAAAAAAGAAAACGAGAAGGAAAGAAAAGAGAGAAAAGAAAGGAAAAGAAAAAAAGAAAACGAGAAGGAAAGAAAAGAGAGAAAAGAAAGGAAAAGAAAGCGAACGATAAGGAAAGAAATCACCTAAAATTTAATGGTAACTGAAAATTACCATTAAAACCGCCGTCACCGGTCAATTTGACTGGTGGCTTTTTTCTTCTTAATATTATCAATGACTTAAAAAAAGTATTATATGGTTAATATAGAGAGGACAACAAACCCCCGAATTTCATCCCCTCCTGAAAAAGGTATTCGAATGACGTGAGAGAAAAGGAAACGCTTAAAATAAAAAACGGGATCAAAAGATCCTCCCTCGAAGGAAAGGCATTTCATTTGTGGATTGAGGGGTGGAAGGCGGAGGCCGGGGTGGCGAAATATCATCAAATGATTTGGCCCGCCCAATTTTAAGGATAATTACAAGCGCTGACTTAAAATGATTGCGGGGAGAAGAGGCCGTTTCTCATGTCTCTCTCTAATCTCAAAGATAAAGAGAAAGCAAAATATTATAGCCATTTATTCTGGTCGGCGCTACACTTTGAATTTTCCCATTTTTCCCCGCCCCCCGCCCCGCCCCCGCCACCCTCTCTCCTCTGCTCAGCTGTGCTTACCGAGTATCTCGAGTGTGTGGCTGATTTCCAGGGGGACTATCGTCCCTATCTGGCAGATGTAGTCCCCCGCGTCGTGGGTCTGGACGTCGCGGATCTGGAGGTTGTAGCCGTCGATGAGCTGGATTCTGGGGTCGGGGGTCACTTTGACACTCCCCGCGGTCAGCACCGCGATGCCTCTCTTCCAGACGAGGACGTAGCTCCCTGCGAACGGGACACGCGTGCAGATTGGTTCTGTCAGTTGGGGAGTTAGTTTTTGAGTAGTTACAATGAGGTCACAAAATGTGTCCAAAGACAAGTGAATTTGGAGTCTGCTTGAATCTTCTGGAGAAAGTGTTAACTAATCAATTTGCTCAGCATTCTTTATGTCCGTCTGTGTGGAACCCCCGAGCGTCCGATGGTCTTACCTAGATTGATGACGTCACAGGGGAGGACCACCGTGTCCTGCGTGACTATCCTGAAGGTTTTCCCCGCTGTCGTGAAGGCGGGTCCGTCAATGTGCTGCAGATTCAGGTGACAGTAAACACCTGCGAACGAAGAGAAAAATATTTGAGGAAAACGATGGAGATTAAAATTTATGAAGCGCTGTCGTTTAATATAATGTCGTTATTGCTGAATATTCAGACAGTGACGTCAGTTCGAGCTGCGGCAACATATCACATTTCTCTCTGCCTTTCTGTCTGTCATTTAAATATTTTTTTTCTTTATATATACGAGTATATAATATATAACTCTTTTGCATTTTAAGCACAGCTGCAGTCGAGTTAAAATCCCCTTTTGAGACTCCCGAAGACACTCCTCATATGTTATGTTTGTCTTCACCACGTCTGCTTTTCTTTTCCTTTCATTATGTTTTCTATTTTAATTATTAATTTATATTTCCATTTTGTTATATGACAATTCGGACGCTACAATAAACATAACAATTTATTATAATTAATTACAACCTTTTTTGACAGCTCGGGCTTCGTCCTCGCCTGGGACTTGCGACTGTATATCTATATCTATACTTTAATATCAGATACAATAATACATTCCCTAAAAAACTGAAAGCACCTCAACAAAACTTTCTTCTTTATTCAGCCACTGTTTATGTGTCTTCTGTTCCCCTTTCTCTCCCTCCTCTGTTAACACTTAACCAACCGGTGGGGGCGAACGGCATACGGTTATATGACCGGACGCTCAGCCACGGATTCTCCCTGGCATTAACTCTGTTTCGGTTTAAACTGTCCCGAGGGAGTGCCCGTAAAATTTTCTCCTTTTTCTTGTTATAAAATAATTGAATTTAATAAAATCTTTCATTAAATAAATTTTTAATAATCAACTAAAGGTCGATTGGCGCTGCCAACGAAAAGTCGATTAATCGGCTGCCGGTTGGTTAAGTGTTAACCATCTCTTTGTCTCCTCCCTCAGCCATCCAAATTCTCTTCCATATCCTCTTCCACCACTCTCCCTTCTAAATGGTTCTCTCTTTGCTATTTAGAGATCTTTGTTTAGATTCGAAATCCACATCTTCTCAACACCGACAGAAAATTTATTTATTATAAACTCAAATCTACAAGAAATTCTCTGAAAATCTGAAAATCCATAATATCATAAATCTACACTAACTAATTACTAATTGAATGAAAATTTAGATGAAAATTGTGAACAATGTTTAACACAGAATGAATATAATGCATTGAGTATTTGAGAAAATACAATATTCACCTCTTAACCGAATACTTTGAATACTTTTCCCACTGTACTCAAAGTGAACCCTTTAACACCAGAAAGAATCTCAGTAAAGTTATCTAAACCTAAACAGGTTTTCTATTAGAAATGGGAATAGAGCAGATAATTATTTAGAAAAAGTGCAATTGAAATCGGTTCGGTAGTTCTTTAGATCTTAGCTAATAGAAAACGGTATGCACACGCACACAAATTTCCTTTAACAGATTTTATATATTAGTATTAGTATAATTTATGACTGAGTGTAATACATACAAGAAATTTGAAACTTTGGTACCACCAATAATTAGTTTTTATATTCAACTCATTGCATTGAGAAACCACCCCATTGGCCCTAACGGCGTTTGGCGCCTCAAACAACCCCTGTGAGTAACCGCCAATGGCAATTCGGGGGTGAAAGCGCTTGTCACAGACAAAACAACTAATTGACACGCACTGCAATTAATAGCCAATCAACACCCGTTCCTCATTCTAATTTATAATAATTCAATTCACAGAGTCGGCCATTTTGTAAGAAGGAGACCTTTCGCGACTTAATTCGATTACGGGAGGGCGCCGGGAATAAAGCGCTAAAATTCGCCAATTTTCTCCCCATTCAGAGGACATGAGAGCAGACGGCCCGTGAGGCCCGCGGGGAGGGGGCGAGGGCGAAGGGCCGCCCCTGCAACCTCTCCACTTCCATCGGTAACTCATTTAGCTTCATTTCATTAAAGAGAAAAAAGTTTCTCGTTAATATAAAACCCTTATTTCACTTTTTCTCGCCTCGGGGAAAGCGGAGGAAAAAATTATTAAAAAAATAAGGAAGCTGTATAGCTGGGCGAGGGCGGGGGTTGAAGGGCGGAAAGGGCGGCGAGGGAAGGCATTACGGCGAAGTCAGCCATTCACAATCTCTGACCCGAGTTTTTTATTTTCTTTTAATTTCTTTATAAAGATATTTAAATATTCATTGGGATTCTGTGCTTGTGTCTGATAAGGATGTTTCTTCTGCTTTTTGTGCAGAAAGGGAGGGGGAGGGGGAGGGGGATGAACACAACGTAAAGAAATTGTGTTTATTTATGATTCCTCTCGGGAGAATTTAAAAGTTTGCTCGGGTTTAAAAAAGTAGCGAGAATAATTCAGAGCGAAGTATAATTAAAAAATTAATAAATAAATAAATTCGTATAAGGGGTGGGAGGGCGTTTGCGCAGATGAGCCCCGGGGTGAGTTTTACTTTCCTTTGATTTCAGGAAATTGTTTTTCTCTTTAATTTTGCCCTTTAATCTCAAGCGGAGTTTAATTGACGACGGCCTAATTCAAAATTAATTTCCTGGGAAGAATTCCAAAAGGAGGAAAGGATGGAAAGATGAAGAAAAAAGTGAAATCCACCCCGAATTACATCAAATCCGCAATGAAAAGGAAAAAAGGCGCCATTTCCACTCATCGCATCGCAATTCAGCGCAATAAGCGCAATTTCAGCTCTAATTTTGTTAATAATATTATAACAATTGCAAAATTAAACACTCAGCCAAAGCTTTTTTTAGCTTTTTTCAAAGCTACATTACGTTCCTTTGCTACTTCGATTCAACTTCTCAACAAAAACTCGCTTTGAAATTCGTTGATTGGTCAGCAAAAAAACTCTGAGCAGAGGGCGCAGCTGACCGTTGATTAATTCAGGATTGCCAACTTAAGAGTTTGAAGAGCGCAATGGGATTTTTTAGGACTATTTTAAGGATTTATTTTAAATTTAAAAAATGAAAATGTGATTTGCTATTAATTATGTAATTCATCTATTTTAATTAATTATTTATTTTAATAACAATACAAATATGAATTTTCTTAAAAATTAGAGCTTTTATTTTGGACTCATATCACTTTATTACAGCATTTATACTTAATTATTTTATTGTTCGTTTTTCTCTTCATTTCAGTGTAACTTTACTATTTATTGGTCGTTTATTTATTTGAAAATCTATTGTTATTTATTATACATTTATTGTTTATTTAATGTTACGGTATATATTTATGGCTTGTTCATTCATTTATTTAATTATTGCTTTTTGGTATATTTTTTTTGTTATTTATTTCTGTGTAACCTTTGAATGAATATATTTTTTTCTTTACTTGATTCTTATTTATAATGGACACACTTCTTTTCTCTGATTCTCAAGCAGTTGAATTGTGATTTTTTTTGTAAATGTGATGAATATTAAGATGTAAAATGTAATGAAAATGTTAACGTAATAATTAAAGGAAATTCCGCCACCCGCTACAGTACCTTGCAGTACCTTACAGTACCTTACAGTACATGTTCAATCAGGCGCTGTGCAGACACAAGCCCGCCACCCGAGCGGAGAAGCGGCCAAATGAAAAGTAAAGTAAAATATATTAATTTCCAGTAATTTTAGAAATTTTCAGGGTTTCTCATTGGAGCATTGATAAGAGTTGGCTTTTGCTTTCTGAAGATTTTATATTATTGCTTTTCTATCGTTTTATAGTTGAATTATAAGTATTACACAAAATTCCAAAAGTGTATAAACCACAAATATAAATTTTATAAACAAGCAATTAATGCACATTTAAAAATTTTGTAAAAAGACATATAATTTTTTATACGAAGTGGAGGTTTGATTATAACAATAAATATAAGCAATCAGTGTTAATGGTAACACCGAGCAATGATTTATACTCAATAAAATGATGCATAATTTTTCGTTTTTTGAGCAAAAAGACTTTAGAAAAAATACAGTGAATTTTCTGTGATATTCAGGAAAATGAATAATTAAATGAGCAAATAATCTTTGCAGTGTTCGAATATATTATCCGTATAATTCTGAGAAATTCCACAAAACCAACCGTCACTCCTTTGCCTGACAGTGTTATTTTCCTTTACGCCATGAAGGAAAATTCTAAACAAATAACTTTTTTCAGGTTGCACTGCTTATCCCCCTTATCGAAACCTCATCTCCACTTCCCCACATTTTCACTTAAAAACTCCTCTTTTCTCTCCCCGAAAACCGACAAATCTAATTTCGAGTCCCCACATTTCAGACAAACCGCTTTTCTTTCCTTTTTTTAATTGAATTCGGTCACTGACTGCAGCGGACGACTCTAAAAAAGAATATATTTTTTTTATTCTCAGAGGGTTGTTTTTTCCTCCCCTCGCGGAAAACCCCAAAAATCAGAATGTTTATGGAATTTCCTCAAAGGAGAGAAAATGAGGGAGAGAGATTGTTATTCTCTTAATTTCACGTGGGGAGGAAAAGAGGGGTGAGGGAGAGAGGGGGTGAGGGGGTGTAATCGAGGAGAAAGTTGCCGACGACTCCCCACTTTTTCATATCTCCTTGTTTAGTCAATAAACTTTTCCAAAATGGTATCCAGGGAGAAATTCAGTTTTTTTAATTTCGGGAATCCCAGGGGGGAAGAATTTTTACTTTCATATTTTCACGAAACGCCCCCTCCGCGCCCCCTCCGCCCCCCGCCCCGCGGCCCGCTCTCCCCGCATTTCGCGGGGAGCGGGAAAAACCGGAGATATTCTCCCGTGAAAAACCCTTTTTTCTTTTTGACTTGTGTCAAGGCGTAAAATCACAATCGAAATGATTTCGTAGTTTGGCCGGGAAAAGGGGAGACACTAAAAAAAGAAAGGGAGCGATATGAGTTGTTCCGCGTATCATAAAAGGGGTTGAAAACGATTTCTTTTTCGCAATATGAAACGCCTGAAAAAAGTTATGTCGGACAAATTGTCATTTTGGGGAGACTCCAATGCATTACACTTATTTGATTTTTTTAACAGCAAAAATTATATCGAAATTCCTTTTGAGTGTAATATCTAAGAAGAAATCAAAGGAGATAAGATGAGTGTGAGGCAGATAACAATGCCCGAAATGAGGACCACTTTTGGCTTCAGCAGATTTACACAGATTTTGTTTTGCATTTATACATTACATATTTCTCTAAACTCAGACGCGGGAAAACAAAGTATACAATAATCTGTTAAAGCAGTGATGGCCAACCTTTGATTATTTGGAGTCTGCTCGACGATGGGATCATCGAGGTGCATTCAGTATTCCGGTAAATGTATTATTGTATCTGAAATTAAGGTATGGATGTAAAGTGAGCTTGCCAAATGCCGGGGGGCGGGGGTTGGAGCGCGAAGCGTTCAGGGGGCCAAGCCCTCTAGTTATAATATATTATCATAGATATTAGGTCGGAATTGAACCCCGGGATTCTCCCTTCTCTGAAGATAACGCCAACAACTGAAAATGTTCCCCTCCTGCCAAAATAACTCATCACCCCCACATTCCCCCACACGTGAGGGATCCCCCAAATCGAAAACAGGTGAAATATCTAACGAAATTCCTCGAGGGGTTATTACATGGAGTTGGCCTGCATTTGATTTTGCTGTCGATTCCAAATAACTTCCTCGGCGGCATTGGGAGGGGAGAGAGAGGAGGAGGATTTTTCTTGAGCGGAGATAAAGCAGAGATAAATGGTGAGGGCATCTGCGAATGAGATCTTCCGGGAGGCTAACTACGATAATGAAATATGGGCCTTCGGTCATACATAATTCAAAGAGAAAGCGGTTCCGAAACCTAAAATTTATGAACGGGCTCCTCATTAATATCCCGGCCGTCCGCGGGAAATTGTACCTTCATTGGAGCCGCTCTTTTTATATCTCCCGTTTCCGTTTCCTCCCGCCTGCCCGAACATCCCTTTCTTACAGGATTCTCCGTCCTCTGGGTGCATCCCTCTAATCCCAGTAAATATTTCACCACCGCTATCCGATACATTTTCCAGGATTTTCTCCCCAAAAAAATGATTCGCCACTATGAAACGTAATTTATTTAGCCGAGAAAGACTTTCATTATTTAAAACAGAACAAAAACTTGGCCATTTTCTCCTCCTTTGGGTTGTGTGTTGTTTTCGCCTGATTCTGACATAAAAAGGTGAATTTCGATAGCGCTGGAAAAACCGCAGAACCGCTTTTCTTTTCTACGCTTTTCCTTTCATAACTGCTTTAATTCATTTTAGCAACTGCCACGAAGCAATAAGAAACCGACAATCACGAGCAAACTTTTCACCCCCCCCCCCACCCCCTTCACCCCCTTCACCCCTTCTCCTCTCCGCTCCCCCCGCGTGCGTGAGCTACATACAAACAATGGGGAGCGTTTATTTGCCGTGAGGGTTCGTTGTGGTGGAGAAAGTTCCGTTGCCGAACCTGTTTTGGGTGCCTTTGGATGTTGGCTGCACTGCGGTTACTTTCGTCTAACGCTAATTTTGATATAACACTTTTAGACCGCCATTCTAATATTCGGTCAGTTTTCTTGGTTTTTTTTTATATTTACAATTTTATTATAATTTATAATTATAAATTTTACATGTTTAGAGAATTATTTTTTGTATTTAATTTAGAATACATTTTTATATTTAAAATAATTAATATATAAATCATACAATTATACATTTGATTATCTTATTTCATAAATTATTCCATTTATTTTAATAACTTTTAATTAGAAAGGCAATATGGCGCTGATTTAACAAAGACAATACTCCACCAATTAATGAGGACTCTCAATTAACTCCCGACAACCGCTCACGATGACCCCTTACCCGCTACCCCAAAGTGTCTCCCTCTCAAAGCACCGACTCTCACCCCCAATTCAAATTCAGATCCCGCAAACCCCTTCTCCCGACGGGGAAACTAAAATTTTAATTTCCGAAGAAAAATCTCGTCGGAGATTACACAATGGCGACACGTTCTCAGGTCCGCGACTTCGTTCCTTCCTCCGGAGGAGTTCATTATCATCGCTGACAACCTTTGCACGTAAATTTACCCGCCTCTTGCCATTTTCATTGAGGGGGAGAAATTTCCCCGATGTTTTTCTCTGAAATATACTCCAAGATTTTTCACTTAAATTATATTAAACTAAGGGGCTTCGCGCTGCAACCCCTTTGGCAACTCCCTGGGACTTAGCAGTGTATAATTATATCTATACTTTAATATAAGATATTATAATGTATTTCCTGAAAAACTGAGTACAACTCAAAAATCCCATTGCACACCCATTGCACAAAAATCCCTTATCTGTATATATATATTATATGTAATTTTTCAACAAACAATCCATATATCTATTGATTTATATAACCTTGCATAAGTATAATAATTTCAGTCGCACATAATCCACTTCTAATTCTGCTCAATTCACGTTGCCTTTCCCTCTTCTGTTACATATCCTTCACTCCACCTTCTATAGAATAAGTATAAATTTATTCTCAATCTTATACTCTTCTCAATGTGATACCCAACGCCGACAGAATGGACTTTCTGTTCGACATTGTTTTTATATTTTTTTTTATTCTAAACTCTAAATATCTAACACTAACTTTAGATAACAAATCTACAACAAATTCTCTGAAAATTATATGAAAATAGTGAAAAATGTTAAATACACAAAGAATATAACGCATTGAGTATTTGAGGAAATACAATATTCACCTCTTAATCGAATACTCAAAGTGAACCCTTTAACAGCAGAAAGAATCTGAGTAAAGTTATCTAAACCTAACAGGTTATCCATTGGTTATTTTGGAGAAATTAAACATTAGAAAAAGTCCTTTGGAAATTGGTTCAGTGGTTCTTAAGATTTTAGGTAACAAAAATGGTGTACACACAAATCCTTGAAGAGATTTATTATATTAGTATGATTTAAAACTATATTTTAAGTAAAATGCAAAAGAATAAGTATAAAGAGTATAATAAATAAAATAAGAAAATTTAAAAGTAAATATTTATCTTATACAGTTGTGTGAAATAAATGTAATACTGTAAATACTGAAATAATGTAATACTTCAAAAAAATGTAATATTGTAACAACAACGGAAATAATTGAGAATATACCAATAAAAAGCGGAAGTTACTTATGACTTAATGAAATGCATTTGTCTGAAATAAATTCGGGGAAATGTCGAAGTGCAGTCAAAAAAGAGAAATTCTTTGTGAGAAAAAAAACAGAAAAAGAAAGAGAAAGGAAAGAACCCAATCTACAGTTTATTTCCTCTCATAAATAAAACTTGCAAATAATGCATTATATTATACAGTCTTCCCTGTCCTCCCTCCGCCGGTCCTTGGATTTTATTCCACCCCCGAACGCAGAAGACCGAGGGGTCGTTTCGACCCCAATCGTTTCGACGTTTCTGTTCCATCTCAAACTCAACTTAAAACTCGACATTCAATTTAACGTTCAAACTTTTTTATTTAGTTTTTTTTTTAATATTGATTGAGATGCTCCGATTTGAAATCTGTCCTTCCGCTTCATGTCCTTCAGCTGAAAATGTCGTCAGACTCCCACCCCCATCAACCCCCGACTTCCTTCCACTCGAAGGAAGCCCCTGTTAAACTAAAATAAAAGTGATGCGTCCCCGCAAGGGCATTTCCTCCCCTCGGGGGTGGCTCATTGGGGTGGGGGCGGTTTTTGGTCGGTCATTCCCGACGGGGGTTGAATTGGAAAAAAACTTTTAAGTTATTCTAATTTGATTGAAAGTGTTTTTTGTGAAAGTATTAATGTAAAAATGTATGAAACGGACGGCCATTTTTTATTTAAATGAGGAGAATAATTTAATATATTTGAGCAAAAGCAAAAGCAGACTGTATATGTTTGTTTAATTATATAATTAAATCAAATGTGAAGATAATTGAAAGCAATTTACATTAATAAAAAAAATCAGTTAAAAAGTAGCGTTTATATATAAAATTTAAGATAAGTTATGTTTTTCAAACATTATCTGAAGATACTTTTAAATTTAATTATTTTATAAAATATATTATATTTGGATTATTATAATATTTATTAATTTATTTTAATAATTATTAATTATTTCAACACATATATCAATTTTATTATGGCTAATTATTAATAAATTTTAAATAAAATAAGAGATACATACTGTAGAGATTATATCCAAAAACAATATATTTTGGATAGATTATAATAATTTATTAATATTATTATAGCCTATCTTACCGGATAGGAAAGAAGGGGGAAAAATATTACTAAAACACATTAAATTTATTAATACAAATAATATATTCATATTATTATATTTGTGCATTTGTCTGCTTTTTATTTTTTGTTTTTGTTTTTTTGTATTGTATGTATCCATTTTACAATTCAATAATTTACAATATAATTTAAAGTTGTTGTGTAAATATAAATTGATTTACGTTAAATTTAACTTAATTAAATATATCTATTAAGTTCGATTTTGTGATGAACACCTTTTCGTAATATTATTCGTATATTATTTCTTTCCTTAACAATTATACTGAACAACTCTGAAATTGGGGTTTTTATAACACCAAAAAGTGACAACTTCCGCCCCAACGGATGAGGGAACGTCTCCACTTCATTAATTTCATTTCAAACACATTCAAAGAGAAAAGTTCAATTTGTTTTTATTTGCGCTCTCCCCTCCCGCCCCCTCCGCCCTCCGCCCTCCGCCCGCCCCCACTCACCACCTCTCCCGCAAAAAATGATAGAGAAAAACAATTTTCCAAAATAAATTTATCTTCAATATTTTGAAAAAGAAGTTTTGTTTTTTTTTTCAACATCTCCGCCCCCCACTTCAATTTTTCCCTCTTCCGTCTAAGAGTAAACTCAGGTGTATGAGTTGATCAAATGAGATGGAACGAGGGTTGGGGGTGAGAGTTCACCCTTGATTTGAATCTTGTTCTGTGCGAATGGGGAGGCGCTCCGAGGGTGGACGAAGACATGAAACAGTGTGGCCAACAGATGGAAATTCCTAATTATTATATCAATCAAAAATGGATATTTATTTAAGGGATGCTGAGAGTGAGGGGTGGCTGGGTTAATGCTTTCCATCCGGAGATTAAACCTTGATCGCTTTTGAAAACAATTGGACGCGAGGGCTGGGGGTTGGGGGGCGGGGATTCATTAGCCACCCCAGCATCGCTTGGCTTTCCATAGTCACTATCAAATGACTATCAAACAGGAAATGGAAGTATTTTGACATAAATTATTTTTTAAACGGTCGTTTAGTTAGTAGTTATCTGAAAAAGCGTTTCTCACTTTTACTCTCACACTGTCATAATCAGAGTTTATTTTCTACTCAACTGCCACCCCTTTATTATTAAAATTTCTTTCACTTTCTTTACTACTTTAACACTATAATGACCGGAAAATGGAATTAGTTGGAAAGGGCCGGACACTCAGCCTAAAAGCGCTAAATTTGTTGCTATTTTTCCGCTTTTCTTCATATTTATTCTTTAGTAGTTTTAATTCCTTTTTTGAAGATAATTCCTTTAATTAAAGTAAAAATATAATGAGGTTATGCACATATGTCGTTTTAGTGTTAATTTTCACACTAAACTTCAGTACCCATTCAAAATGTTAATTCACCCTACAAAAGGTCGAAAGGTTTATTTTCCCCAACTCCGAGCACTCATTTCACGTCGGGGGTTGTTCAGAAGGGGGAGCATTAAGGGGTGGGGGAGGGGGCGGATGTCATCGCTCCAAATAAAACCCCCAATCGACATTTGCTAATCGACGTTTCTGACGTGCGCCTCACTCCCTTGTTTGCTTTCCTTCGCTTTCCTTCGCTTTTCCTCCCTTTTCTTCCCTTTTCTTCCCTTTTCTTCTTCTGAAAGGCTGCACGTTCGTTCTGAACAATTCCTCTGAGGGAATTGAATTTCCGCGGGAACGGGGAAAGGTTTTGTGTCTGTTTGGCCCCAATTAAGGGGGGACGAGGCTTCTCCTCGGTCCGGGGGCAGTTTCGCCCCTGAGGGTCGATATCGTAAATGCTGGCCTGAGGGGGATGTTATTTATGCCTTTATTGTTTCCCTTCCGCATTCTTTTTTCCACGGTTTGAATATCGACATTTGCTGCTTCACTTCCTCTTATTCATTAAACGAAAACGAGAGAAATAATGTCGAATGCGATTCTGCGGTCGAGTCTCACCCCCTTCCACCCCCGCCCCCTTTTTAACAATTTTTATTTATTTCTATTTTTTATTAGCGTTGAGGGGAGTGAGGGTTAAACGATAGCGTAAGTTAATCTCTTTCGCTCTAAAACTTGGCGGAATTTTCTGATAAAAAAACGTAAAACCACGCGGCGATGAATTTTTCTCGGCTCCGCCTTTCTTTTTTTCACGCGAAAATGGAAAAAAGCGTCGCGCATATACTCACCTCGGAAACTTATATGTATAATTTATATGTATGAAAAAGTTATTATACGATAAACCTCGTTTTAACCCAAAACCGCTACGCTTTCCCGTTTAGATTTTAGATTTTCCGGGGTTTTCCTCGCTTTTCCGAATCTGAGCTTTTTATTATTATGTGTGTGAGTTAACCCCGTGTGTGAATCGGAGGGTGGTTCGCAGCAGAATGCCGCTGAGGGGTTGAAAAACATAACGTTTATAGAAAGTGTTCGTGAGGAAAAAGGGTTAGAAACTGCGAAGGATAAGAAGAGGAAGGAAGAAGATGAAAGCTTAAAGGGAGCAGAAAGTGTTACTGAAAGAGAAGACGCACAAAAAAAAGAAACCTAAAAAAAGAACCCCAAAAAGGAACCTAAAAAAAGGACCAAAATGGAAAACTCTTAAAAAAGCGAAGCGTTCGGAATCCGAAAATGTTTCAGTTTAAGTGTAGAATCGTCTGATTCGGTTTTGTAAACAAAATCATTGTGAAGTTTATTTTTTTTCCAAATTGAAAAGTGAACCGGTGTAAAAGTTTCGAGTGGACATGAAAAAGTGTTGCCACAAGAGCGGAAGAAAAAACACCATCGCCTCCTTCAAATGAGATTTCATTTCGATGAAAATGCTCAATATATACTTCTACAGGGTAAAATATTTTTTATATATATACTTTAGAGAAAAGTTTTTAATAGACACAGTTGTGTTATCAAATCAGTTTAATATCAAAATTAATTAATCATTATTTTTTTTTCGTTTCTCGGCCACTGAGGACAACGCAATTTAAACTTTCTGTTTGAAATTTCTCTTTTTGTTTCTCCGCCTTCCTCTTCGCCTCTCACAGTGGGCTGTGACTCTTCTTTCTTTCCTTATTATTATTTTTTTATTTTTTTTATTTTTTATTTAATAATATTTCCCCCCCCCCTTTTTATTTACTTGATAAGATAAAGAGGCATTTATTCTCCACATTATTTTACCTTAATTCATACTATTCTTATACAGTTCTGCCAACTGTTAAATTTTACATTACAATAGTGCCAACTATAACACTTTCGTTAAGGTTAACTACGGAAATGTAGCAGAAAGACAAACAGAAAGAGAGAGAAAGAGAGATAAACAAAGAGAGTTGGGGAATTAGGAAAAAAGAGAAAAAATTTCGGAGATAAGGAGATATAAAATGAATACTTAAATACATATATATACAGTGGGGCCCCGCACAACGAACGTAATTCGTTCCCGGACTGCGTTCGTTGTAAGGATCGTTCGTTGTACGAAACACAATTTCCCATATACTTCTATATTTAACCGATTAATCCGTTCCGAGCGGCAGCAAAAAATTGCCAAAAAATCAATGCGCAGTTTCCTATGTTTATCCCTTATCTGAGGGATGAACAGAGCAAGAACAAGAGATGATCTTAGTGGACCATGAGGAGGTGAAATAAGGAGGAACACACACTATTTAAGGCCTTGTAAAGTCTCATGCACACTTCTTTAGACAGTCACTTCAGGAAACAACAGGAAATTTGATACAGTTTAAAAAAGGGCAGGAAGGGATGGAGGAACAGTCACTGCGCCTCGCAAATTTCCTGGAAAAGGACTGTCGGAATGCGCGGAAAAGAATTTGGCGGCATGTCCTTTTGAAGAAATCGATTGCCCAAAAAAAAATAATAGGAAATCCCCAAAAAATGGTTCGTTATACGGGACAGGTTCGTTGTACGAGTCGCGTTTTCGCCCAAGAAAAGCGTTCGTTGTGCGAAAATTCGTTGTGCGAGGCGTTCGTTATGCGGGGCCCTACTGTAATGTGCACATTGCAGCAATCGCTAATCGTTCATCCCCTTGAGTTCCACCCAGGTAAGCGTCTCTCCCCTCACTCTCCCTCGCAAATCTGATTGCTCATCAGTTCGCAGGGAGGGGGGAAGGAAGCGGAAGGGGTGGCGGGGGTGGCGGGGGTGCGGAGTGCGAAGACGGGAGGAAATGATTAAGTAAAGATTCGTCAGTCGATTTCAATTACAGAGATTAGTAAATAAATGTAATCATGTTGATTAGAAGCTCCGATTGGGTGGTGGAAACCAAAGCCCCGCAGAGGGGGTTGCTCTAGAGGGGGCGGATTCGGCTCCAAAGGGGCGCGGATGGGACGGGACAAAGTGGGGACAGAGTGAGTTTCTTTTGAAAACAGAAACACTGACCTGCACAACAGAACAGAACACCGTAATGAAATTAAATTTTGCGAGAAAGACTCTTGTCACGTCTTCTGCTAATTTCTCAGCTTTTTCAGCTTCAAAACAACAATTTTGTTTTAACTCTTTTCCCAAACCATTGCTCTCTTCTCTCTGTTTTTCTCTTTCATTCTTTCTTTTCGGCTTATTTTTTTCATCTCTTTGTTTTTCTTCATATTTCTCTTCTCTCTTTCTTTTTATTAATTTCTATTCTTCCTCTGTTTCTCTCATTATATTTCTACTTGTTTCTCCTCTTTCCTTTTTGTTTTATTTTTCTTATTTATTTGTTTTTCCCTATCTCTATCTTTATCTCTCTCTTTCCTTCTTTCTTTTATATGTTTTTCTCTCTTTTTTCCATTCATTTTGATTGTCTATTGGTTTTTCTCTATATTTCTGTTCTCTCTCTCTCTCTCTCTCTCTCTCTCTCTCTCTTTCTGTCTCTCTCATTCTCTTTTTCTTTCCTCAAAGAAACATATTCTTTAACTATTCAAAAAATCTTCCATTATAAAGTGAAAAAGCAAAAGCCGTTTCCATGGCAACGCATAAAGTTAATGGCAATAACAGTTTCGGAAGAAAGTCGATGTTTATGAGTGGACATAATAATTAAAAAATAAAAAAACATTTTTATGAATTTTTAATCCGCACCGCAAACAATAGCCAATAGCGCAAATAGAGGGCTGAAAGCAGAAGAAGTGTCTAATTACAAACACTTTAAATTTTCATAATGAATTAATAAATAATTCCTTTGGAAGCCGTTATTTTCCGGGAAAAGGGAAAACTTTTTTCTTCTGCCGGAGGGAGCACTTTCTTAAATTTGGGGGGAAACTTTTCGGCCGTAAGTCCCACAATTTCTTACGTTTACTTTAAACCCCTATAAACTTCCCCCTTACCCTTACAGTGTATTAATATTCGATGCCACGGGTTTTCGCACCTGTTCAGCCCTTCGGACCGCTCGCGGGGGTTGAAGGAGGCGAGCGGAGGGGAAGCAAGCCAAGGGGTGATCCAACGTCAGGAAAGGACGAGGAGGAGATTCAAAACAAAAGCTCGCACAACAGGGCGTGTTTACTTTTCCAAAAAGAAGGGGATTTTCCAACCGATAAATTTCTCCGCGCATTACAATACTTTCATGGCGGAAAACTCACCGTTTTGAAAACCGTAAAAAAGCAAACAAATTTTGAGTTTGTGACTCGTGAAAATGAAGATTTTCCCTTTATGAAAAGTGAGTTGCCTCAACCCTTTGGTGGGGGGGGGGTGAGAGTGATCGCACTAAGGAATGACTTGTTGGCGGGGGCCGCCGGGGGAAAGGGGAAGAGAGGGGGAGAGAGGGGGAGAGGAACCTTTTAACGAGGGCATTAAAAGAAGATGATGACCGCCGCTAATGTGAAATCCCCCGAAATGGCCTTTTCCCGAGACGAAACCCTTCGCCCATTATCGTAATTAATTTATATTTTTTCTTCAATTTTCGGACCCCGAAAGACGAGGGGGTGAATTGTAATGTGATATGAATACATTTGAATCATCCCTTAAGAAATTTGGCGCCCCGTTACTCCTCACGTGGTTACGTAACGATGGAGTGACTCACCCCGTCGGCAAGAGGAAAATAGGGGTGACATCAACTCATTTACATTTGGGGGTCCAACAGTTTTGCTTAAAATAAATAATTTTAATATTTTATTAAATTAATTAAATTCATAAATTATGTATATTTTATTTCTTTTTTTCATTCTGTTATGGTAAATTGGTATTATGTTTTTTTAACTTAAAAAATTTCATTACAATGAAAAAAAATAAACTGTCCTCAGATTAATTAATTTATTTCTTTTAATTGAAAGACAAAGAATTTATTGTTATTCTATTATTTTATTTTATTTATATTATTTTATTTATTTTTTTGCTTATTCATTGCTCTATTATCTGTTCACAATACCCTAGTATCTCAACATCTCTATATCTCCAAATTTATCTATCTCAATATTTATATATCCTCATATCTCTTTTTATTAATATATTAACTCAATTTCAACATCTTCCCTCACTCATCTCTTTGGCCGAAATCCGCCTCCTCAACTGACCACCACCCCATGATTCAGACAATTTCTTTCCCCTCACAAGCCAACCCCTTTTAAAACCCCCACAACAATGGGGAAGCCATTAAAATGGAATAACACAAAGAAAACCTGACGTGAAAGTCCGGCGGGAAAGGCTGCGAATATAAAATGGCGACCATCCCCCGGACGGGGAGGGACAACATTAGATGGCGGCATCTCAAGAAGCAACACGTAAAAGAAAACATTTTTACGTAAAAGAAAACATTTTTTTGTGGGGAAGTCACGTCCCTCCCCTCCCCCCCGAATAAATCACGAATTTATCGGTTTGCTTTCCAACTTTTCCGTCATCCAACTTACATATTTATTACTCCGTTTGGAAAATATTGAGAGAGCGGAGAGCCATCGCTCCCCTTTCCGCCATCCCCCGCGTCTAATTTGATTATTATTCGGGAGCGTTGGGGTGCGGAGGGAGGAGAGGGGGTGAGGAAGCAACTGTGGCGACAGATAAGTGGGGATAGGTATTGAAGGCAACTCAAGAAGAATAATTCTCCTCCGTCAGTCGGCCGTAATTGGTTGAAAACGGCGGTGATAAATTGATTTGAATGGGGAGGGTGTCGGGGAGGGGGACGAGTGGCGGGGGGTTGGCAGAGAAGGGGTGTTTGAGCTCAGGTTTTGATTGGGACTACTCTGAGAGGAAAGCAGTCGCCATTATTTGGGCGGGGGGATTGCGAAGTTGAGTGGTTATCGATTTATTGGGGAGGGGGTGCCTGAACAATTTGGAGGGGGATGAAAAAAGAAACATTTAGAACTGGAAAACGTTCTGCTCGACTGCCCGAGGCCGTAGTACAAAAGGTTTTTCACTGAATTTATTTATTTAAAAAGTTTCGTTATGAAGAGATCATAGAGAGGAGGAATCGGGCCATTGGTCAAAATTCATGGCGGAAAAGTCGGAAAATCCTGAGTTTCCAAAAGGGAAGTTGGTAGGAATTTAAATGCTCCAGAGACGGAGTCGTAGTAAATTTTGATTTTTTATTACTTTCCGAAGGGGGCGGGGGCGAAAGGGAGCAATGAAGCGGAAAAAGGGGTGCGTGTTTTCCACGGAAAAGGGAAAACCTTCTTTGGAATTACCCAAATGACTTTTCTCGGGGAAAGACAATCGAACAATAATTTGCAATCAAAATTCAGAAATGTGAACTGGGACAGGGAAATGGGAAAAGTTGATCCGGGGGGCGAGTGGGGGCGGGGGGCTTGGAAAAATTAATTCCGGTGATCAAAGCCATCTTTTTTTTTATCTCCGCTGCAGTTTCCCGGACTTTCTCTCTCTCTCTCTCTCTCTCCCTCTCTCTCTCTCTCTCTCACATCTCTCTCTTTCCGTTTCCGAGCGATTTTGCTTTCGAGATAAAAATAAAGCCGACGCGGAGCTGAGTTATTTATTGAGAGCAGCGCGAAGCCTCCTGGAAAATTCGTTTTATGGCTTTTTGCATCTCCTCAAGTGATAATGTTCCTGCATTATTAAGGCACCTCCGCTTTTCGCTTCGCTGAAAACAGCTGACGAGACCCGACCGCTTATTTGCTATTTCTCAATTATAATTTTCACCGTTAGTTCATTACGATAACGTACAACCAAACGAAACCACAGAATGCGGGTGAAGACGGAAAAACTAAAAATAACAGATAAAAAGCGCCAACGAAAGAGAAAGTAAATTAATAAATACATTATAACAAATTACACTAATATTATACTGTATATAAAATATTA
>JAQIBA010000048.1:104152-507507 GCA_028293925.1 Brueelia nebulosa
TTAAATAACTTCACCTTTGAATTTTGAACTAAATTTACAGAATGATGTGGCGAAACTAAAAAGAATTAAAAAAAAATTGGAAATCGCATTGAATTCGAACGCAGGAAAAGGTGCGATTTATAATCGTATACAGAATGAAAGAATGTATTAAAAGAGAAAAAGTCGTTTTTCTTAATCTTAAAATGAATGGGAATTTATCCATAAATAAAAAACTATGAAACTCCGATTCGGCAGAAAATAAACTAAAACAAATCAATGAATTAAGAGAAAAACTAAATCGATCGGAGAACAGAGGAAAACGTGATGACATACAACAACATATGTTCGGGAGACAAATTATGAAATATTGGAAAAAACCGGTGAAAAACACGAGTGGAAAAAAGTGAAACGAGCGGAGCAAATGTTCAGAGTATAAATTGTCGAAACCGAAAGCTTTCGGTGCACAACGGCGATGGTGATACCCATCAAAGGAAAAAAGGAAAAAAGGAAAAAACTTGAGAGCATAAAAAGGAAAATATAGCCAAATAAACGGAAAGACGACATTACACGATTAAAGAACTGTAAAAGAATTATTCCCTTTAGAGATTTCTTTGTGAGTGTGATCTGAAGGAAGTTTGTATTCAGGGGTCGAAATGACCCGTTTTTGATACCAATGCTCACATAAACGGTGCAGAAGACGGCCATTTTTGTCCAAAGCGTATAAAATATCAGAGTGGAATTAAAAGAAAATAAAAGCATGAAATTACTGCGGCGCACTTCTGCGGGAAGAAACATAAATCTCCATTTAAAAGAAACTTAGTCAAAACAAAAGAAAAGGGGGTGGAGGGGGATGAAAGGGGGATGAAAGGGGGTTGAAAGGGGGAGGAAGCCGAAGAAGTTTCATCACGTTTAGGTGTCGTCGCTTTCAAAGTTTTTAAACATAAAAAAGTTCACGTAATGACGTTGCTTCGGCGAAAAGCTTACGGGAAAACCCCAAAAGTTTTGAATCAAATAAAAATTTTAATTAAAATTTAATCCTCGCAAAGTTAGAATCGCTCAAGGTTCGAACCTTGTTTCCTGCCCCTCCTCGTGGGGCAGGAAACAAGCCCTCGCCGCCACCCCAAGTAAAAAAACGCAACATATCTTCCCCGGGAAATCATTTGGAATTCTTCCCCCATTTCAAGGGTAAACAGAGCACCCCATTTGCACAGGGGAGAAAAATTTAGCAAAACCCGGATCGCTCCCCAAAATATGATGCGCCCCTTATTTACATAGGGAAAGTCAATCCGATTTGTTTTCACGTGTTCGAACCGAACTAAATAAACATTTCTGATTCCGACTTTATGCAAATAATAATATTTGTTCTTATCCACGAGAAGATGAAGACGCTTAACCGAAAAATATTCCCTGCCCGAAGAGGGTTGGTCATCAGCCGCTCGCAGAGGGCGCGAAACCCCCTCGTGACGTCACATGCTGTCCCCTCCCCTCCCCCAATTCAAAGGGTTCCACGGGGGAAAAACTCTTAGAAATCCCACAAACTTGTTTTAAATTTTAGTCAAGTGAGATTATTTCTCCCCGCCATTTCCTTCGCAACTCGGTCAGCTGAAGGTGAATCCACTTATTCGAGCCGATATGGGCTTAGTCAGCGCTTCGAAAAATGTTTAACTCGGGATTAAGAGATCAAAGTTGGGGAACACAAACGGGACTTTGCGGCAATAAAGGGGGGACTGCGACGGGACTCGGAAAAGTGGACACGTTGCAGAAAAGTGTGTTCGCTTTCGAAAATGTTCTCCTTTGCCCGAGTCAAAGCTCGTTTGCTTTCCCGAAATGGCGAATTAACACCGAAATGCGAGGGAGGGGTCAAAATGACCTCTGCATTTTGTTATACTTTTTCCATTTGGATACACAGTGGACGTCGAATATTAGAGTACCAAATACTGTTATCAACCTGTTTTTGTTATCACTTTGATGCTCGATTTATCGGTTTACAGTATTCATCGATTGTGCTGATTGGCTTTGCGGTCGTACGTCTGCTCTCGGCCACCACAGCAATTAGCGATACGAGTCTTATACTGCACCAGTTTACACTTATCCTAAGGGAACCTCAGCGCCTAAAGAACCTATCTTTTAATAATCTATTAATAATATCGATTGGAGATAACGAAATCCAATCTAAACAAAAGTTGTCACCAGGTTTACACGTTGGGGAGAATAAACGTAAGTCAAAATGACCCCTTCGGGCCTTCAAATGTGAAATATAGGGTACTTGAAAAGGGTAAAAAATGGAGGAAAGTTTCCGAAATCGTTTTTTAATTTAAACTTTCATCGTCCTCGTTCCTTTCTTCCAGGTAGAAAAATCGAATCGAGAGTCGGCTACAACTTCTCCAGCTGCTCTTCAATTTTTATTTTCCAACCCCCACCCCAACCCCGCAAAGCCTCTTTTCAAAAGCTTTTGCCAAAGCGGGGCTTTACGGGAGCCTTTTCAAAAAATTTGGAGTCTGCTTTCATTTTCCATTCGCCAAGACGTTTCAATATTTGAGTCGCATTCCCCCCATCGCCCCTTTCGCCCCTTTCGCCCCTTCGACCACACTTCTCTGTTTCGGAGGAATTCCTTTCATTCCCGTTCCTCCCCAACCTTTCCCTTCCATTTTAATATCGGGCAAATCCTCCGCGTTTTTCCTGAAAGTGAGACCCTTCCGGGAAATTGATTTTTAATCTTCAGTCTTCATTAATTTTCTTCTCTACACTTTTTTTTCATAAATATTAATTAGTGCATCTGATATTTTTATCTCAGATGAAAATTCGCCCGAGAAGGCAAACGAGCGATTTTCATTGGGTTTTCTCAGAAGCTTCGCTTTAATTGAATTTTTAATTTTCCTCTCTTTTAAATACCGTATCGTTCCGGAAATGACAAACAGTTCTGCCAATTATCGGATCTAAAAGACACCAAAGATGGATTCAACTCGTAATTATCTCAGCAATGGAGACACTGTATGGTTCTGCCAACCTTCCAACCACCGAAGGAGTAAAAGAGAGAGAGAGAGAGAAAATGTAAAGTTTAATAAAGGAGATTGGGGAGGAAGGCGAGGAAGGCGAGGAAGAATGAATCATGTTCATACCTTGAGGAAATTCCATCGCATTCTTCCTTTTTCGAATGGGGCGGCCATTATGGGACTTCCACTCGGCGATTGCTTCCCTCATTCATTCCTTTCACTCCTTCGTTTGCTTAGAAAGCTCTCCGAATTTGAACGAGTCTGTAACATTATTCCTGACTCTCGTAGCGGATTTCCTGAAATATTTTCTCTTTCTCAAAGGATTTCCCGGATTTGTTTTTCCTTTTAAGGACCTTTTCTCATTCGGATTCTCAACTTTTATATAAAAACAAAAAGGACACTCCGCCCCCGCATTCACCTGACACCTTCCATTCAGGTACGCGATTATCGCATTCGTACTCTTTACACAACTATCGATAAGAATAAGTGGTACACAAAGTCGAATTTTCACCTAAAATCAGTATTCTCATAATTGAATACTTTATGTAACAGAACTTTTCCATTTTTATATTATAATTTTGTAGGAATTTTCCCTTAAAGAAACACAACTGAACTCCAAAATGTTTTACTTCCTTTCGTTGCAGCGTCACGAAATCAACTGCCAAAACTCTTCCAATTCCAACAAAACCCAAAAAAGCGACTCACAAAAAATTGGAAAGGAATGCAGCTGAAGACTGGATTTGCATCCGCTTTAATTCTCACTCTCTACAATTTTATACTATGTATTTTTATTTATATTATTTAAATACTAAATTAGTAACAATGTATTACTTAATTAAGCCATTAAATAATTATATGGCTATTCAAAGGACTTATAAAATATAATTGCATCGCATCAAACCAGAAAATAAACAATAAAATTGAGTATAATATACAGTATCATACAGAATTATTGGCACTGCCCGTGAAAATAGATTTATTTTCAGAGAAAAGCACTGAACAACGTAAATAAAAAATTTAACAATTTAACAATACAAAATGACCTCGACTCTTTAAAAAATGAAAATACTTTTATAAACAAAGTAAAATTAAGGAATAAACAGAAAGTATAAATGTTCTAGTATAAAAATAAAACTTCATCTGTATTTTATATTTAATTATTTATTTATTTATTATTATAAATTAATTTTATTTTTAAAATTCATTTAAATAAAAGGAAAATTATAAAACACATAAAAGGTTAACACAATAAAATACATAATAATATAAAAATATTAACAAATAAATACACAAGATTAGATTAGTAAATTTTAAATGAATAATTACATAATAGAATAAATAAGCCAATATTAATGATTAAAAATACATAAATAAATAAATAAAAAGTAATTACGCTCTTAAATTAACAATACAAAAGTATATAAAATGTAAATACATTATACGAGTAAAATGTTCGACTGACCGTTCGAATTGATTTGACCTTTGACCCATCATTTCTGTTATTTATGTAATGGGGAATTCGGAATTACGAATGAACCGCCACTGCAAAAGTTCTTTTCCCATAAGAAGCGACATTTCATGCGATTTCAACTTCAGAAGATGAAACAATCAAAGGCCAAAACGAAGCAACCTCAAATGGACCGGAAGACGGTGTTCATATCAAATATAAATGGGCAATTCCTTCCCCCGCTGAGGCACTGGGAGGTGCAGAACAGGGGAGGAACAGGGGAGGAACAGGGCGAGGGGGCGAGGGGGAGAAAAGAGAGATTATCCCGGAGTTGGTCTTGCGAATAAACGGGCGCTTACAACGCCTGGGAGGATTTCCATTTCCTGAGAGAAGAAAAGAGAAGGGAAAAGGAAGAATCGACAGCCTTCTTGTACAAACAGAGAATACTGCCTACCATCTCGGGGAAGGACTTGCGGTACGAAATCAAACAACGAATTGAAAACTTTTAAGGAATTTTAATTAGAGTGAGTAAAGCGGAGAAATAGATGAGGAGAGCGGAGGTGATTAAAAGCGTTAAATTTTGGCAGTATTTATCACGGGGGTGAGGGGGAGGTGAGGGGGAGAGTGAGGGGGATGAAGATTTTGATGACGGCCATTAAATAAAAGGATTATTATTTCAATAAATCTAATTTTTGGAAACGTCATTATACTAATTTATTATTTTTCATTGGCTTTGCTGGAAGATAAAGAGCCGCCATTTGCCAAAATATTCATTCGGATTTGATGGGTTTTATTCGAATGGTCGAAACAGCTGAATTTTTGAAAAAATCCGAGAAGTGATGATGTTTTCTTCGCAAAACCTTTTTCAGGGTACTGTTCAATCTTTTGCCCTTGTGTCAGTCAATGACACAAAAATATTTCAACGGATTCTCACGCAACAAAATAAAGCGGAGTTTCGTTACAAAGAGAATCTTATTATCTGATTCGACTCGTTGCCCCCTCCCGAGTCCTCATTATTTTTATTTCTCATTATTTTCCCGGTGTTCCGACAACAAAGTGTGTTTGTTAGAGGTTCCCCCAATACCTGAAACCGCCCCCTCCGCCCTCTCTTTAAAATGTGCATGCAAAGCTCCATTTGATGATCCGACAGAGAGGAACTCTTGTTCGGGTATCTTCCTTTTTTCTTTGTAGAAGTTATGTTATTAAAGTTGCTAACTTATAACAAAAGAATGATTTCTCGTTATTGATGCGGAGTTTAAGAACTGAAGAAAGACGTAATACAGCTATAAATAACTTGGCAGAAGGAAGGAAGGAAGCAAAGGGTTGAGGGAAAACCCGTGGGGGACGGAGAAGGATTTCTCGACTCAAAAGAAAGTTTTTCCCATTTACCTCATTCACAACCTTTCCTAACTTCTTTCGTGAAACCGCAGATTCATATTTAAATTATGATGACGTCGCCTATAATCGGCCATTAAATTTCAATCGGTGTTATTGAATCGGGAAGAGACTTTTCTGAATTTTTCCAGCAATTATTTCCCCACGAGCATCCTCCCTCTTTCGAGGGGAGAAACTGGAGGGACACCCTTTGTCTTTTCCGAATGTAATTGCTTTCCAACTCAATCTGGGAAGACCCCTTCGATTGGCTTCTCAAAGTCATTACAAAATGTCGTCCATTTTGTATGGTTTCCATTACGCGAAAGATAAACTCGTTACGTTCGCTTAAATTTCTAAAATAAAAACTGAATGTAAAAATTTAACTGATTCGACTTCGTTTAAAATGAAACTGTTAAAAGAGCAATCTCGTTACTCTATGGTTAATGTATGGCTGTATCAAAAGTACAATAAAAAGAAAAAATCTCTTCATAGGAAAACCTTAACCACACTATTTCTTCTCTCTGTTTCAGTAACGGCCGAGCACGTGATTAATGGGTGTTAACAAGTCGTTACAATCACCGCCATTCCGTAAATGAAGCGACAACAAACGATCGACGCGCTGTCTCACGGCAGCAAAATAAACGACGTCGACTTGGCGAACAGCAGAGAACGCATGCGCTATACTTAGCATATGTCCGCCGAAGGTTTTAGCAAGGCGGTGGCTTTTCAGATTTAAGGAAAAATTTACCTGTGCTTCGCTTAGGGCAAGGTGGAACTACTTATGGTTCCTCCAAGTAAGAACGGTTAAGTTCATTCCAAAACAACGTCAGGTGACCGTTACCGTTATTGTTTTATTTTTTTAAAAAGTGTTTGTTGCAAACAGTTTGTAGTCAACCATTTATAAAACAAGTAAACTGTCTTCCTGCGAAAAGGTAAAAAAGGGATGTGACGAATTTACTCGTTTCCCGAAAAGAATGTGTTAATATTGACATTGACCTGTGTTCGGTGCTAATATTGACATTAACCCTTTCAAGGGACAGAAAGTCTTGCCGATAAAAACAGCAAAACTTTTCCTTTTTTAAAATACTAAAAGTATTTACAGTTACTGAAATTAGACGACTGTTTGAATGACAGAAAATAAACTCAGAGAGAAACATATAATGTAAAATGGCAGACAACTTAACTTTGCTAGACATTATAAAAAATAGTCTTTTATTTGTTATGTAATTTAGAACGTTCAATCTTAAAACTATTTATTTTCCTTAAAGTTCACAAAGACCGCGCTTTAAACAATTTAAATCCTCTAAAGTAAATAATACATTAAATATAAACGCCTGATTTTGTAACGAAATTTGACCTTTCGAAAAATGATTAACAAAAGTATTTTTTGAACTAATCAGAAAGGGTGAATATTATTATTGTTTTGTAAAGGCATAATGAAGGGATGAAGGGGGTTGTTCCGATGAGATGATCTGATTGCGACTGTTGTACAATTTCTCTCTCACGTTTCCATATTTCGTCCATTTCATACCTGAAAAAAGGGAATAAAAAGATTAGATGTGTAGAACCCGAGAAGGGTTCGAAAAGTCGAGGGGGTGGAAAAAGGAAAGAGCACCGCCATGATTGCTTTAAAATGCGATGAAAGTATAAAGAACGGCACATCCAAACGAGATAATTTATGTCACTTCCTGTACAGCATAATCGGTTCGAAATCATATCTCATTATTATCTATTTTCCTCCACTTTAAAAAGTTGAAAAACTTTTCATAAGGAATAAAAGGATGAAAAAAGGAGAAAAAAGCGTTTTCCTTTGCAAAGGTTCCTTTGAGTCATTAGAAAAATAATTTTCAACGAGGCTTCCCAGCCTCTTTTCCCCCCGTCTTCTGCTCTCGGAAAATTAACCCTGATGGCAAAGATTTGATCTTCCACGAACCTTATAAATCTTTTTTATCGTCTCCTGGTTCGGGCATTGGGGGCAGAACACCCCCCGATTAGCCCCCCTCACCCCCTTTTGGGTGTCTTCTGCTGGATCCCATGTGAACTCTTTAAAATCTCCCAAGAATTGCTATCTTCTTTAACTTCTTTGTATTTATTTTGCTTTCTATCTTTTCTTCTCATTCTTCGTCCTCTATTTCTTCTCATAATATCTTTTTTACTTTCAGTTTTCAGTTCTTTTTCTTCTTTTACATAATTTCGCACTCATTTTGGTTATTCAAGATTTGTTCTTTTGTTTCCAGCTTTGTTATCTTTGAATACTACATAATCACTTATTATTAAATATCTAATTAATTATATTAAAAATTTAATCAGTTACACAGTATAATTTTCAAACTGAAGAATTGTTGAGGACGATACGCTAAAATGCTGCACTCGTAATCCTCCCATGAGAGGCAAAATATTAATAATAATAAGGGCTTCCCTCACCCCCTCAGACATTCAGGAATTGGAAATTAACCTTCGATTGCTGACGCAGCGAAGGGAGGCGTTGGGAAGTATTTTGAATAGGGGAGAGGTCATTATAAGGGCGTATCAACAGGTGAAGGCCGAAAGGTGGAATTATGACGAAGGGGGGAATCGAAGCAGTGTTACAAAGGAGCAATAAATTTACGAGTTGGAAGTTGGGAAAGAAACTTAAATTAAATTGCGTTGCCTTCCATTATTATTGACACGGAATTAATCGGGAGGTTTAAAAATTTAATTTGGGCGAAACGGGGTGAAAGAGAAATTAGAAATTTCCAAAAGTGGGGCTTCCAAAACAGTGGCTTTTTCATTTTCTCTCAGCTTAACTTTTAGTGGCAGACAACACTTCTCGGGAGGGAGAGAAAGACTGTTTTATCCAAGAATATCGGAAATGCAATGAGAACCAGCGCCACCTTTAGAATTAAGGAAAGGGATGAAAACAAAGAATAAATTTCTACAACCCTTACCCCAATTTATAAATCTTAAAAAATACCCTTTTAAAGGAGCTGCCTCTTTTGCGACTCACTTAAAATATTGAAAAATATCAGGTAAGTCGCACCCTCCCTTCGCATCCACTCCTCTTCCTCCTCACCCCTTTCCTTCCGCCTTTCTTCAGTTTTCAAACAAAATGGATTTTTTCACATGAATATGAAATTCGGTCTTTAAGTTTCTTTTGATAAATTCTTTGTTTTCAGAATATTCTCAACTCGCAATTTCATTTTTGTATTTTAGCCCAATCGCCCCGTGTTATGATAATCTGTGGAAGACTTCAAATTTATATTATAACTCATCTAAAATGTATGTTATTAACTATATACACAATTGTAGATAATGTAACGTAAAGCAGAAGTTAATGTACGACATTTTTAATGCTGCATATTTGCAATATAATCGAAACACTACACACTACAATACGTGTTGACAAATATACAAAAGGCGGATTTATATTCGGGATATGTACATCGAATCACCTCAGTGTTGTAATTCCCACGACAGTCAAAGTCATACTAATAGCTGCACCTAATTTTGCTCGTTGCCATGGCAACCAGCAGAAGCTATGCACTGTTGTCGAATCGCTCTAGTCCCACGTTAATAAACATTATTTGGTTTTATTTATATTTATATTAATTCACACTATTTATGTGGTATCTTAGCGAAAGCCCAGCTTCTGAATGTATTATAAGTATAAAAATAATAACATAAGGCTAATTAAAATGTTAATGAAACAATATAATGTTTACTGTGTTTACTGACGTGGGATTAGAATGAGTTGGCAATAGTGGATAGCGTCTGCCGGTCGCCTTGGTAACGACTGGGAGAAGGTATAGCCATTAGAGTGACTTTGCCTGCCTTAGGGGCTGCAACACCGAGGTAATTCGAGGTACACATGCATATATCTCGTATATGTAGTTGTTATAACATGTGTTGTCACATGTCTGGGTCACTTCCATTAAAAGTTCAGAACTGGCGCTTCATCTTAACAGTTAATTAATATAATTAATTTAACCAATGATTTCTCCTTTAGTAACTGTGGCTCATAATTAGCACATAGCTTAATTTCAGTGAAAAATCAGAATAGTATAATTATCGGAGCGGATTTACTGTACCTGTTATTTTTTTCGAGATTTCCCAGAAGTTAGTTAACTGTCCGCGTGTTCTTACAAATATACAGTAATTAAAATGCGGTGTATTTGATTATTAGTATTACAAAAAAGAGTAACTACTATTATACTTTTCGCTTTTGCCTTCTCAACGATTATAAACCACCCCTGTTTCCCCTTCTCTCCATTGGCGACAGTTCTTTTACTCCCCTGCAGCACCTCCCTCTCCCCTCTCCCCTCTCCCCGAGGTAGCTATAAATTTTACGTTAGGAAATAATGGGACAATCCCGGGACGGCCAAAAACTGAAATTTGCAAAAGCAGACAACTGCTCTCCCGTTTTTGACATCCGAGGGAGATAATAAAACTTGAGAGAGCACTCAATGCCAATTCGAAATTAATTTTGGGTTCCTCGCCCCCTCCGCCCCCGAAGCAGCCAAAAACTTACTCCAAACGAATTTGCCAAATTATTTGTCCGAATATGAATTACTACAAATGGATGATTTTAATGAGCTCATTACGAGCGTTAATGAAGTGGGTGGACGGCGTTTCTAAAATTTTCCAATAAGGGGTGGAAAATTGATAATTTTACATTGTGAGTTGAGAAAATGTTCTGCCGTGAAAATACTGAATAACGCAGCGGTCTTTTTGACTCCTCCCGGGCGGGATCCTCCAAGGACCCCCTGGACAACATCGACCCGGGAGCTCCAAAGAAAAAAAATATATAAAACAAGTTAAATCTGAAAAAAGCCCTCGGGAATATTTTTTAAAGTTTAAACGAAAATTCTCCTTTTATCTACGAGAACATCAAAGCTTTTTATCAGATATCGATTATGATTTTGAAATGATATTTAAAATGAAAGGAATCGCTTTCACCTTCAATATCGGAAAAAAAATATACATATCAGACTGTAAATACGATATTGAATAATTCCCCTGCAGCGCAAAACATTAGCGGAATGGAAAAGAGAAAAGGGGGCAAATTCTAAATGAAGAAAATCGGTTTCATTATTCGAAAGACTGTTCTCTTCGTCTCTCTCTTTTCTCAGAAATTCTAAGTCGATTCCCCCATTTTTATAAAATTTCTTTGATGTCTGCATTGTCTCTTTAAGTCTCTTTTCGGTTCCCCCTAATGAAAGACGATCGGAAACCTGGGGGTGAACCTTTCAGTCTGCAGCAGTTGACCTTGATACGTTTTTATTTCTATTTATACATTTATCCGAAAATAAATAAGATGAGTTCGGGGCTATGTTGGCCATCAATTGGTCAATTATTATTTCAGAAGAAATCAAAAGAAAGAGAATAAAAATTGTATAATATTGTTTACCAATCATACTAATATATAAATTCTGTTAAAGGAAATTTGAATGTGTGTGTGCACACCGTTTTTGTTACCTAAAATCTGAAGAACCACTGAACCAATTTCAAAAGAATTATCTGCGCTATGTCTCATTCCTAAGAGAAAACCTGTTTAAATTTAGATAACTTTACTGAGATTCTTTCTGGTGTTAAAGGGTTCACTTTGAGTACAGTGGGCAAAGTGTCCAATTCACCAATTTACGTATTTCCTCAAATATTGAATGCATCCACATTGATCACGGTTATATTCTTCATATATTGTCTAGCACACTGGACAGTCTGGAGACCTCTGGAGAATGTTTTGGAGTCTGCTGGGATGTCTTTTGGATTCTGTTCGACAATGGGATTATCGAGGTGCATTCAGTGTTTTAGGAAATATTTGATTGTATCTTATCTTAAATTGCCAGAGGGGGTTGGAGGGCAAAGCGCTTAAAAAAAAGGCACTCAATGCACTTTTTCAGAACAGTTACAATATATTGATTATTACTCAACAGATGAATTTTCCATAAAGAACAAACGACATGTTTTTTTCCAGAACTTTGGCAGTCTGCTACCACTTTCCACGGTTCATCGCAATGAAGCTAAGGTGGCGCAACTGCGACAGCTAAATTTCAAACAAAATCAAAAGAAAGAAAATATAATAAAAAGTGGGAAAATAATGGAATCATTTGAAAATTGATTAAAAATCATAAGAAAAGAGAGAAATATAATTATGCAAAAATGATTAAAGGAGATAGACAAGAGTAGATGAAACGAAAAAATGCGAATAAATTAGAGAAAGAATAGATGCGAAAAGATGAAAGAAAAAAAAGTTGAGAAGAGAACAATGATGCATAAATATTTGAAGTTGGCCGAAGGTCAAAATGGCCGTCTTAACGTTAATATAAATTAAAAATATAAATGGGGAAATGCAAAGAATTGCCGATGGCTTCGCTTACATTCGCAGCTGACTGTGATTGGTCAGTTTCCGTCAGCTCTCGATTTGTTTGCGTTACTTAATATTTGCACGATATCAATAAAAATTTAATTATGAAAATAAAAAATTTTGTCAGTCTTGTGAAATTCGTTATTATTAAAAAATAAAAAAATGTCAGCGAAAAATTGAGGAATAAGATATTTTATCAAAGGAAGGAGACGAGTAAAAGGATGAGGAGAAAAGAGAGAGAGAGAGGAAACAATTTATTTTCAAAGAACTTTTATGCAAATAAAAAAAGAAATTTAAAATAAAAAGGAAAAAGTGATGGATTTGGTTTTCTCAAAGTGGAGGAAAATGTAATGAAGAAACCCTTGAATTCTTTGAAAGCTCACTGCCAATAAAAACGATGATAATAATAAATAATGGAAAATAAAGGTGCGGGATGGGCATATTAAAAAAAGAGAAATATGGAATTTAGGGGATGGTAATTCTTTTTTAAAACATTTTATCGGTTTTTTATTTCGATTACCGCCACCCTCTCCTTTTTTCATTCTAAATGAAGACCCACTTTCAAAGGAATGTTTCCCAGTTCCTTTGAGCAGAAGAGGGCGGCGAGACCTCATAAATTGACAATATTCAGCATTGGCGTTATTCAAATCCGTCGCGACGATTTGTGGTTTCTTTGTGAATTATATTTCTTTATTGGGGGAGTTGAATTATATAATGGAAAGGGTGAGGGGCGGTTCCTCCCTGGGGGAAGGGCGGTAGAGAGACTGAATGGAAAGTGAAAAATTTATTCTAAATATTTCCCTCTTTGCCAAATAGGTGATGATGAGATGAGTTCTGGCAAACACTATTTATGAGGGAAAGTAAAGAGAAATACTGTTTGAAATGAGAGAGAGGGGATTGCTTAAATTCCTTAAAAAACATTTAAATGAAGAGAAGGATATTGGAAAAAAATCGAGAAGGAAACACTATTAAGTAAAACAAACTATATGAAAAGAAAGTGAGGCGTCGACATTGCTTAAAAAACACTAAATTAAGATAAAAAGAGGAATCAACACTAATTTAAAAAAAAAATGAGGGAAAAACTATTTTACTAAAAAACACCGTAAAGAAAGGGAAAGTGGGAGGTGAACACTAATTACAATAAAACACTAATTTAAGAGAAAATGAGGAGGGGAAACACTATTTTATTTAATGCTAAACTTAATACTTTTCATATTTATTTTACTTTAGTTTATTTTCATACGAATTTTGTTCTATTATTTGGTTTTGCGTCCATTATTATTTAAATTTTGTTTTCTTTATGCTAATTATTATTATTTACTATGTATTTATACCGTATATGTATATTATTATTTTGGTTATGTTCTTCCTGTCGTAGTTCCTGTCTAGAACTGACAAGTTCTTCTAATTCTTGGCTTCTTTTGTTATTTGTTAACAATTCGGCCTTTCCATAAAATCTTCTGCCGCAGAATAACATCAGTTTTTCCCTTGTGAGAGAACTCCTCAACCCTCTGAAAACAATTTCAGGGGAGAAGGGTTGCGAGGGAGATTTATATATTATTCCTCGCTCCCGCATTATTATTATTTCAATTAATTATAGTTTGGAGAGAGAAATATTCAAAAATAAAAGGGAAAAAGAGAAAATGCTCAAACCGAAGAGAAGTTTAAAAGTTGACAAAGAAGCGAACCGTGAATTTGAATTGAACGTTAAAATTATATTAGCGTTTGCCAGAAACAGCGCATTTATTAACAAATGGGGAAAATCTTTTGTTAAATAATTTCTTTTCGGAGGGCGAACCAACCCTTTTCCCAGTTTATCTCGTCACTGGAAAACAGATGTCTGCTCATACATAACACCTTTTGTCAGCGATGTTCCTCCTCCGTGTCTCCCTTCAGCAGGTGAAAGCCAAAGTCGAGATTGCTTTCACAAATGAAGGTGTCATGGCCGTCTGCGAATTAGCGACAATGTTTGAATCGTATTTTAATAAGAACCAAAACAGGAAGGATTTCGCCATAAGCGCAAAGCACAAAAGCTACAAAAAAGAGCTTTTTATTATTGGATTAGATACGGTTTATTAAATTTTATATTTACATTGAGAAAGGAATATAAAATTTTTTTATCCGGCTTGTCATTGCATATGAGATTCCGGATCCTTGTTAAGTCGACTTTTTCTTAACAATTTTCCCCGAACAAGAAAGTTTCATGCCATTCAATATAACCGTCCCCTTCCGCCCCTTCCGCCCCTTCCGCCCCCTTCCGCCCCCTTCCGCCCCCTCCATTACCAAAACTAAACTAATTTCAAAGAATTCTTATGACAATTGAAACTTACTTTTTTAATGATTTCTACTGGAATTTATTTCGTACGGTTGAGTGGTCGAGATTGAGGGGATGGGGGTGGGATTTGCGGGGGTGAGGGGTGCAGTTTGGTTTCCCTCCCGCAAAGGGTGGCTTTCGTTTCACGTCAGGAGGCTTTCGACAAGCGGTTTCCTGTTTTTTTTGTTTTCCGGATTTGGGATTTTTCTGTTTTTAAATTTGGCCGCTCAGCAGTGAATTTGTGTGCTCAGTTATCCCCCAACATTTAGTCAGGAAGAGCATAATATTAATTAAGCGGGTTTCGTTTCATTTCGTGACAGCTCAGAGCGAAACTAAATTTTGGAAATGAATTAAATTAAAAAAATATTTTTATCGTTTTATGAAGCGTTTAATATGCGACTTTTAAGTCCTCAAATGTTCCGAATGAACAGTTTTTTCGGCAACGATCAATCACTAATTAAAATGAATACAGTTAATTAGCATTTTGGAAATTTCCTATCCGACGTCATTAATTCAAATAAGAAATTTTCAGGGGTGACTTCCGGGTTATGGGGGTGGAGTTTCGGCGTTAACTCCGGAGTGAGATATCGCTTGGGCATTTCAGTAGCGCTCAAAGTATATACACAGGACAGTGTGACTGCCGGACAGTGGGTTTCGGAAGGATGGAATAGTGACAAAAGAAGAGAGAAAGGAAAAGAAAAAGACTTATTTTTGTTTATATTTAGTTTAGTTTTGGCTTTTCATCGACATGAGAATGTGCACAATAAAATTATATATTTCCTCCAAAGTATTACTTATATATTTTCACTTTCTCTTGGTTTATTTATTTACTCTAAGATTTTACTATGGTTGTGTATTACTTTAGGGTTGTATGGGTATTATTTAGTTATCAGTACTGTTAATAATATATTTGTCCGCAGTAAAATAACAAAATATATACAGAATATAATATTCTTTTTAGTCTTCTGCTTTTTCTTTAATACTCTTATTTAGTCTTCTGTCCATTATTAGTAAAGATAAATTCTTTGTTTCTTCTGTTATTTAATTAATATTATATTTATAAATGTGACAGCAGCCGTTTAACTCTTCTTTTACAATATCCGTTTTGTGTCTTCTCTTCTTTTTCCTTCTTAAATCTTTACGTTCGTATCTTCTTCTTTCCTATTTCATTTATTCTATTATCTTCAATTCCCCAATTTTATTCTCTTCTTTCATTTTTTAAATTCACAACGTCACCTTTTTTTATTTTCAGAATAAAAGAAACGAAACATTTTCTTCCCCCTCAACGGAAACTTTTCTCAAATTAAATAAAATAAAAAGAAAACGAGAAGAAGTCTATATTTTATTCATTAATTTTCATCAATTCCCCCCAAATTCAATGATTCAGTATGGCCAACTTTTCTTCGAAAGCACCGGATATTCTAACATTTATTTCTGCCCAACAATGGCCGAAAAGCTCCGAAAAATGAAATTTTTAACAAAGGGATTCTTTTCGGGGTGGAAATGGGGGGAGTGCTCATGCGCGGCTTGCGGGGTGAAGATTGCTTAAAATTTCGGTTCTTCTCCGAGGGGGTGAAAGAGAGGGTGGGGGGTTAAACGCTGAAAATTTTTTCAGCGAATCCGCCGAGTGATTTACATAAAAAAGTTCTCCTTTCCCAGGAGTTGATTTAAGAAAATTTAAAACTTTTTCTTTTAACCCCCGGTGTGATTAATGTTTGATTTATTGACTTGTAAAATTGATCGGAAGTTAATTTTTTCAACTTTAAAAGCCATCACTCACAAAGGTTTACCACCTTTTTTTTATTGTTTTCTCTCGAAAGAAAAACAAATTCGACAACATTTTTCTGGGTTTCTCTAAGCATTTTGAATTTTTAACTTTCATCCCTTTTTTTTCTAAGAAGGGCGGAGTGATTCACCTTCGGACACATCCCTTTATCGGGATTTACACCCCTTCGACTGCCTTTAAACAACCCCCTTCCAAGCTGTAGTAACCCACACAATAGTCGACCTCAAAAGTATTTTGAAAATACAAAATTTTTTCTTTTCCACGTGTAAGAGTTACTTACAAAGTGAAATTTCATTGGCTTTAAAAGAATAATATAAATATAAGAAAAATAAATAAAAGAATAAAAAAAAGAAAAAATATACATCTATTTGCCACTCTCTTTTTAGTTAGTCATTGAGTATAGAATAAAACAGTCTGAATATAAAATTCTTACTGATTGAAATGATACAATTATTATTTAATACAATGTATTTTAATTGCAAAGTGTATACTTCTTTGAAAAGGCCTTTGCCAAAGAGGGGCCATACACTAAAAAATAAGAAAAAATGAAGAAATCTTTTTTCCTTAAAACCTGCAAATTGGGAGGATTTGTGGAAACCGAAACGACATCTGAGAAACTGTTAAGAAACTCCCGGCAACTAATAACCGAATCAGAAGAACTAATTCCTTCGTCACAAATCATTCCGGGAGAAAAACGTTTGGTCTCCGGGCAATCAAAAATCCCGGGCGAAATCCCGGAGGATTAACAAGATTCAAAAAGTTGGGCTTTCCTTTCGATCGCTTAAGTCTCCCATTGCCGATAAATTACTTGTAAAAACATCCCTCCCCGCGCCTCCCCAATTTATGTCCCTCCCCTGGACTCACTCCTAAGCCTTTACCTCCAACCTTCGGACACCTCACGGCAGATAAATCCAGAACAACCCTCTCAGGGGGGTGCAAGAAAGAAACCACTCATTTACGATGATTCCCGAAAAATTCCGAGTCGAGCCGAAGTTGCGGACGGACGTACGGACGTAGTTTTATTATCCTTATTGTTTTATAAAATTTCTGTTAAAACTTAAAACTACTCATTCAGACATTTCTGTTCGACGAGAGAAATATAATATTATAAATATATATTGCGAATGGGAGTGAGAGCTGCCAAAAAAGCTTGTGAACATCTCATAAGAAGTTTATTTCGAATTACTACGAAAAACGGACGGAGAAATCACTAAAGTTTTCAAAAGGGCATTTTTGAAAGACACTGTCCAGCAGCAGCGGCAACAGCAGCGCAAGAAATAGAAATTCTTGAAAAAGAAGACAGCCCGAAAAAGAACGTGTTACTTTTATTGATGACAGTTCTAACTGAATAAAGTGTCACCGAGCAAATTTATTGGTTTTACTGTTATTTTTTAACTTTGTGAGTCGCCTCGAAAGGCGACACTGAAAATGTCAGGTTTATATCTCCCTCCACTCCCTTCATCCCCCTTCACCCCCCCCCTTATCCCCCTCGCCTCCCCTCCCCCTCGGTTATTATGAGAAATGCGATATAATACCGACGAATGAAGATAAAAGACTAGTTTATCTTTTTATTCCATCCCATTAAGATTTATTCTATTTACTCGAAAAAACAGTTTACTTTTCTTCGCTTCCTTCCACTTCTTCGCCCACCGGTCAACATTTGTTACCATTCACCAGAAAAACTATTAATTAGAGCATTCGGATGCCACCCTCTTCCAAAGCTCCACCCCCGGTTTTAATAAGTGAATCAAATGCGCCCGCCAAACGTCGAATCTATATTATATAAGTATTTCTGTAAAATCTAAGTTTTTAGATTTAAAAGGATTTTTATGTCATACTATAATATATAAATCTGTTAAAGGAATGTGTGTGTGTGTGTGTGCACCGTTTTTGTTACCTAAGATCTAAAGAACCACTGAACCGATTTCGACAAAGAATTATCTGCGTTATTTTTTATTTCTAATAGAAAACCTGTTTACGTTTAGATAACTTTACTGAGATTCTTTCTGGTGTTAAAGGGTTGACTTTGAGTACAGTGGGAAAAGTATTCAAAGTATTCGGTTAAGAGGTGAATATTGTATTACCTCAAATACTCAATGCATTATATTCATTCTGTGTTAAACATTGTTCACAATTTTCATCTAAATTTTCATTTAATTAGTAATTAGTTAGTGTGGATTTAGAATTATTGGTTTTTTTAGCGTATTTTTCAGATTTTGAGAGAATTTATTGTAAAATTGATATCTAAAGTTAGTGTTAGATATTTAGAGTTTAGAATAAAAAATAAAATATAAAGAAGTCCACTCTGTCGGCGTTGAGTGAGGTGAAGATTGAGAAGAATCTAAAGTATAAGAGTATAAGATTGATAATAAATTTATATTTATTCTGTAGAAGGTGGAGTGAAGGAAATGGGACAGAAGTGCCAACAGGAGAGCGAAAGGCAACGTGAATTGAGCAGAATTAGAAGTGGATTAATATACTTCCACATGTTTATATAGTTGTTATTTGCCATAGATATATGCGTTGTTGGTATATAATTTATATATATTTAAATACAATGGGGGTTATTTGGGGGCATTCAGTTTTTTATTAAATATATTATTGTATCTTATATTAAGTGAGAGGGGGTTGGAGCGCGAAGTTACAGTATACAGTATTTCTAGATTTTAAAAAGAAATTCATTAAACATAAATACAATAAATTAAAAGCAGTTATTATTGAGGCTCACGTGCGTGATAACTCATTAAAAGGTGTTTGTAATGGTAGATAAGATAGCAATAAATCATGGCGACAGGTCGAACATAAATTTTTCATTTTGAGAATCTCTGGAGCCCGAATGTCCAGGCGCAGTATTTAAAAACATGATGGCGTTGTCGCCGAAGTCTCCCCAACCCCGAGAAGTAAAAACTACGTCACGCCAAAGCAAATAATTCATTTCCCCCTCTTTGAAAAATTCTCACAAAATAAAAAGTTTCTTTTCCGAAGTTTTGAATTTAAAAATAAGAAGAAAGAGTGGATGGGAGAGGGAGAAGAAAGTTCATATTTGAGTCGGGACAAGTCGATCAGAGCTGGAAAAGTTTCCCAATGAGGGAAATGTGAGCAATTAAGTTGGCAGCGGTTCAACGCGGACAAAAACAGGGTCGCCAACAGGGAAAAAGAGAGAAACCGTTTGCGTATTCAGGGGCTCGTGTAAAAATGAAAGTTTAAATGAAATGGGTAACTTTGAATTGGAAGGTTCGAAACAAGTCACGTATCGGGAAAAGGTTGTTTCTTTTTCAATCCCAACCGGTTGGGTTCGCGGCGAGGAAAGCCTCGTTTTTCTTTGCCCTTTCCTCTTTCCTTTCGCCGATATTTAATTCAGCCCCCTTTGTTCTTCCCCTCCGGCTGTTCTTCCTTTTCTCACAATCGTTTATTGCTTTCAGGTCTTCGCTTTTCCCAAAGTCTGGACGGCGGAAACGGAAACACCAGAAAAAGGTGAAGATGGAGAATCGTTAGATAAGGTAAGAAATTTATATTGTATATATTATATTTTTGTTCGATTCCGTCATTCACTCAAGAAAAGTTTTGGAAAAGAATACATAAGAAAAGGATAAAGACGATAAATAAAAGGCAAATGGAAAAAATAAATGAGTATCGAATAATGAGAATAAACAAAGAGTAGTAAAATAGATGAGAACAGATTGCGAAAAAGTAGAAAATAGAAAAGGAATGAAAAGAGGATGGATGAGAAGCAAATAAAATATAATAAAAATTAATAGAATAAAAGAATATATAAGAATTTAAAAAGAATAAGTGCGAAGATAACAGAAAAAATAAAAAAATGAACAAAAATAGATATTAGAAAAAAACAAAGATGGAAAGAAAATGATGAAAGAGAATAGATGGAAAAGAAATATAAGAAATAGATGAAAATAGAAGAAAGAGGAAGAAATGGGAAGTAACTTCATTATGTGAATAAAATAAATTTACGGAGGAAAAATTTTTCAAAAAAATTAAAAATTATTTTCAAATTTAAAAAATCCAAAATGGCGTATTTTTCAAAGGGTCATTTGCCGTGAAATAGAACAGAAAAATTGAAAGAAATAAATCAGTTTTGCTTAATCCTCGAAATTCATTAATGTATAAAAGCAAATTAGTAACTAAAGAGAGAGAGAGAGAGAGAGAGAGACCTGTCACAGTGTTTGATATTCCAACAGTGGAATTGGAAAAAATTTCGCCAAAAGTCAGGAGAGCGCAGACGCCGCCAATTAAATTCGAAATTCCTGGCCGGGAGAAAAATCAGGCGATGTTTGGCTGACCGAAAATTTTTCCTCAGAGAGGAAAACCTCAGATTAAAGCGGGAAAGCCCGAGGGGGGGGGGGGGGGGAAGAGTCTGAAAAGTTTTATTTTCGCTTCCCTCCGCTCAACTTTCCTAATTTTTGCGCGTCCAAGACGATTCGAGCAGAAGACAGAAAAAGGAAAAAAGTTAATTCGGGCGAAAGCCACCCTTGAATATTTAAATGCTCGCATTAGGGCTCGGGCCAAGGCCGATGAGAAGGGAATTAGAGAAGCGGAAACTCTCTCAAGGCACCAGGTTCCCTGTTTTCCTTTCACCTGTCAAACTTCCCTTTGAAATTATTCACCGCAAACCTCCCTCGACCGTGAGAAAGGTTTCCGCCCCTTTCCCTGGCTTCTCCGCCTTTCCTCCCGATTACCTAAGGTTTCAGGCTCTTTGCCTTCGCCTCTAAGCCCCATTCTGCCTTTCGAGGGCGGCCAAGGTCGCCGATGAATGCCAGGATGAAAGGAAGCGACCTTGAAGTGGCCGTTGTTGGGGTTTCTCTCGTAAGCTAAGCATGGAGAAGGAGAACAAAACAAATGGCGCCATCTCTTTCGAAGCGAAGTAATCAAACTCTTTGATTTCGGTTATAAATCACATGGCAAACAAATGAACGACTTTTGAAGGAAATTCGTTTGTTTTCCGAGACGCCTTCCTAATTTGACTTTTAAAAGCGAACAGCGCAACAAAATGGCCGCTGACAAATACATTTCCTCGACAAATTCCGCACTGAACGCTGTGGATTTCACTTTGCACCTCTAAGTAATGTTTTAGTGCTTTTTGTAAATTAAACTGTGAACTTTAAGTACATTACTGTATATGCAGAATAAAAATCTTGACAATCTTCGAATATGGCCAAAGCATAAGAGGGAAAAAAGTTAAATGAAGTGACTCCCGTCGAGACTGAAAATCCCTTGAGAAATATCGCCGCCCTCGCCGCCCCCCGCCAGTTTCAATTTTTGCTCCCCGCCGTCTGGAGAAGAGTTTTTGTGGGGGAAACTTTCCGGCAGGGAGGCCCTAATTCGGAAGTTTCTCCTCGGAAACCCCAAACATAGTTTCCAAGTCGAGATAAATTCCGCGGATCGGTTTTGAGCGCATTAGTTGCCCAAATTGTAAACCTCTCTCCTGTTAATGGCGGACTTCTCTTCCCTTCTCTCCCTAATTCCTTTTCTTGGGTTCCCCGCCTGATTAGGACTCGCGGTTTCACACTTTTTTGCTCCTTTCGCCCTCGCGCTTTCACCAGTGAGCTTTTCAGGGCTTAAACTGCGCCAAAGTTTACACTTTACAGTGCCCGACTTCATTCTATTAAAGTTTAAGTGGCTCTGATTAGTTAAAACTTTCCACCTTTTATCGCTAAAATAATTCTGTTTAAAAGTATATTTCATTAAGTTTTAGATAAAATCATAAATTATGTTGCTTATGAATCACATTCACCTTTTCTTTATTTTTTTATATTTTTTACTTCATTTATTATTTTCATAAAATTTTTTATTTAATTAATTAATATAATAATTGTATTTGTTATTAAAAAACACACGCATTTTAATTTAAATATATTATATTTATAATTGTAAATTGTGTTTAGGTAAATGTTCTTTCGTCAATGCACAACTTTAGAATTAATTAAAAATATATTATATATATAATATTTTTGTGTTGTACCGCATATTATTTTATTTAGCGTTAAAACATACATAAAAACATAAAGTAAAACTATCTATACAGTATGTTTTAGACTGAGACGTCTCTGTCAACCGATGAAAGAGAAAAATAATAATATGGCGGAGTTTTCCGAGTTCATTTTAATAAAATCCGAACGGAGCGATATTAAGAAGAAACTCTAAGACACTCTAAATTGCAGAAAAAGCCGGAGACGTATTAAAATTCTGTTTCTGACCCGGCAGAGACTTCAGCTGTCGGAAAATTATTAGTTTTTCCTTCTCCCCCTTTTTAAAAGGCTGCTTCTGCTCCATTATACAAATTTGTTTCCGATAATTTTCCAACACTTCTTTCCCGGGACTCGCGGTTTTGTTCTCCTGCACCCGATAAATAATGTAAACCCGGCAGAAGAAAATTCACAAGTCTCCCCTTTCAACCCCCTTTCAACCCCCTTTCAACCCCCTTTCAACCCCCTTTCAACCCCCGACAACCCCCGCCTCAACCCGACACAGCCACAGTCTTTCCTCAACTCTCAAACTCTGCGACAGAATTCAAACCTCACTTTGAGCTCAGCTCTTATACAGTTTCCCTCCTATACAGTATAATGGCACCGCGTTATAAATATTTTATGTGTTCCTCGTGTTTGAATTTAAATATATTCTCAAACTATAAATGGTGCACTTATAAAAAGTACATGTTCATTTTAGTGTAATTCACTGACTGCGTGAGGGCTTCACAAGCAACCCCTTTCATCCCCAACCGCCTCAGGTAGCGAAGAAAAGCGAAAAATTAGCCGATAACTCCCGTTATCTCCGTTCCCTCCGGCCACCGAGCATGTGCACACCACTTATCGAAACTCTCTCATGGAAATTTCGAGAGTTGGAAACGTCGGTTCTGAGTCGGAATTAAATGAAAAGTGCTTCACTCAGAAGACTGTTCGCAAATAACGTTTCCAAACAGAATGAAAAAGGCGGGAGGGGTGAAGGGGAGGAAAAGTATTGTTGCCGCTCGCAGTAATCCGAGGGTTTTGCGTCAGCGGTTTTTTCTTTGGGCCATATTTTAATTTTATTTAAAAAAGATCCCCCGCAAGAGTGAAATTATTTATTATGCAGTTTTAATTAGCCTCGCACCTGGTTTCGCGCCCTGCAACCCCCGCCCCCAAATGAAGCGTTGGGGAATGGTGGCAGTGCTCGCCATCTTCTGCCCTGCATGAAAAGAATTAATTCGAGAAGAAGCGGAATTAAGGAGATTAGTAGTTATTTCTCTTTTCTGCCGCTCAAAGTGGATTTGCTCTCCGCTGGTCGCCATATTTTATCCTCCGTATTAAAACCTGATTTATACATTTTATACTTCTTTTGAGATAAAGATTAACGTCCGCGGAGAGATACAATTTTTATTTTTTCCTTTCAATGCATTTTTCCTAATAAATGCGTAATGTATACGTTATTTTCACATTAATAATAGCGTTTCGCACTACAACCCCGTATTGTATTCTTATGTTGTATTTGTGTAAGTGTATTTCTCTCACACTAAAAGACTGACACACACACCGCCTTCCCCTCTGCAGAACATACTAAACAGTGTTGTCAGCCCTGACTCTTCTCTGATTTCTTTCTCTTTATCTTCACTACAACTTGATTTTTCCCCCCAATTCTTTTCTTCACTTTCACTATAACCCGACCTTTTCCCCCTTCCCCTGAGTAACATTGGCGCTCTTTGGGGAGGTTTTCGCACGAAGAAGACAAAGGGTGTTTTCTTTTAGAATAGGCGTGACAATTAGGGGAGGAAAACTCACTGGATGTTTTCTGTTTTCCTTTTCGCATTCGATTCGAAATGTAAAATTGGAAAATTCCATCTCGGCCAACTGCTTTCTAAATGAGAAAACTTATATAAATTCAAATTATGAAAAATCCCTTAAAAACACACTCGTATATTTCAAGGCTGGAAAAAATAAGAAAAGCCGTAAACATTTCAATTCAGAAACTTTTCAAATTCAGAAGAAATTTTTCCTTTAACGGCTCCCCCACTCACCCCATCATCCCCCGTCATCCCCTTCTTTCCTTAGCGCCCAACATCAAAGACCGGCAAATAGTTTATCGCCCCAAAATCCGCGGCTTTCTCCCAAAGGGTAACTTTCCCCCAAGTTTCCGTATTAAGATGAAAGGGGGGCGGTATTGGATGGGGAGGGGAGGGGTGCGGGGGTTGCTCCCAACCGCCAGAAACGAAAAGTTTCAAAAACCTTTGTCTGCCTTTCATAATTTCGAAAATCCTTTGCTCCGCTCAGCAGAAATTTTCTTGTGAGGAACGCCGTTTTCACGTGGGCGGAGGGAGGAAGACTTTCCTGAGGGGATGATAGGTAGGGGTGCCAGGTGAGGATGAGCACTAGCAGTGCTGCCAATATAGAGTTACTTATCTGTATATAATGTAACATCTCTGCAAAGCGAAATACAAAAAGCAGCTGCATCGGAAGTTACTTTTGACTCGTTCAAACACCCCCAATGCATGAATTCATTCCATCGGCTTTTCACCCTGAATTTTTTTGCGATTTTCCCTCCCTCGTTTCTTTTTTCGAAAGTTTAAGAAAGAAAATTACGTCCTCTTAACTTTTTTCTCTTCTTGAAATTGTCTTGATCCACTCTCTCTCTCTCTCTCTCACATTTTCAGTCTTCTTATCCTTCGGCTAATGTTCGTCTTTCTCTTAAAAGACACCCCCGCCCTTTGTCCCTTCACCCCCCATCGCGGGGTTAGGGCCACTAAACAAAGACACAATAAAAGAAAAAAGAAAATGATCAAAACAACAAAAGAGGAATTTAAAAAAAGCATAAAGCTCAGGTACTTGGGGACAATGGAGTTTTATGGGGGCCGTAAACATAAGAGACTTAATTCTGACCTCCTGTTAAAGCTCGTTAAAAAGCTCTCGTGCAGACGACAGAGAGACCGAAATTACATAAAAAGTTCCCAGTAAATAATTATATATTAATAAATATAATATAATAGATAAATAACGTTTAAAAATATTTTCAGACTTTTGTCGACCTCTTCGGTATATTTTTATATTTTTTTTCTCTCATTTATTCATTCAGAAGATGACACTATTTATTATGTAATATAAACTTATACTATACACTGTATAATTTTGCATTATTTTTCTTTTCTTTATTTATTTCTCATTTATTTATTATGCATTCTTATCGAAGTCATCTTCTGCGCCTTTCGTCTTCTCTTTTCCCATTTTCGCCATTTCGCCCGCCAAATTTAAAATATTTGAAAACATTTCTTGAGACACGAGCAACAAAGACTCTTGTGAACAGGCGCTGCTGAAGGCCTCGGAAGGAGGGCCAAAGTGGTCAGCGAAGCGAGGCAAAAAGCTCGGAGTGCGGACAGGAAATGAGGATTTTCGTTGATTGGGTGGCCGTTAAGGAGGGAAATGGGGTGGGAGGGGGTGGGGCGAAGAGGCGAGGAAAGGCGAAAGGAAGGAAGGAGAGGAAAGAAAGGGAAAGGAAGGGAGAGATTTGAGCAGAATTTTGTTTTAACGAATCCAGTTGCCAGATCAGTTTAACGAGTTCTGACTTTTTTGTGGGGATGTCATTCTTCATGAAGTTACCAAAATGAAATCCTTTTTTTTCTTTTTCATTAGGAAAAAAAGAAAAGAAAAAAATCCTTTCTTTAACTATAATGTTTATCTTTTTCTGGTTTTTAATGCCGATGTTAAGAATTTCGCTGAAATACTCACAACGGATACACTGTATAAATACTAGACAAAATGAAAACACAATCTTTTTGTTCAATCACAGCAAATATTATAAATAACCCAAAATAAATTATTATTTTTGATATGTTTGTTACTCTGTAGATTTTATATTGATATCAAAAATCATTTTATATTTTTTCTGTTTTGTTTTATTCTATATGAGACTTTCTTATTATAATATAAATATTTTTTTAAACATATAAGTTTAAATCTCAAAATGTTTTTATACATTTATGCAAAAATTATTTTTATAATTATTAACCTCTATACAGTATTTAAAAAGAAATGAGGACGGCGGTGGCTTTGTGTGTTAAACCCCCGCTCGCTGTGTTGTCGGAGCGAGTTCGAATCCCAGCGACAGTGGATATTTTTCTAAGGCCGTCCTCCCTCGCAGATGACTGGTCAGCACTGCGAGGTACCCAGACCACTGCTGATGGCCGAAAATATTGGCCGAAACATCAGTAAAATATGTGTGTGTATTTAAAATGAAGAGTTTGAATCGTGAAAGAGTTGTTTTTGTATAAGGCTATTTTATACTCTTATAAATGTTTTTTCCTCAACTCTCACTAACTCAAAAATAATTAAATTTATACAATTTGAAACTTTCTACTTAATGTTTTAACTTTACAACATTAGAAAAAGTATGGAAGAAATGTAAGAGTTGATTTCTAAGATGATACCGCCCTCCAAAAGCTAAACATCCGTTGTTATTTTAATTTGTATAACACACGTCCAATGCTTAGCCGTTATTCGAAACTCCCCATAAACCGTTTAGACCTCTGTTGGAAGCTTTTGTGGGGGGAAACAAGGAAAGCAAGGATTCCGTGTCGAGCAGAGACAGGCGTAGAAGGAGTGTTGACAATCGTCCTTTGGGGCCATAAAATAAAATTGTCAAAGGAAGAATGACGGTTGGCTTCGGAATTCCAACGGTCGTTCTGCTCGAACATTGTAAAGCTTAGTCGCTCATAAAATTCCCCCTTTTTTGTCGAACCTTGCGGATTTTGTCGCAAAAGTGTAGTCGTGACAATAAATGCCGAGGGATTGAGCGGTGGTCTGGCTTAAGTCGGCGGTGGCCGCCAGCAATAAACCAGTTGCTGGGGTTCGATTAAAAGGAATTAGGGAGCGAGGAAATGTTTTCTGGAGTCGGGAGGAAAGCCAAGGTGAGTGCGCCTTCGCTGAAAGCTTTAAAAGTTTCATTTTGTCGCCACACGACATCAATGCGTTCACGTCACAACCAGCGAGATTGTGATTTCGAAGCACAATGCTGTAACGGATTTCTATTTTGGGTTTGAGGAAAACTTTCCTCATCTCAAGAAAATAGAATTCTTTGGGAAAGGAATAGAGTCGGGGTCGATATTCCAAAGCCATTACAACCACTACAAATATTGGAAATGCAGTTCCAGTCCCAAAGTAATTGCAATTTAATTAGCAAAATTATTTCAATTTAAACTTAGTGTATTTTATATTTTTTCGGAATTTAATTTACACTTTCGGCAAAGGATTTATTGTATTTAAAATGCTGTGATGTAATTTATGCATTAATGTAATGATTATGTATTATGATGATATCTATTAATGTAATTAATGTAAAATGTAAATGATGTGACGTAATTTTTATTTTGTTTATGTTTTTCTTTGTTCACTCTTGACATTGGAATTTCTTCATCTTGCTTTTCTACTTCTTCTTCTGTCTTTCCCTTATCTTCTTCATCTTCTTCATCTTCTTCATCGACCTGTTGCCCCCTCTCGGGAGTGGCTGTGGAATCGAGCAGGCGGTGACCGCTGAAGGCGGAGGTGTCGGTGTGTGATTTTGTGAGGAGACGGATGTGCGTCAGCGGAAAGGCAGAGATTTGGAGCGAAGGCCAGAAAAGGTTTCGTTTCCAAGTCAAATAACCAAATTAAAGTTAATCATTTCGGGTGTTTGATATTCCTGTTTAATTCAATTAAAGTTTCACTACTAGGGAAACTTTTCCGGATCCAAATCAAATAATTTTAATTCGGCTCCGGCCAATTCTAATTCGATTTATTCATTTATTAAAATGAACGGACGGAACTTCCCTTCAGATAAGGGAGTTTCCACATCGGAATCGCTTACAGTCAGCAGATGAACTCATTAACACCACAACGGCCGAAGGTGTTGCTTTCCCCCGAACACTTTTATCAAATGTCCCGCCATTGTTATTTTAAAATGATTTAGGGCAGTGATGCCCACGCTGCGGCCCGCGGGCCAATCCGGCCCTTGAAGGTGTTGCACGTGGCCCGCTCTTTTATTAAGGCCCAAACATTCCAAAACTGATCTCTGAAAAACAACTGCAGACATTTAACATTTAAATTCTTTCTTACCTTTCGGCAAAAGGCTAATTTTAAAAATCCATATTTAATTTTGGCCCATTTAATACGTTGTGGCCCGCGAAGTAAACTTTTTATTAAGTATTATGAAAGATTGAACATGACTGATTTAGGGTTTTTGGTGTCTATTTAAGCATTTTAAAATCCTGTAATTTTACTTTTTCAACTGGAAAAAGGTTGTTTTCCAAAGAAAAAAAAGATAAAAGCGGAAGAAAATAAAAGAAAAACAAGAAAAAAGAGAAAAGCCGAGAAAAAGCAAATAAAGAGGGAAGGCAAAATTCTTATTATAGGTACAAAACCGTATATGACGAGTATAAACTTTTCATAGCATTGGTACAAAATGTATAAAAATTTCCATATAAAGTGATAACAAAATCTCCTCACGGTTAACTACGAATTACTTCTGCCAACAAACGCTGTGAATAAGCGATTGCAATTTCCCGGCGACAGAAACAACAAATTAATCTGTATTTTTCATTTATAAAATCCGACGCTGTCAATGATTAATTCACAAAATGGCCAATTTTTTGAATTAATCCGCCCCTGAATATCCGCCTTTGCAGACACTAAATGCACATGCAAGTGGGCCTCCATTTTGAATTTTTTATTGGGACACAGCGAGAGAGAGATTTAATAAATTAACACCTCCGGTCCGCTTGGACAATTATTTTTTAGTTTTCCCTCCCACAACCCCTCCCCGGGTTGGTTGTCCACCCCCGGGGAGGGGTTGTGACCGGTGACGCCCCTCACCCTCCAGCCGACACTTGCAGAAGTCTGCCAGAATGATTTATTACTCGACTCCATATGATAAGATAAGGAAATCCTTTTCATGGACTCGGAGAAAAGTAGTTGAAAAATAGAAGAATGGGGGAGAAAAGGAGAAAGAAAAGTTATTTCCGAGGAAAGAGAAAAGAGGGGTGTGAGTTACCCACCGCATTCATGAAAATGTAATTCTTCAAATGGAATTTCTATTGACACGACGAAACATTTTTTTCGACTTTCAATCAACTTGATAAAAATTAGGAGGAGAAAGAGGCTTCATCCGAGAGGCTCCCCTCTCGACGGCTTCATTCCGCTGCCCCCGAATTCACTTCTTTCGGCCCTTTTCCTCCCCCCGCCCCCTTCCGCCCCCTCCAAGTGATATAAGAATCTCAAAATTAGCCCATTAATTTTATTTAGACAGATACGCACACACAAACTTTGTCTATTCTTTCGTTTCGGGGTCAACAAACCCGAATTCCAAAGAAACCGCTTAAGAGTTTCCACCCCTTTTCTTCAACCCTTAGCCTCCCCTCTCTCTCTCTCTCTCTCTCTCTGATTGCCATACCGAAACGACGTTTCTTCGCATTCGTGGCGCCCATAAAGAGAATTACGTATTTTCCCTTAATTCCCTCTTTTTCGAGAAGAGAACGCAAATACGGAAGTGGTCATTTTGACCCCAAAGCATTTAAATTCGTCCGCCATACGAAAGAAAAGAGATGAGTGAAAGAGAGAGAGAGAGAGAGAGAGAGAAACCTCAAACGACATAATGTAAACGGAGACCAGAGCTGCCAACCTACGGGCGAAATGGCCTCCCGGTCATCCGTTACAAAATCCGCAGGAAGTCGATCGCTGATCAGTTGCTGTCACCGTTCCAATTATTAAGCTTTAATAAATTTTGCTTATTTTTTATTCGTTCCGAGGGAGAAATTTTTCTCTTTTGTTTATCATTTTCAAATTAGCCATTTCAAATGATTGATGCTCTATTTAAAGCCTCGTTCCTGCACCTTCGAGGGCGCAATCCTCCTCCCCTTTCAACCCCCTTCATCCCCTTTCATCCCCTCTCATCCCCCGCAGCTCACATTCAGCAATCATTTTCTGTTTCTGCTTTTATCTAAAAAGAAATTGTTTCTTCAAATTCCATTAAATCGGGAATTAATTACTAACCGAAAGGGAGCAAGGGGGCAGCGAAGCGTAACATTATGGTATAGCTTGTCTTTCGACTTCCCTTCGGTTCCACCCCTTCGCCCACCCCCATCATCCCCTAACGGTTCGCGACAAAATCGGGGGAGATTAAATTCCTTCGCGAGGATTTATCATTTAAATTTTTATTTAATTTATATTTGAAAATTTATAATAAAATTTATTAGCAGATAGAGAAGAGCAGGGAAAAAGAAGGAAAAAAGAAGAGAAAAAGAAGGGAAAAAGGAAAGAGCAAATAAAAAGAATAGGAAGAAGAAAAGTAATAAGAAAAAAAGGAAAAAGAGGAGAGGAAAGAAAATTAAGAAAAAAGAAGAAAATAAGGTGCGAGAACAAGAAAAAGAAGAGACAAAAGAAAAATAAAGAGAAACAAGAAGAAAAAGGGAAATGAACACAAAAAAGGGGAAAAAGAAAAGAACTAAAAGAAAAACTAAGAAAAAAAAGAGTAGAGAAATGAAAATGCAAAAGAAAAGAGAAAAAAGAAAACCTTTAACAAATACAAAATTTAATTTTAAATGAAGGCCACATTCAAATATGGAAGTTACTTTTCCAACTGAATTACACTCATCGGGCAAAAGGTTAATTCGGTTATAGTTTCTTTGAAGTTATTATTCCAGCTATTATTCCATTCCCTCCTCGAATCATTCACTTGAACCCCCACCACCCCCACCTTCACTCGATCGCTGTTGGGGTTTAACGAGGTGGGGCGGATTCCTCCCCGGGCTCCCATCGCCCGACGTGCATGTTTCACGACATCCGTCAGCGAGGACAAAGCTTAGTCTGAATACAAATTACAAGTGTTTGTTTGGGGATTAAAAAGTTTGTGTTGTTTCGCGCTGTCGAGCAGAGAGTTGTTGAGGAGACGGGGTTGTGGGGCGAGGGGCTGAGGGGCTGCGGGGGCCGAGGTTAGCGAAGAACACTTTGCTGGTTTCGCACCTCTCGGCGGAAATTAAATTCGATGAAACAATGCCAGGGTTACCAACACAAGAAAATTAATTATATGAAAGCCAGCGTGTAATTGTCATGTAAAAGGAAGAGTGACAATTTAAAAGAGTTTATAACGAGGCGCCTTTGTCACTTAGTGTTTGCCCCCTCCCGCCGGGGGTGAGGGCTCGTTGGGGCGAAGTTTAATTATCCGCTTTCTGCTCACTCCGAGAGTCTTGGAGCAAAAAAGCGAAAGCTGACCCCATGTTGATTTATTCATTCCCGAATAAAAGGGTTCATCAGTAGCAGTGTTTCACCCTTTGGCTCACCGTATGGCGAACCATAAATATCCACTAAAGTTTAGAGTTTATAGAGTGTAGCACTTGAAGCTACACCGGGGTCATTTTGAGCCCGGGTGACCAAACAAAAAAAAATAAGAGCAAAATAAAGGGAAAAGGGAAGAGAGGAAAGACAGAGAAACAGAAAAGAGGGAAAACACTCAAAAAGAAATTTTAGAAAAAAGGAAAGACGATAGAGAAAAAAGGAAGTAAAAAAATTGGGAGGAGGAAAAATTAGAGAAAAAAGAAAAAAATTAGACGAACAAAATGAGCAAAAAAGAGGAAAAGCAGTCAAAATAGAAATAAAATTAGAAAAATGGAAAATATAAACAAAATAGAAAAAATAAAAAGCAAACCAAAAATAAAAAAAAATTAAAGAAAAAAGGAAAAAAATAAAAAAGCAAATAAAAGCAGAAAAAAAATAACAACGAAACGTTCCATTTAATTCGTCCAAACGAAGCATTTCTGCTGTTTATTCGAGCAACGGCTAAATTGTCCAGCAGCACCGCCCCCCCATAAACACCCCCCAATTGCCCCCAATCGCCCCCAATCGCCCCCAATCGCCCCCTTATCGGTTTCCCCGCCATCTGCACAACGGCCGAAGGGCGCCATATGCATGTGCTTTCAATTTTTCATTTTCTCCAACCGCCCCTCTCACTCCGTCGGGTTCATAAAACCTCCGCCCCCTCGGCCCCTTCCGCCCCTTCCGCCCCCTCCGCCCCCGAAGAAGAAAAATTAATAAAATTGAAGGAAAAACAAAAACCAGAAATCCAATTACTAATTAGCTGAGCAGAAAAGGTTTTTTTCGAGACAATTCCCAGAGGTCGTTTATTAACAACCGCCATACGATAATTAAAACTAATAATTAACAAAAAATTAACAAAAAATTAGGGGAGGAAAATCGGTTTTCCGAGGGGATGAAAATGACCATTTCACGCTCTAATGAAATTATATAAAGTTTGAGACTCGTTTTAAATTTATTCCTTTCGCTCCGGAGGAAAAGGTTGTCGCTGGCCGGGGATCCTTTCCACAATTTTCTCCTTTCGGGGGAGGAACGGGTTTTTGGGGATGGGGTGGAAAATCTCAAATTGGATTATTTTCCAATGTAATTTTTATGAAATGAGCCTTTAAATAAATTAGCGCGAGCTCAGGAAAAATATGAAGTTAATTTTTGGCTTTGAGAACAACACCTGGATGCAGGGATCATTTATTTCGGGGCTTCTTTCGCGGGGGTGGCGAGGGGGTGACGGCAGGGATGAATTTAAAAACTGAAGGGCTTTCAGCTTTTCAGATTTCCCCTCCGTTTTTCAATAAAGTGTAATTAATCATTTTTTAAGTTCCTGAAATTAATTTTTTTTAACGGCAGTTGAGATTGTTTTTACTCTGTTACCCCTTTCCCTCTTTCTTATAAATTTTCTAAAAAGTTGGGTTTTCATCTCACGGGTTTTTACCTTCCACCGCCATTTTGATTTTTCATAACAGAGTTAACGGAATTTGCTCATTTTCTACTTTTTACCTTTTTCTCCATTTTCTTTTTCCCGCTTTTAATGTTTTTCCTTTTATTTTTTTTTGCTTTAATTATAGTTGGACCGACACAAAAGGGAAACGCCAAATTTAAACAAAATTTTGCTAATTTTCCGTCATACTCTTCTGCCATTATTCTCACTTCGGTGGCCCTTTCCTCGTCTTTCCACCTTCCTTCCCTCCCTCCCCCACTTCTTCCTCCCCTCACCCCCACGAAGAAACGAGCGAAACTCCCTTTGTGATCATTTGTCCGATTTAGCCGAAGTAAAAAAGAACGTGTCAATAAAATATATATCACCATTGTTATGATTTCTCTTAGAATTTATGATGTATTATGCACTCCCTTGTCAAATTAATCAATTCGAGATTCGCCGAAAAAACTCTGACAGAGAAAGATGGCTGGAAGAGCTTTTCATCCGGGAGAAATAATGAAAAGCCTTCTCCTCAAAGGGAGGAGCACTGCAAAAGGGCTCAACTGTGAACAGACAATAACCAACACATTTTCGGTTTTTAACACTGTAACCCCAGGAAGGGTCAAAATGACCCTTCCACCATATTTTCTTTCCCCCTTTTAACTGAAATGTAATTATGGCCGAATTTCCCTTTAATGAGTTTATTTCTTTCTTTTTCCCTAATTTTTCTCTGTCCTAAAGATCGGAGAAAACAAAGTAAAATAGTACATAAAAAGTACATAAAAAGATGATTTAAAAAATGTGTGAGAGGGTCAAAATGACCTCCTGTCCAGTGAGAAGAGAGCGAAAGGTCAGAGAAAGACATTTGTCATCGGAGTCAGAAGAGAAAAGCCGATCTTTTGTTTCTTCTCTTTTCATCGGATGAGACGGAAAGAGTTTCTTCTCAACGATAACTCTAATTACGAGTTGTATTTTCTTCTGCTTTCCATTCGTAATTAGCTGCAGGAAGTAAAAGCTCCTCTTTCCGGTTTGTAATTTATAAAGAGCTTTTACATTTGATACCTTTTGCGAAAGGAAATCAAAAAAGAGGACAAAAGTGTTCGGAACCATCGACCTCATTTTGCTCATTTTCATCCAATGATCACAGAGTGTGTGCTTGGAGAATTTGCACTGGAAGGGAAAAGAAATGTGGGAGGGCTGTGGATGAGAGAGAGAGAGAGAGAGAGGAAAATAAGAAACAAAACAGAGAAAAAGGGAGAAAGGCGAATTTTCTGCTCAAAACAACAATTAGATAAAGGAGATAAAAGAGAGGAGTAAAGCATTCGATGGATAATATTCTGTGAGGAGGATTTAATTGAATTGCGGGAAACGAAGACGTTGCATCCACTCAAAATTTACATCATTAACGTGTTATGTTTTAATGGGATCCTCCATTTTATGTTGCGAAATTACATCGTTTTATGACGCCTTTGGAAGGGAAAGACTGGCCGGACTGAGAGGGAACCTGAGAGGGAACCACCCCATCGGGGTGGATTCCACCCCCATTCGTCCATCCCGAATATAATGTCCACTTCGGAATAACCGGTGCTGTTGTAGCTGCTTCTCCCTTGTGGGGGAGGCAAATTACGCGGGCGATTGGGGGTTGATTTGGAAAGAAGGGTGAAAACGGGTGGAAGCATTATGAAGTATATTATTTTGGAAAGATAGGGGAAGAAGAAATAAGAGGAAAGAGAACGCAGAAGAGGAGGGAAGAAGTGGGGAAGAAAGAAAAAATGAAAGAAAAATAGAAAGAAGACGGAAAAGGGGGAAAAAGAAGACTCTGCAGACGACAAATTTTAACGTTGGATATTTTTTACAGAAACTTGTAAAAAACTGTATTTCTTGTAAAATTTATAAAGCCAAGAAAGGGGATGCAAATACAATAAATAAAATAAAAACTACTTTTTTTGGTGATTTGAGGAAGTTTTTGCAATAAATACGAGAGGAGAAGTTTAAAAGAAAGAAAAAGGATAAGAGTTTGCAGCAACTGGACTTTGGTGACTTCCTGCAGCAGAAGACAAATTCCGGGTGAGTTAGTGCAAATTCCAGAACTTTCTGGAATTTGCAAAGCTCAACAGATTTCTTTTCCATTTTCTGGAGATGCAGATGTTGCTTTTGATAATTTCTTCTTTCAGCTGCGGCGTTTCCGTTGCGTTCCCATCTTTTATTCTCTTTTCTGTTTTCAGCTTCATTTCATTCCTCTTTTCTTCACTTTCCGCTGTATTTACGCATTTTTAAAGTTCCATTAGATTCAATTAACTATTTTTATACTTTTATCTATTTTTCGATTCATTTTATTTCCTTTTTCTGAGTTTTCTTCGTTTTTTATCTTCATTTAATTTTTTTTCTCTTTCCTTTTATATTTTTATATTCCCTCCTTTTATTTCCTATCTCTCCTATTTCATCTTATCTCCTTTTATCTCCTTTTTGCCACAGTTGCAGATGAAAATATTGTATTTGTAATGATAATTACAATATCGGTTGAAACATTATTATTTTATAATTCTCAAACGTAACATTTATTTCCCCATCGAACCTCAATTTATACGCGTATAAATAACCGAGTCTCCGTTTATAACGAGTATAAACGATGACGTTTTGGCTCGTCTGTTATCCTTAGGACGTTCGTGAATTCCTAAAAACGTCCGCATGGACTTACATTGTATGTTGTAATCGCTGGCCGGAAAATTTAATAAAAATCTCTCAACATCAGCACTGCATAAAAAATCATGGAAAATTTAAAAGTTTTTTTTTCTTCATGCGAAACTAAATTTAATCAAAACCTATTCAGCCGATTTCTTCCTCCTTTTGAAAGAATTACTTTTCCTTTAGAAAAAAGAAAGGGGGCGAAGGAAAGGGAGAGTCAGCACCACCACTATGTTTTGTAAACGCCATCTTTGTCCCGCCATCTTGTCCGGCTCTTTCGCTGAGAAAGCGCTCACGGGCGGAGGGGCGGGGCCCAAGTGGGCCTCTGTGGCCCCATTTCAGCCCAACGCGGCCACCGGGGGACTGATTTAAGGCCTTTGATTCCTCTCCAAAAAGGGAGAAAAGAAATTTTTTTAATTTGAATATTCAATTTAATAATACTTGGGAGCATCTGTGGAAAGATTTAGGTCAATGTTTGCAGAATGCAAAGCGGTATTAATGGGGAAACTCCCCCGCAAAGAAAAGTTTCCCGAAGGGGAGGGGAGGGGAGGTGAGGGGTGGTGAGGGGTGGGGGTGGCGGGAGGGGGTTGGAAAAACCGCGAATATCATTTCCAATTTAAAAAATGAAAATTTTCATTTTACGTTTTCCTCTTCCTTTTGTAATTTCTGATTTTCTTGGAATTTCTTTTTTGTTTGCCTTCTTTTTCATTATTTTTCTTTCTCTCTTATTTTATTATCTTTTGAAATATCCGTCCGCGGGCGGCCGAGAAATTTCCGGTTTGTCTTTTCTTCTGCTTTTCGCTTCTGCTTTCCCTCATTTTCACTTCGAATTCTTACTTTCTTTTTGTTATAAACAGCAAAATGTCTTCGGGGAGACTCAAACTCTCTTTTTGGGTTTCGGTTGAAATGAATTCTAAAATCTCTATAAATAGTATATAATAAAAATACAGTATACGTAACTCTTCTGCTGGAATAAAGATATTAAGCTAATGATTATACGATTATATTCACGTAATATTATTATAAGATATGGAATAATGAGTTAAAGGGTCAGGGAAAAGAGGAAAAATCTTCCCCGGGAAAACTTAATCCGCGTCCGAAGTTCCTCCACTTCTTCGGGAGCACAACAACAACAACCGACCTAATAAAGATTTACGACGAACATAAAGTGCATTCCCTAAGCTAAGCACTTAAGATTAAAAATATAAAATCCGCGTTAATCCTTTGGTTAATCTTTTGCTTCGCCCACTGGTGAAAGGTTCTTTGGGGGAATTGGCCGAGAAAAGCCTTCCGGTGCAGCGGAACGCCATCGCGAGGGAAAGCGGAAAACGACTTTCCTTCAGTTTAATAGTAGATTAAAGTTAATAAAATAATGGAATTTGAATAATGTTTTAATCTAAATTCATGGAAGATTTGGATTAAGTTGAACTCGGTTCTCTTCTAATGTCTTCCTCAATCTCCTGATTTATTATCGTCTCTTTGCCGAAGTGAGAACCTGTCCTCGGTGTAATCCATTTAACGGTGACACCGTCTAAAGAAAGGAAACGTTATTCATTCCCAACTACTTCTTAATTATATATATATCTTTGCCTTATATAATACAACTATGCCCATTTATATTTATATTATAACTCTCAGTTGGTAATATTCACGCTAGTTAGTCAAAATTAATTTTTCACTATTTTATATTTTTTTGGAACTAAAGGGCTTTGCCCTCGCCTGGGGTTTAATATAAAATACAGTACAATAAAATATTTCCTCAAAAACTGCACCAATTTGCACCACCGTGCATCGATGTGCATGAATGATGCACCGAACATCATCCCATCCTATTTAAATATAAATATTATATATAATATCTACGGTAAAGAACGACTGTATAATCAGTCGCACATAATCCACTTCTAATTCTGCTCAATTCACGTTGCCTTTCCCTCTCCTCTTTTATTCCCTTCGTTCTCCACTACTCTCTCTCTCTCTCTCTCTCTCTCTCTCTCTTATACAGAATGAATATAAATTTATTCTCAATCTTATACTCTTCTCAATGTGGTACCCAACGCTAAAGTACTCTAACTAATTACTAATTAAATGAAAATTTAGATGAAAATTGTGAACAATGTTTAACACAGAATGAATATAATGCATTGAGTATTTGAGGAAATACAATATTCACCTCTTAACCGAATACTTTGAATACTTTTCCCACTGTACTCAAAGTCAACCCTTTAACACCAGAAAGGAATTCGTAAAGTTAAACAGGTTTTGCTTATTTTGGACAAACGCACACACACACACACACAAATTCCTTGAACAGATTTATATCTTAGTATGATGATTGGTTATCTGTATGTATAAAATTCCAGACTACGTCCGTACGTCCGTCCGCGACTTGAGTTCAACTGCACCTGAAAAACCTCTCTGTCTTTCATTTCTTAATTTTCTTTTTCTTTCTCCTTTTCCTTTTCCTTTCTGTCTTCCCCAAATTCATTTAACTCCCTCAAAACCGATAAAAACGAAGATATCATTCCTGACTCTATTTTTTCGATACTAAAAGCTTTACTTAAGGGGATTTCCCACAAATCTGTTGGAAATAATTTTCCGGAAAATCGATCAGAATAAGCTCGAAAACGGACCGCTGCGTTTCAGTTTGAGCATAATCAGAGCAACGAATAAAAGGCTTTAATCCTTTCTTTGAAAAGGAAAAAGAAGATTCGTTCCCTTCACCCGGAAAACCCCGTGTGGCCCCTTTCACCCCCTTTCACCCCCTTTCACCCCCCGCACAACCCGCGAGGGGGGTGCCGAAGGTCGCCCCAAATGAAAGTTTCCGTTTCTTCGGCCTTAAGTGCAGTGCCATAATTTTATTAATTTAGTCGGAAGGCGACGCGGAGTCGGGGGGCATTAAAAATAATAGAACCTCCGGGAATTGCCCGACTTATTACGTAATAAATTATTGCATTAATCAGCATTAACATTATTATTTGGGGAGAAATTAAGGGAGTTTCGAAACTGTTTCGAAGAGCATTCATATGCAAATGTTTTCTTGGGCCGTTGCTCGACTCCCGCCCTCAGTTAACGGCTCCAAATCCAAATTGGACTTTTCTCGCCCTCAATCTTCGCCATTAATTAGGTTTTTAATTAGTAATAAATTAGCCGAGGAGCGAACTCTGGACTTCTCCCGCGCGAGGGATGATGGCCGCCATTGGACGGGAAAATACTCCGTCACAGTATACTGTAATTATACTGTAATTATACTGTACATCGCGCCAATCCTTTTCTTATGAGGCAAAACCTCCGAATTTAATTTGATTAATTAGTGAATGATACAATTTAATTAATATTTATTATACCGAGAAGGGGCTTTCAAAGTAAAAAAGCTGTGAGCTTTTGTGTGTCGTCCGATATCTCTTTATATTTAAACCTTTTAAAAGAGCTGATTCGAGTTTCGTGATCGGCCATAAATTTAAAAAAGCGGGGGAAACATTTTCATCCGGATTAGGTTAATAGAATGTCGAGCAAATTGGGGATCATTTGAACGGTTGAGCGGTTCCCCAAAGTGAATTCACGTGGTCATGGAAATCCATCCCCCCGAGCCAGAATTCCATTTCAAGGAAATGCCATCAACATGTGATCTTCGGCCGAACGCCCCCCAAACGCCCCCTCCCGCCCCCTAATCACCCAAACTTTGAATATTTCCCGTCGCCGAGGAAGGGGTGCAAACCTTCCGACGTGAATTTAAATTTTCTCTCAGCTTTTGGCATAAAATTTAATGGGCGGTTGTTGGGCCTTCTGTTCTTTCTTTGCTGAGAGATAAATTCGGGAAGGGAGATAATTGGTCGTCTCTTCGGGCTCAAATCTCATCCCGAATGATGGAGCTGAGATGGGGGAGCGGGGGTGAGATTTCACGCTAATTAAAACGTTTATGAATCAAGGGAGGACAGATTCTCGGGGGATGAATCAGAACTGAAAAATGAGGGTAATTATGGGACTGACAGCCGATACAGTGGCGTTTATTTGTTTTTCATTTTTTCCCAACATTTTTTCATAATTATTAAATACAATATATTAAATTATAATTTAGCATTGGATTAATATCACTTTGATTACAGCACTTTTAATTAATTATTTAATAGTTTTTGTTCACCCCTTGTTTATATTATTCTATATTAAATTATAATATGATTTATAAAGTATAGAGATCTGAAACAATAAAAATTGGAGGATTTCTTCTCTCACTGTTTCTCTTTCTCTTCCGTTATGGTTTCTGTTCTGTTTTGTTTGTCAATCGTGTCCAACGAGGGGTTAAAAGTCCGCCATTTTCCTGACGGGGATGCACGTGTCGATGGGAGGAAGCCAAGGTAAACGAAAACATCTTCCCGTGCAAATAATAATAAAATGTGATGAAAAGGTGCGAGGGTCCGATTTCTCCCGTCCCCGCCCTCCCTTCCTCCCCTTCCTCCCCTCCCATCCCCTACCCTGACCGACTCCCCCCGGATATCATAAAAAATTCATGAATGCCTCGGAAGGATTTCACTCAAAGGTTTTTAAGATCGGCAAACCCCATAAAAACAGATGTAACTGCTTCGTACCTTGTGTAAACTTTCCTGGCGTCTCCGCCCCCTCGCTCCCTTCGCCCCCTTCGCCCCCCTTCGCCCCCCACTTTATTTTTCCTTTAAAACACCGAGAAACATTTTATTTGTGTTTTCAGTCTGGGAAAATGAGAAAATGAAAGATGACAGGAATGTAATTTAAAGTCGGGGGAAGGTCAGACAACTCGGATAAAATTAAACCGTCTTCCTTTCCCCGCCCCGCCCCGCCCTTTCATCCCCTTCTCGGCCATTCACCCCCGCCCACCCTTACCTTCCGATAAATATTTAAGTCATAACAAATTGTAAATGAAAATTCTAATATTGGTTGAAGTTTAATTTTGCTCCTTCCGGATTGACCTCCTTTCTTTGCCTTTCTCCTTTCGCCTCCGCCATAAATCTTTCATCAGAAACTGTGATTAAATGTCGCATTGACGTGGCGACGTTCGCCCCCACCGCCCCCCATTTCTTTGTCTCTCCGTGAAGTGGAGGCAGGAGCACTTGAGGGGGTGAATGGCCTCGTCGGGGGCGACACCGCCCCGGGGTGCCGTCCGACATGTTGTTCGATGCTAAAAATACTTTATTATATGTTATATCTACGCTTTGTCGCGTTATATCGCTTTATATATTCATATATTTCACAGTTATTTGTATGTAATACAATAAAATTTATAATAATGTTTAAATGTAAAATGCCTTATTATAACTCAGGAATGCTATCACGCGAGTGTATACAATACAATATATTATAATAAAATATAATAAAATAGAAATAAGAGCTCAGGGAAGAGAAAATATGTTTATGTATATACGTTTAATGTATATACAATTTAATTTATATATTACATAAATAAAAAGAGTAACAATAGTGTAAAAAATTACAATACAATTTAGTAATATGTATTTAATAAAATAATGTTGCAATATTGAAAAGCTTTTTTCATCAAAAATGTTCCGGAACCGTATGTGGGGGCGGTGAGGATAAAAAATGGGGTAAAACAACCCTTAATTTCGAATCGTTATAACCGCAATTTACAGTATAATTAATGGCCCCACTCCCTCTTCGAGTGTAATTACTTCATTACACATCGAGTGCCGCGATCCGCACAGCTTTCGCCAAAGGGCCACGCACCCCCAATCACTCGCCCCCTCCGCGCCGCCCCCTCGCCCAATTTGCATTTTTTCCTTTCAGCAAATGATCGGCCTCCGTCGGAGGTTGGCCGCTCGGGGAAAGTTCACGGATATCCTCGGGGGCGCAATCGGGGATGATTATCGGGGCCCAATGGGGGCGGTCGATGGGGCGCCGGTCACGTGGGCCTTCCGTTGCGGTTTGTTTGATCCCGTGAAAAGCGGATGCCGGGAGAATGGACGTTGATGGATGAGGGGTTACTCAAAGGAAAAGCGTATTCGGACATTGGGAAGACATTTTGAATTGAGGGTTGAAAGGCTTCGGGCGCGGAAACCGTAGAAAGGTAAAGGGGAGGGCGGCGGGGGGGGGGGGGGTGAGAAGGAAGACGGTTATTCGTTATAAGGTTGGGGAGAAAAAGTGTGGCCGTTTTAAAAGAAGAATAAATAATGGGCGTTTGTGTAACGCCACAGTTGATAATGGAAGAAGAATTAGAAAAGGTAGAACGGAAGAAGAGCCAAAATTTTAAAAATGAGTAAGAAAAGAAAAAAGAGCGAAGAGAAAAGAAGAAACAAAAAAATAAATTTTCTTTTCTCAATAAAACCCAATCGTAACCAAAGTTAGAGAAAACGCGGAAAATTCATAAAAGAAAAATTTAAATTTTCCAACAGCTCTCGGCTTGTGGTCATTATTTGTTGCTGTCGGCTGAGCGGGGGCTGGAGCTGTTCCAGACGAGGAGTTGGGAAGAAGGGCGGGGGGCGGGGTGAGGGGGTGAGGGGGTGAGGGGTGAGGCGTTTGGGGGAGGGAAACGGCCGACGTCACCGAAGATGCCATATTTAGAAAAAATAAAAGGCTCTTATGGAGAGGAATATGTTTCGAATAAATCAATTCTTTTTTATAATAACCCGAAAAGGAAAGTCGTAAATAAATCTGGGACAAAAAGAGTTTCCCAAATATTTTATGAGGAGGAATAGAAAGGGGCGAAGGGGGCGAAGGGGGCGAAGGGGGGCGGAGAGGGGAGAGAAGAGTTGTTAGCCCAAAATATAAAATTTTTGAGTGGAGCTCATAAATTTTGGAGAATTATACCTCTTGTGCTTTCTTCTTCGTTGATTTTTAATTTATATTAATTAGTCTTCGCTGAAGTTTTCAACCTCTGCCGCGCACTCACTTCTCTTCCGTCTTTGGGTCAGTCAGTGATCAGCAAAAACTGACTAAATGCAAAGTCTCATTTCCCTCTCTCCGACAATCATATTTCGTCTTTAGATTTCCTTATCTTCTTATCTCCGTATCTCCTCATGTTATTATGTCCGTATCTTTTCACCTTTTTTATATTATCTTTTTATCTCCTTTTCTTCGTAGTGTTCACTTTTTACATTCGTATCCTCGCAGCTTATTATCTTCTCATCTCCGCATTTCCCCATCTCAGGCATTAGCAGATAAAACGTGTGAAAATGATTATTTCCAATTAAGTTCGATGGAATTTTTATATTTCTTAACTCATAAAAACCTCTCTTTTGTACAATTTAGACTTTTACAGACGAAAGTGTCCTCATCAACCCAAATCCAAACACGAGGAAGAAGAAACCTCTGCTAAGTGGAACTCATTCGATCAAGAAACCAGATAGTGGGAAAGAGAGAGGAAAGGTGAGAGAGGCAGAGAAAGGAGAGTGAGAGAGAGAGAGAGAGAGAGGGCAAAGGCTTCATCAACGACAGATATTAAACAGGTAATTACAAAAATTATACTTTCAAAGTAGGTAATGTCGCACTGCACGAAATTTCATATTTAAGGGAATGAAGAGTTGTGGGGGGAGAGAGAAAGAGAGAGAGAGAGAGAGAGAGAGAGAGAGAGGTGAAAATCACACGAGGTTTTTTTTCTTCCCCTCTCCCACAAAAATGAATCTTCCGTGAGCTTTTAAAATTTTCAGTGCAACCAACCGCACTCCGAGCCTCCTTTTCCTCCCTTCTTCCCCTCCCTCCCCTCCCTCCCTTCCACCCCTTCCCTCCGCCGCGAAAAAGGAAAAAATTAAGGACATTAATTCAAAAATTATTTGACAGAAGTGTAATGAGCCCGTGTAATAATTATTTTTTTTATCGTTTATAAAAATTTTAATGGAATTTCTTGGACGCCTTTTCTTTCATATTTTCTCGGAATTGTTAAAGTTCGTTCGAGGGGTTGAAGGCCGATTGGGGGAGGGGTTGAAGAGGGGAGATCGGTTTGGCATGGCATTCTTTCCTTCCCTAATCTGCTGCCACAGAAATGAAAATTAAATTAGTTCATATAAATTAAAATAATTAAAATATAAAACTATTATGGTTACATAATTCTCTGTCGGGTTGAAAGGTCGAAGGGGGTTGAGTGTCTGCAACCCCTCGAGTAAGAGGCGCCCTGTCGATCCAAGCTGGCTGCTGCCCGGGGGCCAAAAGGGTCAGCAGTCCTAAAATCTTAGCTGACCTTTGGAAGCGAAGGAGAAAGCAAAATGGCGTCCAACGGGGCTGAGAAGAGACTCACCTGAAATTCAGAAAATTAGTTTTAGAGATTTCGGAGTGGAATTTTCCGGCGAAAGGGGAGAAACAGACTAAAGGGGATGAAAATTTGAAAATGAAATCCTTCTAAATTATACTGTTGTGAGGACGGGTGAAGTTTAAACTTGAGTATCACGTCCACTATAAAAACGTCACCGAGAAAGAAAATAAACCACCCACTTCCTTCCCCTTTCATCCCCCTCGCCCCCATTCAAGGAAACCCACCCCTTCGATTCCAATTCACATCCGCCCCCTTTTCCTAATTCAATACAAAGTCTTCTGCTTTCTCTTTCTCCCTCACCTGCCTCCAAATTACATCAACGCCTCCGCCTCTAAATACTGTATATTATACTGTATAATAAACTCTCTTCTGTCTTTGCGCCGTATTAACTTTCCCTTAACTGAGTGCTGATATAAAAGCGATAAAAATATAATTTATTATATAAAAAGTTAAAAAAGTCGTTTATCACTTATTTGTTTATTATTATCGCTTTTTATTTTATTTATTTTCTTTTTGTTTTTCTTTGATTTGGCCTTTTCTCTCTTTTTCTTTTTCTCTCTTTCTTTTTCTCTCTTTCTTTTTCTCTCTTTCTTTTTCTCTCTTTCTTTTTCTCTCTTTCTTTTTCTCTCTTTTCCGGTATTTTTTCAATTTCTCGCGGTGTTCTTTTCCTCTCTTTCTATTTTCTTTTTTATTGCCTTTTTTCATTTACTCTCCGTCGTTTTCTTTTCTTTTTTTCATTTTTCATTTTTCATCTTATTGTATAAAATATAATTATATATACACAGTATATTCAAAATAAATAGTTACATTGTTATATATAATCAGGTTAACTATTAATAATTACTATTGGCTCTGATAACCGTACAGTATATGTACAGTTTGGGCGTTTGCGTTCAGCCGCCGCTTTTTCGTAAAAGCATTGCTATTCATCCCTCATCCCTTTCAGCCCCCGCGGACCTTTCAGGGGATGAAAATATAAGCTGCCAGGGGATCAAAACTCAAGAATAACGCTTTTTTATTTTTGTTTTTCTTGGGAATTTTCAACATTTTTTTTATAAAAATATGATATGCACTTTTTCAACTGCCTCACGGCGGTGAACACAAAATTTATATTTTTATTACTAAAATTCTCATCTTTTGTTGAATTATAATTAACTAATTATATAATTGTGTGTAATAATGTAATAAAAATGAGGGAAAGAGATGAAAAGTTAGTTTTTATATCTTATATATACTGTATACAGTAATAGGGTGAGACCATGTGAGTAAAAGTATAAAAGTTTAAGAAACGATGACTATGATTAATGAATATTTTTTCTTAATTATGAGCGAAGTGAGGTGTTTGTTAAAATGACAATTAATCATAACTTTTATCGGGGAAAAGTTTCTTCCGCGGGACAAAATGGGTCATTTTCGCCCATAATTTTTTCTCAAAAGTGCTTTCCCTCCGAAAGGCAAAATTTATGGCGGCTTCTGAGGGCAGCATCCCCCGAAAATCGAAAAAAACATCTCTCCGATTCGCGAGACCCGCCTGTGCATCCCCGAGGGTGAGAGTACGCGGATTATCAACCCCGAGATGAAAGGAAATTTCATCCCCAAACGGGAGCCAATAAATTGCCGGGAGTTGTTCCTCATAAGAAGGTTTTGGCTCATGGGTCCGATTTGGGTCCTCTACCGTGAAAACCTTTTACCCGAAATCCCGCAAGAACTGTTCCGGAACTCCCCGCGCTCCCTCGCCCCCTCGCCCCCGCACCCCGCACCCCCGCGGCCCCCCAAAGAAATGTTTTCGCAACAAATTTAGGGAAACTTTTAACGAAGCAACATATAAATTGAATTGGGTGACGTTTATTTAGCCTAAATATTATGATGGATATTTGCATACAAACTTATTATACGGAAGGGATGGTAATGTCTGTTAAATGCGCCCCCCAACGACCGCCCCCGCTTTCTCCACCCCTTTGTTGTTTCTCAGCCAGGGGTGAGTTGAGGTTTCTTTCCCACGGGTTTCCATTCAGGACAGAAGTCTTGAATTTACTTTTGTAGTTTTGTGGTCTCTTCCCCGAAGAAGATAAAATTAAATATATGAAAGCTCTGCTCCAAAGTTGAACATGTCGCCAGTACTTAAGGGACTGTTGGCATTTTCTTTTCAACCCCTTCGCCCCTTAAAATATCTCTGCTGGAAATTGAATAAAATAAATTGAAAAAAATTCAAAGATTTTTATCAAAACTCAATTTTTGTAACTCCTTATCTTCAAATCTACTTATTTTCTTATTAATTCATCGCCAAATCTCTTTATACAGTATTAATATTTTCTTTTCTTTTTATCTTCTCACATTTCTTATTCCTCTGTCTTCACATCTCCTTAAGTCTTTGTCTCATCATTTTTCTATCTCCTTACTTTTGTGTTTCTTTATCTTCCCATTTTGTAACTTCTTATCTACTCAACGTCATATTTTATAATTTCCACATCTTTTTTGTCTCTCTTTTGTACTCATCGTTATATTTCTTATTTCCTTATTTCTCTATCTTCATATCTCCTTATCTCCTTATATCATCATCTATTTATCTCCTTATATTTGTATGTCTTTATCTTCCCATTTTTTAACTTCTTATCTACTCATCGTCATATTTTTTATTTCCTTATCTAACCATCTCTATATCTGTTTGTCTTTTTACCTCACGCCATATCTTCTAATCTGTAATCCAACTATATCTTCTAAATCTCTACATTTCTTATCTCCTTTTTCCAAAATCTTCTTTTTTTCTGATCATCTCTTTATCTTTTCATTTTGGTATCTACGCATATTTTTGTCGCCGTATCTCCGGTGTTTTACATTCGGGACGGGATGGTTTTCTCCCCGAAATGTAGAAGTCCTTCATCGTATCTTTGAACCTCAGTGACTTTTCCAAAGCGATGGAAAAAATCAAAACAAAGAAGCAAAAGCTGAAAATGAAAACTGATTAGATTGTCGTCACTTGGGCGGTGGAAAACCCCCACAAAGGGGGAGCTTTTCCGAGAAAACTTTTCTCCGCCGAAAGTAAATGAAGTCGAGGATGTCAGTTTCACGGTGGGGAAATCAAAAAACTTTTACGTGTTTGTTTTATTTCCCGATTTCTCCTCAACAGGTACGATCTGTCACTTCCAGCACGAGTATTCTTTTTTCATTTCCACTTCCCCCACACCGCCCCACACCGCCCCACATCGCCCCACACCGCCCACCACACCAAATTACATCTCCTTATTCCACCCCAACCGATCTTCTGTCCGGGGGCGGAAGGGGATGACGCAATAACCCACACTTTTTGTCTTCGGTCGCGTTTGATTAATCGCCGACGCCCGACCGAAAACATCACAGTGGCCTTAATTAAGCTTTTTTCGGACGTATCGAAAAGACTATCGATCCCTTTGGCGAGAGGACCAATGAGGACTTTGCCTTTCGACCCAGCCCCTCTGCGTTATTGGAAACCTATTCAGGTTCTCAAAGAGGCCTTTCATCCTCATTAACATCAACACTTCCCCTTTCCCTCTCGCGACACTTCGCTCCCATACTGTATTCGATGCAATACTGTACAATGGAAGTGCAGTTAAAGAGAATTTATCACATTCGTTAAAGATTGAATTATTATAGGGGTCATTTGGACCCTCATCGTTATTTTTAAATTACTCTTAAACTTTTTTAGTACTATCTTAGATAATACACCAAAAAATCACATAAAATTTTTTATGAAAAATTCTTGAGGACAAAAATTAGCGAATCAGAGGAAAAAGGCCAGAAAAGGAAGAAAATAAGTAAAAGAAAAGAAAAAAAGGGAAAAGTACAATCTCATGGAAAGCACTATAAGCTCCTTGTGAAATTAAAAGCAAAGTCAAACGGACAAAGGAAAAAAGCGAAGGAGGAAATAAAAAAATAGAAAAAAGACTCAATAATTCATAACAGTAAACGTAAATCTTAAATTCAATAAAGTAAAAAGTAAATCAAAGGAAAAAATGCAAATGCGGACTTAATTGCATTGTTAGCGAAATCGAATGACATAATTTCCATTGCTGAAAATGAATCGGTGCTCAAAGGATTGCCAAAGGCTCCGCCGGACCGGAAAAATAAGGCAACAGCCAAAAAGTTGAGTCCAACTCTTTCAGTTCCCACCGCCCACTCATTCAATATACAATCACTACAAAAGGACCCGCCATATTGTCTCAGCTGCAGAATTGAGAGAAAATTGAAGCCGCAGCGGAACTAATTTCCTTCCGGACAGAACAGCAACCATTTCCCGACAGCGGCAGCACAGCTTGAGAGTTCCCACAGGAGAGCGCTCCTGCGCGGGCGCGGCCCTGCACCCATTACACTGCATCTAATATTCTGCGGCTTTCTCATCAGATAATTAATTTGTACTTGTTCTCTTGGATTCGGTCCCCCGTGATTTTCCCGGGAATATTTTATAAAGTAGCCGAAAAGGTTTCTCGAGGAATGAAGGGCGGTTTAGCCAATCTCTGCTCGGGGAAGCCACCCCGAGTTCTCAATGGAAATATGGCGGTGGGGGAAGGACGGACTTTAGTCTTCCGCATGAGTGATTTCCTAAATAGTTGCCCCTAATGAGATTGAAAGTTTGTGGGGGTGGAGGGGGTGGAGGGGGCGGAGGGGAGGGTTGGCCTTTGCACAGATTCTTTGAGGTTAGCCCAAAAATTGACACTTTCAGTGGAGTAACAGGAAAATAATATCTCATAACTGATAATCATATTATGATATATTCGCATAATAATAACAATATTTCTCCCCTATTTCACCCTTAGATATTAGCGTTAGTGCTTTTTTCAGTCTTAAAATGTTAATTTTTAAGACTGAGTACGATTTGGACGGTAAGAAAATGACACGGCCTCAATAAACTTTCTTCACTGCCATTTACTTTTGTTCAAACTCATTATATTCTGCTGACATATGATTATATAGTTGTTATAGTTTATAAATAAATGCACTGTTCATTCAAAAATTATACATAATTTTTATGGTTTTAGTGCAATGGGATTATCAAGGCGCATTCAGTTTTTCAGGAAATGCATTACTGTATCTTATATTAAAGTATAGATTCCAAAGTCCCAACGAGGGCGAAACCCGAGTTGCCAGAGGGGGTTGGAGCGAAGCCCCCTAGTTATTTATCATAAAATAATAAACTTAATAAACATAATAAATAACAATTAAAATAAAAATACAATATTTGTTGAAATATATGAAGAAAAAGCAACACACACCGTTCGAGAAGCATTAGACGCTGTGGTTCCTATGGCGGCCAAATGAACGTCGTTGTTTAGTTGCTTATTGTCCGATTCAATGCTTTTGCATTAAAGTCCGCATGTTTTGGCTCTTTTCTCCCAATGTAATTTTTTTACAATATTATTAATACAATAAAAATGTATTATTTAAATTTATTTTTAGATTTCTATTTATCTTTAGAATTTTACAGTTGAAATTCTATTTGTGAGGGCGAAGCTTCTTATTTGAGGTGGTATTGAAAGGGTTGTTTACCCTCCAACCCCTAAGAGCCAATCAAAGCAATGGGTATTTTCGAGAAAAAAATGTCGACTCCATTTTAAGAAATAGTTTCACTCGAGATAAAACTTATCCAACAAATCTAAAATCTCCATTTTGTGCCCTTTTAAAATCGCTTTTTCTTTCTTTCTTTCTTTCTTTCTTTCTTTCTCAAGTGTCGAAAGCTTTAGACTAAATCCTAATCCGCCTCAACTGCGGAGTCCAATCGATTACGGCATAGATTTTGCACCCAATTTCCCCGAGCGAAAAAGGCTGGCGAAGGAAGCAAAAAGGTGTTGATTCTGTGTTGATCGGCCCCCTGCAGCCTGGCCGCGTGTCGGGGGTTGAGGGGTGGGCGGAGGGGCGGCCAATGGCGGAGCGTCCGCATTGGCAAAATTAAATTTCCATCCGCGAATAAATAAATGAGAAATTTTTGTTGAGAGGACGCCGAAGGGCTTATGCAAATACAATGACACGCAAATGGCGGTTTGCGGGCCGCTTTCAAAATTCGTCCCGTTTCAATATTTACCCGGAACGACACAGAAATTTTTACTCGTGAGAGCTTGAACAAACACAAGAGGATTTTTGCCTCTGGAAAGAAAAAGGTTTAAAATATGCATCCCCCTCCCCTCAGTCGAAGGTTGAATTTCCACGAGATAATACGCAATCTTCTCTTTGAAGGTGAGCGAAAGGAAGTGCAAACAACGAAGGCTCCGTTGCCACCCGCAAAATACATAATTAACGCCTTTTTATCTCCCACGTCAGCTGCAATGCAGAATGCATGGCCTTTGGGGGTGAGAGGGGGTGAGAATGGAGGGGTTCGTTGGGAGTTCCGTTTTTGTTTTTCTGGTTTTTCCTTTGGGTTGTTCGCATTCGCTTTGGTTTTCGCATTCGTTTCTTCCTGTTGTCTCTTTCCTGTTGGTCTCTTCTTGCTTTGAGTATTGACTCTGAGTTCAAGTTCTTCTCTTCTTTTATTTACCCGAAAATTCGGAGATAAGACGTAAGCAAAAAAATTCCGTTTTGCCTTAAAAAAAGATTCTGCAAGCCTCCAATTTTTCTGTTCTTTCCTTCTGCCTTACAGAAAGATAAGAAGTACAAAAAATATGAAGATAAAAAATAAGTGAATAAAATAATAAAATGCATAATAAAAGAAATGAATAAGGAAATAAGAAGAAAAATAAATAGATATAAAGATGAGATGGTACAGAAATAAGTAGAAAAGAAGATACGGCCATTAGGAGGTAAGTAAATACTGAGATAAATTCATAACAGATTGGAATTAATAGCTAAAGATACACTGAGATAAATACCTCAGGAGATATTGAAATAAAGCGATAGGTTGATATTTGGATATAAAAATGACAATTGGTACTGGGAAGTGTAAAACAGAAGATTTTGCGATAATTGGATAAAAAGACAAAATTAAAAGGATATAAATAATAATTGAGTTGAGTAGACAAGAAGATATGAAAATAAGCAGATGAGGAGATAAAAAATGCATTAAAAGATGTAAAAATAAAGAGGGAAATAAAAGAGAGGAGACAAAAAACGGGAATGATTTCATGGAAATGTTCTGCAAAGCCACATGAAGTCATTCAGGCGTCGGTATTTGTATTGTGTATGTATTGTGGGGCGGTCATTTGTATTAATATTTGGGGAGCAGTAAGGGGTGGAAATGTGTTCCGAATGTGAAAAGGGGGTGGAAATATTTGTCGCTTTGGAAAAGAGCAACAAAAAATGAAATCGATCAATAATGAGCTTTTCCAACCCCAACTCTCCTCCCACTCTCCCCCACTCTCCCCCCCACTCTCCCCCAGACGCCATTTCTCTATGAGTTAATGGACGTGTCACAAAAAATTATACTTAAGTGCCTCTCATCGCGACGCTCTCAAACTAACAGTTTTATTACAAATATAAACCGGGTATAATTTCACAATTTATACTTCGATCGAGGAGATAATAAGACTTTTTAAAATCGCTTTGACGTCGCCAAACAATTGCACAATGTTGAGAACCCTCCCTTTTCCGCCCCAAGACCTTCCCTCCAAAGCTCCTGCGAAGTAAGAAGTTTAACGCGTGCGGGAGTTAGTTAAGACGCCATAAGTACCTTTCAGAATGCGGTTGGAAGAGAAACGTTTAAATCTGGACGTGTTAAGTGGGCAGAGGGTTTAGATAGATTTTCCTTTCTCCTTTTTCCTTTGTCTGCTACGAAAGCAGGTGGATAAGATAAGGAGATAATGATGGTAATGCAAAGGGGCAATTACAGTAACAAAGCGGAAATTAAACTGAGCCCCGCCCCTAATGTTTTCATTTGTGGCGAAGGTCAGGAGGCAGAGGGAGAGAGTGCCCGTCCAATTATACACTGATATCAGACGCGGGCTTTGATATACAGGTGTATAACTCACGAGATAAGGGAGGATCCGTCAGTTGGGGGTGATAAATTGGGCCAGGTGTGATATTTCATATCCGAAGCATTTATCTAATTAGCGATAGCGACTTAATTTACAAGCTCTCTCATTAGAGCTTCCCCGTTTTAAAAATCATCACAAACAAATTAAAACTCGATACTTTTTGGGCTTTCACATCCCCTCAATTTGGGGTGTTTGCAACCCTCTCTTTCCCTAAATGACCACTGGCCACTTGAAAATATGGGGAGAAGCACCGCTTTCATAAACAATTACAATAATTTATTTTAAGACTGGGGAGCTTCGCCCTCGCCTGGGGCTTGGGGCTTGGCCATTAAATATATCTATACTTTAATATAAGATACAGTAAAGTATTTCCTGAAAAACTGAGTGCATCTCGAAAATCCCATTGTATTTTTTTCCATAAATATTATGTATAATATCTATGGATATATATAATATCATGTGGAAGTATAATAATCCGCTTCTAATTCTGCTCGTTGTCTTGTCGCCTTTCCCTCTCCTGTTGGCACTTCTCTTCCATATCCTTCGTTCTTCACTACTCTCTCTCTCTCTCTCTCTCTCTCTCTCTCTCTCTCTTCTACAGAATAAATATAAACTTATTCTCAATCTTATAATCATATACTTTATACTCTTCTGAATCTCCACTTCACCCAACGCCGACAGAATGGACTTTCTGCTCGACATTGCATTTATATTTTTTTAATTCTAAACTCTAAATATCTAACACTAACTTTAGATATCAAATCTACAACAAATTCTCTGAAAATCTGTAAAAAAACCCAATTTTGTTTGTTTATCAACTTATCAACTTTGCCCACTGTATTCAAAGTCAATCCTTTAACAGAAAAAAGGAATTCTTAAAGTTATCTAAACCTAAACAGGTCTTTCTATTGCTTATTTTCGAGAGAAGTTAATTTTTTGGAAAAAGTCCTTTGGAAAATGATTCGGTGGTTCTTTATATCTCAGGAAACAGAAAACGGTGTGCACACACACACACACACACACAAATTCCTTGAACAGATTTATATATTAGGAAGTATATATATATGATGACATGATTAAAATACTACATGTACAAGGTGTAATTTAGTAATAATTAAAACGGTAATGTGAGTGTGTCTTTAATTGTTACTGCCCACTCGGGGCTGTTGTCAGCAACAGCATCAGCAGTTTCTAATAACGGGTTTCCCCACCGCAAGCGAACCGACAATTCCCCCGCAGAGACCTAATTAAACCTACTTAAAGCCATTCGCTCCGATTTTCATCCCCCTCCACCCCTGCACCCCCTCGCACCCCTCTTTCTTTTTTTAACGTCATGAACGGAAATGAAAAGCTTTTATGTTGTCGCCGTTCTCAACTCGGAGCGGACAGTTACCGCGACAAGTCGCCGCGGAAATGAAGAAATTTTCTTTCTTTTCCCGCAGCGTTTGTCTCAGGGATTTATACACTTTCCAAACTCTCCACCGCTTTTTTTAAATTTAAAAAAGGGAGGCGAGGGAACGCGACTCGGGGAAAAGTGACAACAACGAATTTCCTCGAGAAAAAGCAAAAGTTATTTTGTTAATTTTAAACCCATTTTCCCCGAATGAAAAGGAAGAAAAATTCTTGATGAAGCTGTAGTTATATATTATATTTTTATATTCTCGAGAATATTTCATTTAGATTATTATTCCTCCTCTCGAGTTATTTCCCGTTTTCAGAGGAGAAAAACACGTTTTCAATCTTATTCAAACGCATAATATATAATAATGAAGGGGGTGTTTTTTTGACCCCAATTCGACACGAGTGTCAAAACGAGCGACAAAAAATAGAATTGCGCGAGGACAAAGCTAACTATATAAATAAATACAGTAAAGCAGCAGATTAAATCACAGGAAACCGCGTAAATAATATCAAATGCGGTTTGCCAATTGTGAACAAAGTTTTCAAAATGGCGGATCTGAATTGGCGCCATCGTTGTCTGATGACACGACGACAACTGCGCATGGCGACCGTTGAATTCAGTTTTTTGCGATTCTCAGATCGGAGATTGAGAACGTGTTATTGTGAAAACATTACTGTCGTGATATATACAATTGGTAAGAGTGTATTTTAATGAATTTTTTATAATATTTGCATTTAAAATCTGCAAAAAGCATATTTTCGTGTGAGTAAAGATATGTTGAAGAATACATTTGGTGCACATATTAAAGGACTAAATAATACTGTAAACGCTGAATATTTCATAATGAAGCGGAAGTCACTTATGACTCGAATCATTAATTAAACTGTTGGTGGTCTCTGTGGGGCCCTGGCCCCGAGAGGGGAACAGCAATAACGGAAATGCTCCCCAGAAATGACGGCTTCCATCTTTAATGTGTTTTTTTATTGGAACTCGCCTTCTTATTGGCATCCTTCGCCCCCTAAATCTTTCCTAATGATGCCACAATAAAATGTAGCAGAAGGGCGACGTCTTCCCGCGAAGATGTCGCTCTATAAATTCTAAACAGCCCGCTCCGCTTTTACGTGCCCATTTATAACCATATATGCTCGCTAAACTTCATGGAGTCATCAAAACTTTGCCCGTCTTGTGCATTTTCCATTCACGTTTCTGTTCTCAATCTCTTTCCTCTTTTGCCTTTGGAGGGGGCGGCCTTTAACCTTTCGCCCTCTGCATGACCCCAAATTATATATATTTCATGAAACAAACCATTATGTATTGCATATACTTTTATTTGAGTGGGTTTTCCTCAGAAATTAGCGAATATAACTATTTTTTTCTTTTTTTTTTGATTTTTTGCTTCATCCTTTTCTTCTTGTTTTTCCTGCTTTTTTCTCTGTCCTCTTTTTAAAAATTACAAGAAAGATGATTCAGTTTTTGACATTTTAAGAAAGCGTCAGCGGAAACCAATAAATTAATAAATTTAATTGTTAATTTTAATTAAGAAACCCTAATCGAAATAATACAAAATAAATACAGAAAAATGGAATAAAGTTTGTTTTAATCCCCGCCGAGGGCACAGCGATCATGTATCGGTGTGCGGAGCCCGGGAGAATTCATCCCCCGCCCGCAGGGGTGGCCCACAAAGGGAGGGGCTGCCAAGCCAAAGTGAGGGTTCCGGGACCTTGGCGCGGGGAAACGAGGTCAAATTGCCCTTCCGGGATTTCCCTGAAAAACTTTTTATCTCCTCGAGTAAAACCAGTCGTTAAAACATAACCGCAGCGACCTGTCCTGCGGTCGCCATGACTTTATCATTAATGTCCTCCTCCTTCCTGGTTTTTTGGTAAAGTATGAAGGTATTTTGGAAGTTATGCTCGGCCCGGGGGGCGGGGGCGGGCCAAATTTTTAATCTCGATAATTTATTTGGGGAAATAGAAAAAATGGTTTCGGGCGCAGCGGCTCTCTCATAGTGAAATCGTTTTCGATATAAAATGTTTTAATTCAGCGATGTTTGGAGCAGAGAGAGAGAGAGAGAGAGAGAGAGAGAGGAGAGGTTAATAAAATTTATTTTCTATAAACAGCGAGGGGTTGATTCCCTTGGAAGTGGTCAGTATAGTCCCAGAGGAGGTCTTTCAACCCTCTTCTCATAACTTGAGGGAATATATTAAGATAAAAATCCCGTGTTTTCCTGCATCACCCCAATGGAAAAGTTACCTTAACTCCAAAGTTGTTATATCTCCTTTCATTTTCTACTGTGTACGACTTTGTACTCAGACTGTACTCCTTAGAAAAATTTTGATATGATAGGTACAGATTTCACTTCAATTATTTTGCCTTTTGAAAAGAAAATAATGTGTGGCGTAAATGGGAGATATGGAGATATGGCGTTATATTTTGTATCTCAAAACTAAAAAATTATCTCATTAATGAAAACATCCTTTACATAAAAATTTCCTTGAAAAAGAGTATAAAATAGAACAATTATTATATTTTTTTATAAAGGTTTTATGTATTTATTTATTTTAATGTTTATAAATAATATAAATTATAAAAATTCTAAATAATATAATAATATAACTGGTTTATATAATATATATTTCAGAGTATAAATCTTTGAAGGAGGAGAATTGTAAGTGATAGCAAAAGTCAGATTGGGTGACGGATTCAACCCCTAAGGGCCGCTTCCACCCCAATGATTCTCCGCGAGTATTGCCAACATAAAACGAGTCTTGAAATCCCATTTTGCCCTTTATCTTTGGCTCCCCCTGAGCCAAAGAGATAAAAAGGGTTAAAAATTCATCCCTGTCCCATTCGGTTTCGCTCTCGCGGGGGTTGAGAGACGCGGCCACATCGTCTCTCGCCCGGGGAAACATCCCCGAAACCCGCTGACCGAGACATCCCCCGCCACCCTTATTTTCGAACCGTTTCGGGGATTCTTTTATTTTATTTTTATATCCGCCATAATTGAACCCGCGGCGTCTCCCAAGACAAACAATAAGCAAAACATTTCGCTTTATAGACTTTCCCTTTATGTTTGATGAAAGGGGGGCGGTTTTGTTTTTCACCCCCATTATTTGGTCACAAAAAGGAGGAGGGAAGGTTCTCCGGACTGAGGAAGCGCAACAGCGAGAGAGAGAAAATTTATGTTATTTAATAACTCACGACTTTATCTTCATTAAGCCTTCCATTAATATAATTTGGGGTCGGAATTAATTTCGCGTCGGGGGTTGGCGGTCCCACCCCCGGGTCCCCCATATATGAAGCACTATATTATACTAACTGCTTCTCCTTGGAATGCTTCACTTTAATTTTTCCCCCGATATTTTATTCCTTAATTAATAGCAAACGATATTAATGATTTCGGTTAAAATGCGTAATTAGTTTAAATGCTCACGACTAATTAATTAGGGAAGATGAATTTGGGCCCTTTGAATTTTTTGTTTGGGTGGGGGGGCGGGAGGGGCGGAATTCTCGACTAAGTGTGCCGCAGGTGGCATCCGAACCGCGACGACAGCAAAACTTTGCTCACGTGAACGCCTCCTTTCGTGACGCAAAACTTTGCCACGACTAATAAATTTTTCTCGGAGTACGTCACGTTTGATTTTAGAGAGACGTTAAGGGAACGAATTCACGCAAGTGACATCGCCGCTCCGTTGATTTTATTTCCCTTTCCCGGAGAGAGTAATTCGAGAAACATCAAGTATTAAAGGAGTCCCTTTAGGAGGAGAGAGAGATAAGAAAAAAGAAGCGAAATGAAAAAAGTTTTATCATCGCGCGAAGTCAAAAGATTAGCAGGAGACGGAAATGAGGAGAGTACAATAGAAAGTGGTACAATGGGAGTACAAATGCAGTACAATAAAGTCCGGGTGCAACAGCGGAGGGAAAAACGGGATAAAATTGGGAGTCATTGCTTATTTGTATTTTCTTTTATGTATAATATTTTTTAAGCTTTTTTAAGCAGAGACAGAATAATAATACCAAATATTATCTTATCTTATCTTTTCTTATTAATATATAAAATCTGTTAAAGGAAATTTTTGTGTTTGTGTCTCCGAAATATATTTTCTAACTTCCAATTCGAAAAAAAGGCGCGGATTAATGGTTTCTTCCATAAAACGGAAACGGAAGTAACAAATTAGCGCAGTCTTCCTCTCTGCAGGCCTTACAGTCTTAACTTTCCTTTTTCTGCAGGCCAAAGAGGGATTCACCTGTGATGGTGTTGGGGTAAAGCAGAGCAGAGTCAAGTTTTTATGAATCCCCAGACGGTGGAGAAGCAATTGAAGAAAAAGGCACGAATGGGGAAACTGTTGGGAAGAAATATCTCCCGGAAAGAGAAAGAGGAACATAAAATATTTAAATAAATAAATAAAAGTTATGGTTGTTTAAAGAAGTGAGCAGCAGCGGGAGTTATACTATTTCGACTTTGAACGAGACAATATTTTACGTCTTTAATAATGTAAAAAATATTAGTTGGAAAGGTTACAGGAAATGGAAAACCTCTGCGAACGAGATATTTACTTTTTCCTCAGGGTTAATCCTTCTGTGGGAAATGAAAAGCGGTCGCCTCGAAACTAAGCCCCGGGCCGAAGGGGTTGTCGGGGGTTGTCGGGGGTTGCTGGGGGTTGCTCGGGGAGGGGCCAAGGAAAACGCAATGAGATTAATTCTCCAATTTTTTCAGGTTTTTTCGGCCGCTTTCTCCGAAAAGAGACGAACGGCGATTCCAAAATGGCCGGACATTGTGGAACGGCGACTGCTGACTCGGGATGAGGGCTAACTTTTACTTGGTTTTAATTAACTCGAAATGCAGTCGCGGATTATTCGATCGGAATCGGAAATACATATTTACGAGAAATGGGGGAATTAATTAAGGCAGACGTTCTCAGTTCTGTTTGAGCGCAAACCAAACTTAAAAGCTGTAAGCACATTCGGAGTGGAGTTAAAAGCTTCTTTTGATGTCGGCAACAGCACTTTTTGCTGCGGAGCTTTGCTATGAATGAGGAACGTCACTGTTTCTCGTCTTATATTTGTTTATACATTGATTATCATGGCAACAGCAGTGAAAACGATACTGAAGGCAACGGTACAACAAATTTTTGGTTTGTATTTTGGTCGTCTTCGTAATTTGTATTGTGTTGTGTGTTGTTATTGCAATGACGGAATGTTTTTATTTATCTTTTCCGGTTTTCTTTTCCGTTCGTCAGCACTTTTCATCCCTCCGAGTCTTGAAATTCCTCCATCAGAGGAAAATCTCCAAGTGATCGAGCACCCAAGATTATAAGGGTTGAAAAATTGATCACTAACCTGGTTTAACCACCCCTTCGGGGGTTAATTAGAACAAAATTTTAATTAAGTCAGTTCATAGTTGGGTGATTAAGAAAATATCAAAGAGCCCCCCAGTCCTTCCTCCTCGGGGTGATTACCCCCAACGCCTCCACCCCTTCATCTTCTTATCTTAACTCCCGACTTTTTTGTTCGTTCCGCCCCTCTCGAAAGCGATTCTCCCCTTAAATCTCTTTAAAGTCGCCCGGAATCCCCCCTTTCCATCCCTTCCCTTAATCCTGTAAAAACAAAATCACCTTCTCCCCCTCTCACGAATTCTCCCCCCTCGCGCTCAATCTTAGGGGATGATTATTTTTACAGAATTGGGAGATGAAGAGACGAGGAGGGGGGAAATAAGCACGAACATTTCGCTGAGTTCGCCTCTTCTTCTTTAACTCTGCACTTTGAGAAACTCGGGGGTTGGCTACACTGACGATGGGGCGACACTTTAAGGGAGGAAACAAGCAAACTGATGGTTTATAAAGGGGTGGAAGAAATTCATACACAAAGATTTAAAGGGGATATAAGGCTTAAAAATATAAATTTATACTAAATGTATATAATTTAAAAAATAAAATATATTATAAATAAAATTTACTATAATTTAATTATCAATTATGCTTTGAAATGTAAATCAAAGTTATATAAAGATATAAATATATTTAACAGGTATATATTTTGTGCATAAATATTTAAAAATATATATTTAAATAAAAAATTTTAAAAGCAGTGCATTAAAAAATTTATTATGATCAGTTTATCATATTTATAAAAGATAGTATATCATATACATGTAAATTTTAACAATCCGGGCAGAGGATAAATCGGGAAAAGGAGCGGTTAATCCCCCGTCAGCGTCGTTTCCCCCCAAAATAATATTTCAGGGGTCGAATCAGTGCAAACTGAAGGGCCCCCCAAAAAATCAAATTATTCATGAAAGGGTTTATCTCCTCTCAAGATGACAACCCAGGAGCCATCATTCTTAAAATTAAACTTGCATCTAGCCGCAAGAGAAAAATTGTCGGAGGGAGATGCGAGGTCATTCTCGGGGGCTGGGGATGCGGAGGGGTGCGGGGGTTGCTGGGGGCGAAGGTCGAGATTGAATCTTTTAGACAAAGGGATTGAAACCGCGCGATTTATCAATCGGAGGTCGAACATATGGTGAGATATATTGAGGTGGTTTCCGTATTGATTTCAGCGAATTCGGAGATAAAAATGCATCCTATCCCATATTATTCCTTTCATATTATTAGTTTTATATAAGAAGAGTTAAGATAGATAAACGGAGATTGTCTGATGACTTCTCTTTTCCCTCAAAAAGAGAATTAAATTATTAATTAATTCACAACAATAATTGATTTATAATAATTTGTAATTTAGTAATAATTATTAATTATATATTAACTAAAGTATAAAAATTAGATATTATATATTTTAAATTGAAATCAAGTTTCAATAATGTCCATTTATACACTATATATCTGGTATTTTATTCGCTGTGTTATATATAGCTTTATATGAGTAAATAATTTATATCTCCATATCTCCGAAATATGGGTTCGAGTTAATGCCGCGAGAAAAATGGCGGAGTGCTCATGGGATTTTTCGCTGTTTATCAATAGAAAAAAAAGAGAGAATTCACTAAAAAAAAACAATAATGTCGGTTTTTTATGGTTTTTAAGTGCGCATATTCTGAAATATATTTATATCGCTGAATATTATTTAATATTTAAATACTTCGGGTGAACACTTTCAATTACAATTTGAATTCGCGCATTATCTCGTTTATCTAACGCCATTCGCGAACCTCTCTCAGGCAATAAATAGCTGAAAAACATATTGCGTTCATTATTCACGCCGTGAATCTTCCCCCTAAAGAAAAAAAACTACCCTAAAAAAAAAAAAAACAATAAGGCGGCGTCCACTGTCCACAAAAGTCCTTTTCTTCGCGCGTTAATAACCACCGAAATCATTATAAAATTTCACAACATAACACCTTTCGGGACAAAATGCGTTAATTTGGTAATGGCTTTTAACCAGTTATTATATTATAAATTACCACAAATTCGCGGAGGAATATATATTATATAACATATCCGAACACTAAAATGTTTAATCAGGGTACAATTAGTCCCCCGAGGTAAAATCTGCCGCCTTTCCCATTCCTTCGAGTGGATATTCATTTTTCCTTTCCCCGACAGCCATTCCCGGAAAAAGGCAAGAAATCGCATCCCCTTCATCCCCTCCCGGGAGGGAAACGGGGAAAAGCTCCGATTCCGAGGAAAAACCAGGAAATCACTTACCGTAAAGGTCAGCAGTAAAATAGTTTTCAACTTCGGGGATTTTAAATCGTAACTCTCGCAATACTTTGAGCTTTGAGTGAGGGGGATGAAGGGAACCAGTGGGGAGGGGTGAAAAAACCGGAAACGTTGCAGCAGATATTTAAGGCTGCAAAATTAAAAAAAATAAAGAAACATAAACGGTGTAACAACGGAAATTAAAACTTTTCACTTGAGGTATTCCGCCTAAAGAATTTTCTTGTTTTCCCTCAACCCCCCTTCAACCCCTCCTCTTATGCTCCCATCCCTTGTAATTTCACGTGAAAACATCCCTTAAATGCAAACCGAGGAAAAGTCTTCGTTCCGGGAAATGAGATTTAATTTAATTTCGCTGGTATGCAATGGAAATCGGAATTTCAGGTGCGAATCGAGAAACCGGAAGTGAAAGAATCGCGCCACCGGAAGTGGCCACGAACCAATAAATAACTGCTAATGTACAGTACGTACAGTACGTGTTCGTATAAAAAAATGAGTGGGCTTTGATGATTAACAATACTTAAAATTTGGAGAAGAAATTTGGCAACGTCGTACGGCAAACTCCCATGTTTTTTTATTTTTATTATTAAAATTTTACTTAACTTTAATCCGAATAAATGTTGAAGAATTTCCGTTTTCTTCATGTGAATTCCCTGGTGAGAGTTTCCTTACCTGAAACAATAAAAATAAGCACTGCTATTTAAGTGATTCTGTCGTGTTAAGAGCTCCGATTTGGCGCATTTAGAGCAGTTTCGGGTCCGCGAATGATCGGCGAAATGCGGGAGAGCGACAAAGGAAAGGGAGGAAAATGAGTTTGCATATAAAGGCGAATTAGAGCCGAGAGAAAAGTGAGAAAACGGAGTTTTTTAAAAGAAAATGTTAAAATTGCAAAATTGCAACGGGAGTCGAATGGGAGGAACAAAAAGAAAATTTTCCAAATCGAAATTTCCACTTTTTAGTGCGTATTTATTCAAATGCGTCCGTTGCTTCGGCGTTAGGCGCCATTTTGTTTTTTTTCATCGTTTTCTCTCGCCTAATATAAAACTTATGCAACACACACTCACAATTGAATGATATATACAGGGCCGTAAAGTATTAGGTGTTTGTGTTCGTATAAAAATATATATATATAATCGCACAAAGCGAAAGGCTAAAAGCAGTAGAGAATATAATATTACATAAAAAGTCGTGAAGATAAATAACGAATGATCAGCTTATCGAGTAGCTAAGATAGATAAAAGCGGGACTTTTTCTGTGGAAAAAGAAAAGAGGAAACTGTAATTTTCATTAAAACAGTCTGCAGGAGGAAAACGGCAAACCAAAAACGTCCACCTTCCCCAAATTAAATATTAAATCCGTAAAGTTTGGAATTGGTTAATTCAGTTAAAAGCAGAAAATTGGGGAAGGGGGAGAGGGAGGGGGAGGAGAGGGGGCTACCTGAAGCCAGTTAATTAAAAATAAGGCCGGGAAGAGAGAAAGGGGGCGGGAAATAATAAAATAATGCGTTTGACGTGAGGTAATTCATAAAAAGGCGTCATCACCCTTTTCCTCTGCAGCCGATAATTGAAGTCGCCATGAGGTCGAACCCAACTCATTGGGGGACATAATTGGATTATATGTTTTTTTATATATTTAAATCTCTTTTATAACTGACATAACTTTTGAGGAGAAATGCCAAGGCTTTTGCTTTTTTCTCCAAAACCATCTCTTCGATAGAAAACGAAACAAAATTTGCATAACTTTTTAAATTACATAAAATTATATACTGTTTATATTATGATTATATAATACTTAAACAGGTTCGTCGTTAGCCTTTTGATATTCTGCGAACCTTCGTCTGTGTTTCTTCTTTTATTGGCTGAAGTTTCAGATTTTCTTTGTTTTATTTGCTCCTTTTATTTAATGTTTTCTTTCTCATGTTTCCCTCCATTAAAATATATAAAATTATACATTTTGATTGGCCCTATAAAATAATAATAGCTTTATGTAAATTTCGGAAATGGGTTCAAATTATCGACAGCCGATTCCGCGGCCATTTTATTTTGGCCGAATATGGATAAAGAGTGTCGGTTGTTTTAGCGCACACGAAAAAAGGGTGAAAGGTCAGGATTAGGGGTTCATTAGAGACCGGCGTTCCCTTTTCATTTGAACGTAATAACCGTAAAAAGGAAGCGGAAACGCGCGCGTGAATATTCATGGCAATTTCCCATTATATCGCTTCTGGGAAAAATACTTCATTCACCTGTCAGCTTCCATTCCCCCTTTAATTGATGCACCCGTCAGCGGCGACTGCTCCGCCCGACGAAGACGCGGCCTGGCCCCCAGAACAGCCCTCGCCCCTCCCCTCCCCCCTCGCGAAAACCCTTCTGCTTTGCATTATTGCCCCCAAACGACGTTCTCATAATCCCAGATAAGCGTCTTACTCTCGGCTTCGTTCTAATCTACAACTCAAATTAGAATTCGCCGCTTCAGTTTCTAATTTTGTGTAATCCGTCACCTCGTTAAAACTTGAGGTCAGCGAAGGTTCCCCACTTGCCACCCCTCCACACACTCTCCCTCACCCCTCCGCTACTCTGAGAAGTCTATGAGGTTGTTTTCGTCTGAAGGAGGAAAAGTTTGTGTTATTTAAACCTCTGACGGTGTTCGGGAGTGGAATTTCAATCATTTTAGACTTTCAGATTTCACATTATTATTTTATTTTAAACTGATAAGTGAAACTTTATGTTATATATTTTTTTAAATACTTCTATTAAAAAAATATAAAAGTTGGAAAAAACAATAATACTGTTTATACCACTATAATTAGTAACTGTTTTACGCAATCAACTTTATTTATACATAACCGTTTTCAGTTTATAAGGAAAATTCAGTGAATAAATCTAATTTTTCCGGCATTTAAAAAAGCCCGGTAAGAAAACAACAGTTTCAGGCACACAAAAGAAAATAAAATTCCACCGCCCTCTTAATGTTTTCAATCATTAATAAGCGGTGCTTTATATTATTGAAAAGTTTATTAGAAAACTCCTTAAATTGGAAAAAAGCGTTTGAACAAAGAAAAAAGGGAGGCGAGGAGGGGTGAGGAGGGGTGAGGAGGGTCGAGGGGGCGGAAGGGGCGGAAGGGGCGGAGAGAAGCTGATCAATATTAAAGCCTTGATAAAATCTTAATTTCAGGATTGTGAGTCTCTCTTCGCCGGGCGAACGTCACGTTCCGCCAAATCGTAATTTTCCTTAACGACAAAAATTGTTGCTTTGCCATGGACCGTATTAAAATGCACTGAGGGGGTGAGAATTCATTTTCAACCCCCGCTCATTAATGAACAAAACTTAGTAAGGATTTTAAAGGGATTTCTTTTGTATTAAAAGAATTTTTTATGCTTTTGTTTTTTTACCTAAAAGTATTATTTCTATGTTTTTCTTTATTTATATTATTATTAATACTATAATTATTATATATTAGTGGTTAGTTAGGAAGGGGAAAAAATTAATTAAAGGAAGAAAAAGAATACAAAATATATATATGCTAATATATAAATCTGTTAAAGGAATTTGTGTGTGTGTATGTGTATGTGTGTGTGCACTCCATCTTTGTCAGCTAAGATCTAAAGAACTACTAAACCGATTTCCAAAGGACATTTTTCCAAAAGACGTGCATTTTTCCAGAGCACCAGCTGCGCTATGTCTCATTTGTCGAAAATCATCAAAAGCCGAGAAATATGCAGAAAACCTGTTAGGGTTTCGGGGAAAAAGCAGATAAACTTTACAAATTCCTCTCTCATGTTAAAGGGTCGATGTTCTTTTTTTAACAACAGTCTACAAAAGGAATTAATTACAATCGTAGACAATTAATGACATTAATTATATTGTAAAACACACACATTATTAATTATAAAACAAAATTATAGTGCAGCAATATAAGATATAGCGAAAGCAGAGAGTGTAAAGTTTTACAAATTTTCGGTAAAAGGCGCATTGAAAGCATTACACTAATTCAGAGGAGAGAAAATCATTAATCGAAAATTGCATGAAATTAAAAGGAAAGAATAGTGAAAAGAGCTTTTTGACCTTTTAAAGAGTCGGAAGGGAGGTTGGGCGGGGGATGGGGGGGCGGGGGGGCGGAAGGAGCGATGTAAACGCATTTTCACGTTTTAACTTCAAAATTTCAAAAAGCATTCCGCCATTTTGAAAATTACAGTTTTTTTACTTGACGGCTTTTCACAAAGCCATTTTTTTTTTCCTTAAAACTTTTACGATTCGTAAAATCACCTGAGTGCGAAAGCCGGAAAGGATTCGGGGGAGGAAATTCTTCGGTCGAAAGCTCTGATTAGAGAAATATGAGGGCTTTCGGTCCGCCTCGAACGCCCGTGGGGTCACGGGAGGACATCGCCGTCCCCGGGGCAAACATGTTCAAAAGTATGGCATAATTAATACTTTTATACTGTGTCCTATAACATAAAAATAAGAGTAAAACTTAAGCATGCAGTATATATGATATTTAAGTGTTAAAATAGTATATATTTTAATAACTAGTAAATATCATATTAATGTAATAATTAGTATTCTTTTATTTTTCTTCTGTTTTTCTTGTAGGTTTTATCTGTCACGGAAGTGACGTGATAAGGTTTTAACCGAGGGGAGGCCCTGAGTCGCCCCCCAATTGTGAGTAGATTTAAAATTAAAAAATTTGTAAATTTATGAGGCGATAGGTCAAAGGGAACGGGGAGTCGTCAATGCCTTGCCAAAAGCAATTTTGGCAAAGGGCTTTGTACAAATGATAGGGCGGTGAAATGAAATTTAAAATGTATTGGAAGGATAAAGGGAAAGGGCAGTGAAAAGGGATTGTTTGAGCTGAATTAATACATTTTGCTTTGTTGCGTCCGACATAAATTTGGCTTCGGACAGTCCCACTGTTCTTTCGCCAATGACGAGTCCAAGTGGTCGAAAGAGGAAAAGTTGCTCGTGAGCGGCGCCCCGCCCCAGAGGGCTCTTTGTTGGGGCTCATTTGCAAATTGTAACCGAAACCACTTAAAAATAAAAGCTTTCGCCTCCCGTCACAACTACTTTTGTAATTGCATCCGCCTCGGGCTCAAAACCTGAGCGAAACTATTCGGAAATGTCCTCCCCCATTCACCCCCAAAATAATGGAACAGATGATGAAGTGCTCGCGGCCATTTTCTTAATTGGGGACATCGTTTCGGGACTTTGCCACTTGTTAGGATATTTAATTCGGTGAAAGCTTCTATCAGATCAGTTACACAATGTTGACATTTCAAAAATATCATAAAAACATTTACAAAATCTAAATATTTAAATTTCAAATTTGTATTTTCTTTCATAAACTTTCACTGATAAATTTTAAAAATACATAAAATTTCATTAATTATTTTGAAAAATACATAAAGTTTCTAATTAAAACTAATCAGTTTGGAAAAAAATTTATAGAACATTTTTCCGCAAAAAAAATCTGCAATAAAAAAATTAATATATACGCATATAAAAAAATATATAAATTACCAGTGATTAATATTATAAAAAAGGGGTGAAATTTCACCCCCAAACACCGTCAGGGGGTTAAATTCTATAAATTCCCTCAAAGTTGGAATCCATCACGCGGATGGTTGAGTTGGCAGCCCTGCATTTGGCTTTACACGTCGGCCATCTTTTCAGCAAACCTAAATTGAATTTATGTTTCGACCGGGGACGAATTTCGGGCGAACGATTTCCCAAACGGAAAATAATCACTGACTGAGGGAAGGCTTTGAGGCGGAAGTTCTAAAAACGTGTTTGGGTGAGCAACATTAATCAAAAAGTGAAATGGAGTATTCTCCCGTGAGGGGATGAAGGGGTGGCGGAGGGGATGACAGGAGCGAACAAAACCTTCTTCAAAGTTTGCTTTTTTGTTGAAAGCTCTAATTATAAAATTAATTTGAAAAAGTAGTAAGCTGTGCATCCTGCACAAACTAATTCCTCTCGTTATTTCGAAGCTGTTTTTCTTTCTTAATTCCCACCCCTTCCGCTTCCCTCCCCCGTTACTCACCCCTCCCGGCTCCGGAAGGCAAGAAAGGAAGAAGACTTCTTGCAAAATTTACTCCCCCACTATCAATATTTAAAAAAGGTAATGAATTGATGTTCCCTCTTTTCCTCTCTCTTCTCTTCTCTTCCTCCTCTTCTCCTTCTTCTTCTTCTTCTTCTTCTTCTTCACTTCCTTTTCCCCATTTTTCATTTCGCTCGGATTAGAAATAAATTATAAAACAGGTTTTTTCCTTCATTTCCTGCCTCCATTGTTCCTTTGTCAGGTGCTCACCCCTTCGGGGAGGAAAGGGGCGGAAGGCGGAGGGTGGCGTTGTCAATCACGGTTTTCTTTTATTAAGTTTTAATTTTTCCTTTTCCTTATGATTCCCCAACAAGAGTGGAATTATGTTTATTTTCGGTTGGATTTTATTATTCTCAGGAAAAGCTTAAGATGAAATTTGAATTGGAAATTAAGTCAACAAAATCATTATATTTTTATATAAATTTGTTTGCAGATATTTATATTTATATTTATGTTTATGTTGTGTTATTTATAGGTAATATGTCCGCTTTTATTCTTTCATAATGAGTGGTTCTTTGTTTTTGTTTTTAAATATCTTTTCTTCTATTTTCTCTTTTTATCATCTTTTTGTTTCTGTTTAGATCTCTTCAGCTTCAAAGCGAACTCAAATGTTATGTGCCAATTGCAAGTTAACAATCCTTTTCCTTTTTATATTCTGTAATCTTCTGTAATCTTTTTTCTCAATATAATGAAAAACCAAACAGTTTTGTTAAAAGCAATAATTTTCCTATACCCATAAAAGCATTAGTTGAAATAATTTGTGGTCCTTCGAGCCGGATATGAAACAGCGACCTATGGGTCCGCAGTCCACAGGTCGCTGGTTCGGATCCGGCTCGAAGGACCGATTTATTTCATTTCCTTTCTATTGGCTTTTTATTTTTTTTCTTTTTTATTCTCTTCTTTTCTTCTTTGACTATTTTTCCTATTTCTTCTTTCTCTTCCTTTCCTTATGTTATGTAATATTTTTCTTTTTCAACTGCGCCTTCAGCGAAAGGGAGAACAAACGCAGGAGCAACAGTCCAAATTCGACACGTTGCTCTCGCGAAGCAAAATTAATCAAGTCTGCGGAGATGGGAATTTAAAAAATAAATAAAAAATAAATAGAGTTTTAGATTAGCCGACTGTGAAATCTGCTGTCAATTTATTAAAACGAACATTAGCCTAATTTCCTCTTTTTCGGTTTTAATTCCCTCCCCCCCCCCCCGCCTCCCCCAAAACCCTCCCTCCCTCTCTCTCCCGTTCGTCATTGTTAAATGTGAAAAAAATTATTTTATTTTCTCATCAAATGGAAAAGCGTCCGAACTGACAACAGCAAAAACAGCAGCATTTCGTTTGACTGCTGCGCGGAGGGATTCTCTGCACTGCTGACAGTTTCCTTTGACGAATTCCTGTCCCGTTCGTGTCCCAAATTAAACATCATTCAAAACCGCTATTTCCGTATTGTATATTATATAAATTTAAATTAGTCTAAATTATATATGAAAAGAATACGTCCGTACGTCCGTCCGCCACTTTCGGTTCAACTCGGAATTTTTCGGAAGTTCTATTAATGCATAATAAGTTATTATTTATTTATTTTATGTACATTTTTTCAAAGTATTAATACAATTCATATTTCTTCTTTTTGTATTTTGTTTCTCTTCTTTTTATATCTGCACTTCCTTCTTTCTCGAATCGGGCGTGACAAATCTTTAAAATCATGCTAACGACCTCATTCCAAGAACGGGACTTGCGCTGAATGCAGAAGTCCACGAAAGGGACAGCGACAGAAAGAGGACAAAAGTCCCAAAAGACTCACACTCTCATCCGCGACACCTGGGGAATGATAACGAGTCCTTTCATTAAGAGACGGCTCACCTAATCTCTCTCTCTCTCTCTCTCTCTCTTTGTTGCGAGAGCGTCTCGGGGGGCGGGAGGGGGCGGGGGCGGGGGTGCAAAAAACCTTCGCCTTCCTAACGATCACGCTCAGAGTATTATAATAATAAACGTTTGTAATGTAAAATATGAGGTCGGGGATCGTCACGGAAAGTTAAGAGTAAGCGCGCGTAAACCCCTTCGGCTTTAATGTGTAGTATAGCATAAGACTATGTGTTTCTTATACGCTCGCAATGAGATTACGTCAGAGCAGCCGACGCGGGGTTGTACTTGGATGGGGGCAAAAATTGTGGGTTTCTTCTGGTGTTCAGACGACAGCGGAGGGCACATCCTTTGAGAGTATCGATCGGGAGGAGTGCGTGCTGTCGGGAAAGCGCGAAAGCGTAACGTTTGTCACGGCATGCGGCACCTGTCATTAATAAAAGCCACCCCTCGCGCCACCCCCGCCCGTCCGTCTTGATTTTATCACCGGTGATGGATGGCCCAGGTTCGTTAATACTGGAACAGATTTTTCTTCTTTCTTTCACTTTATTAACCCCTTGACTTGATGCTGTTGGCTCTGATTTATTGCCCGAGAGAGGGTCCTTCCGCGGGGACCGATTCCCCAAATATTACAATTAATTGATTCTCTCGCGGCCATTTGTCTTTGACTTTCTGCTCAACCCCCAATCGCACTTGGCGTTTCACTCACCACTCATTGGGGGAAAGGTAGCAACAAAGAAGGTTTAAAGCGGGATTATTAGGAAAAAGTGTTAATTTGTGAGGATTGGGTGCGGTGGTCGAGGGTTTATTAAGAGCGGATTAATACTTAAACACAGGTTTACCGTTGTTAATCAGGTTATAACGCGAGTCGAAATCCTTTTAGGGTTGGAAAGGGTTTTCTGTATGCGAAGGCGGCAGTTTGATGAAGGGAGGCTCTGCTGGTCGTCGCCCAACCATTTTTCCTCTTTAATAATGACCAGATGCGATCTCTGGGGAAACACCAACAAACACTTCTTCTTCTAATGAAATGAAAATGTTCAGTTTCTGACTCCATAGGGATGAGAAGAATACTGACTGTTCTTTCAGAATTAATTCTATTTGCCGGAACAAATAATAAGATGAGAATAAGAGTAATCACAACCAAAGCGGAAGAGCAGAAGAAACATCAGAGGAAAAAGGCCAAAGGAAAAAAGGGGGGAAATTGGAAAAGCAAAAAGTGGACAAACCGAAAAATGGAGAGAAATTGAAAATGAGAAAGAAAAAAGCGAAATGCGGAGAATATGCAACATTAAATACACTACAAATAAGCATTTTGTGAGCATTGTTTCTAAGGCGAAAACGAATTTTAGTCAAAAAAGAAAACAAAATATAATGCGACCGTCATTTTGACCTCTTTCGTCCGTAAGTGTTAATACACGTGGAAAATATAAATGGGCCATTTCAGAGGAACTCACGGGGTTTTCTTCCCCCGCCCCCGCCCCCGCCCCCGCCCCCACGTCGACACTCGCAATTTGTCCTCCGCCCAAATTTGGCCAATTTCCGGGCGGAGCCAAAGGATGATTTACGGGTGGCCGTGGCCGCTTCCTTTCCTCTTCCTCGCGGCCATATATATGTTCTCCCGCGGCGCTGCTGCCACTGACTAAGTGCAGAATCATGCAACCATAGTTATTTATGTCCCGCGGAACTCGCAGGTGATTTATGCGATTAAAAGTTATACTTTGGGAGGGGGGGGGGTCGAGTGTCGCCGTGGAAGGGCAAAATGGAATTTTTAATGCGGTGCATGGGGGTGGCGGGGTGGAGGGGTGGATGGGAAAGGGTTTCTCCTGTCGGCCGAGGAAGGCTTTTAAACGAGTCTGTTTTCACGTTTTTTCATCCTCCAAGTAATCGAATTTTAATTTAATTAAATTTTGGGTAAAAATGGCGGGAATATTGATTGGAATTGTTATCAGATTTCATTTGATTGTACGCAAAGCCTCCCTGTTTTTTTCAACCCCTTTTTGGCTGTGGCTACGTGCTAAGTGCCGTGAATTTTATTTTTGTTTTCACCCATTTCAACTGAAATTTCCCATTTTCCATCCCCGTCCCCACCTGCGCTTCCCAAATTGATTTCGCCGTGGAGTGGACAATTCAACAACCCCTCGGACACCCCCGTTTCTTTTTGAATCCCTTCACCTGATATTATTAATCTGTTTATTCGTGAAATGTCTGAAAATCCCGTAAAGTAAAAGTGGGGATTTGTGATTTTTAGGTAAGAAACGATGACTGCTTTTATCTGCTCTGACCAAAGTTTCTAAGCAGCTGTCCAAACATCCCCTCCTCGGGAAATTCTCAGGGAAACCCCCTTCGTGACGGAAAATTACAAAAAAGAAAAACCAAATTTGTGTTTTGTTTATCGGGGCGAAGAAGCGATTCTTAAAGTGACGGCCGTTGACTGTAAAAATTCAAATTTTCCGAAAAGGGTCGGAAAATGAAAAGGAAAATGGGCATCTCCCCTCCCCCAAATAAAGGGAAACTTGGGCGCGGCGAGAAACAAAGCTTTTCCTTTCATCGGATATCGCTTTTAGAAAGTTTCTCGAATGGCTTTAGATTAGGGGAAGGATTATCCGTTGCCAGATTCAGGGCGGAGGCACGCAAAAAGCGAGAATTTTAGCGCCGGGGTTTTTCATCCCCCTCCCCCGACCGTCCTCTGTCAAGCACACCCTCCGGGGGTCGAAATGATTGGTGGAACCTTTGTCTTGCCACGAGTGCCGGAGGACGGAGGGAAACTCCTTCTCGGGACATTAGGAGAATGTCGGGGTTTAGGGGTGGTTTTCCATTTCGTCGGGGGTGGAAAATGTTGGGAGGGGCGGGGAGAGATAACAAGTTTTCTTTTAGTTAAAACAAATCCAATTATGCGGGGAAAAGAAAAGGTGAATTGAGGAAAAAATCTAGAGATTCATTTTGGGGCCTTTTGTAATCTAATTAGGGGTATTTTTGAGGGGAGGTTATTCTGAACGGTTTTCCTCGCGGTTTTCTAATAAGATGAAATCACCTTTGCCTGCACTTTGTGTTTATCGTCGGAGAGGGGTTGTTGTCTGTTGAGGATAACCCATCCAATCAACAAAAGCGGAGCAATCCTTTTGGGGAGATAAAAGCTTTCTCTGTGTGTCTGTTTGCTTCAAAACAATATGTAAATATTAAGAATAAAAATAAAATAATGGTAATTATTACTATGCATAAAAAAGTATAAAAATACAAACTCAATTTTAAAATATACTACAAAAATAATGTAATATTCGTATAATATTTCGTTTTGTTGGTAATTAATACTTAAATCATTAATACTTTATAAATTTAAAATAAAATTAATTGTAATTGTATAAAATATGTAAAGTAAATGTTTATGTATGAAATTAGTGTGAAAAATTAATATCCTGAAGATGTTTCTTGGCTCTAAATAAATGGATAAATAAAACAATAAAAAAGAAAATTTTGCACTGAATTTATAATAAAAATAAATAATGAATGCACTGAAAATAATAATAAATAAACACTGACTGTAACTCATCTCAGAATAAATTGATTATTTCTCTTTTTATTCTTTTCTTTTTTTCTCATTTTCTTTATTTCTTTTATCTTTTCCAATCCAAAGTAGCCAAAATAAGTGCGCAAAGCTTTTGACTGAAAAGTCTTTCACTGCCGACAGAGTGGACTTTATATTCTAAAATCTAAAATATCTAAAAAGACACCTTTCTCTGCCACTGGGATTCGAACTCCGTCCCTTCTGCTCCCAAATCCTTATCGTTTCACACTCAACCACAGATTTATTTATTTCACTACGAAATAAACGGAGTTGAACCGAAGTCGCGGACGTACTCACGGACGTATTCATTTACGATTTAATTCATATACAAGAGTCTTTAACATTTAATTACAATAATTACTTATTGTTCATGTTATTAAATTTCAAAAATGTGTCTTTTCACGCGGGGAAGGTCCTGTGTATTCTCCGTGAAAGCATCAATACAATCTCCACATTCACCTGAATGCTTAATCAAAAGTAAAATATATTTAAACGGTCCCCCATTTGCCCCCATTTGCCCCCATTTGCCCCTATTTGCCCCCATTTGCCCCCATTTGCCCCTATTTGCCCCCATTTCCCCCAAAAACCGACAAATGATTTCCTCAACTGCTTTAATACGGGAAACAATATAAACTTCATAAAGCCTGGGATGCCATATAAATTGCAAAATCTGAGGAGACGCATAAATTGAGATTTATATCCCCCCGCTCCCCGTGACTAAAATAAATAAAAATAAAAGAGTTTCTCGTTCATAAATTTAAAAAGGGCCCCTTTGGGGGGTCGGACATTGTCACGAAGCAAAGGAGTTCCGGTGCGCTGGGGGCGGGGGAGGGGGAGGGGGAGGGGGAGGGGAGAGGGGGCAATGACTTATGGAAAAGATTTAGAACCCCTCCCCGAGGACGTCCACATTCATTTCCACTAATTAAAATTCTCAACCGTGGGCCGCCCCCGTTTTTTCCGACGAGGGGGTGCATTTTTCCCTCTTAATTGACTCATAACCGGTTAATTATGGCTTTTGCAGTATGCGCCTGATTTGGGAAACGCAACCCTTTCTTTTCTTTGCGACCCCCTCCTCCTGGCTCCCCTTCGCCCCTCAGCCCCTGTTTCGCTGACTCGACTTTTTTGTTTCTCCTTCTTCGATGCATCATTTTTTTTAATCCTCCGTGACAAACACTGACGAAGAACAGTCGCGAGTTTTTCCTTTTCCTCCCCCCGCACCCCTCACCGCCTCCACACCCCGTTTTTAGTGCTTTTTCAGCGAAAATATTTTTTCTGTTCTTTTGTTTTTTTTTATTATTTCTTCTCATTTTTTCCTTTTTTGCGCAGGCTTTAGTGCATCGAAAACAAAAAGCGTTTTATGTTTTTTCATTTACGACTGACACGTTTCGTTGCCAACCTTTTATTTATTAATTTCCCTCCTTTTTAGGATGGGGGTTGGAGGCTTCGTTGGGTGGAATGTGAATAAAAATTATATTTCACGAGGGACAAGTGGAAGTGGTGCCCTTTCGATAGGTTCTGCTAATTTACTTATAAAAATAAAATAAAATATACATGACGTATAAATAATCTACAAAATATGTAAATTGTTAAATAAAAACTTTCTATCCTGGATATAATTTAATAGATACTTTATAATTTACGAAAATTAGAATAATTTTTGAAAATAAAAAACAGTAAATATATTTTTAAGAATGTAAATGTTTTCTTATGTTTAACTTATGCAGGTGCGATTGAAAATATTAAAATGCAAAGTCGCACTAAATTCAATACACTCAAGTCCACACGGAGGGGTTGTTGCTCACCCCCTCCTCCTCATTTCCTCCCCTGCGGAGATACAAAGGCCAAGACTTCGACCTGTCCTCCGTCTTTGTTTCCCGGAAAAGGATTTCCCCGTGAAATCTTTCCAATTTGAGCGACGAAACGCTGTGAGCCAAACCTTTGTATTCAGGCGGCGAAGTTTACTTCCGTCGAAAACCGGAAGTAATACAGCTGACGAATTGATTCAGCGATTGGGTGGGTGATCGATTTCAAGTTGTGTTGCACAACGCAGTATTAATTCGCTTGAATGAAAAAGGATTTCGGTTTCTTCGGATTGACTATATAACGCTCACATTTTGAAGCTTCCAGCATAAGTTAAACATGGGAAATACTAAATATATAACAGTATTCACTCATTGCTTTCTATTTTTTAATGTTAGTTTTTACTCAGTAATTATTTTTATAATTTATACACTGGTTTATATTGTGTATTTATATACATAACTAAAAAAGGAGTCAGTATGACTTGTTTTCATTATTATAATTAGATAAAAAAATATTTTATTCTATATACAGTATAACTGTCCAATCGGAACAGTTTCCTTCCGAAGAAGAGCAAAAGCTCCAATCAAAGTAAAAAAAGGGAAACGAGTCTCTTGCGAATCGGACAGAGGGCAACGAGACGATAATTGGAGGACATTAAAGGAGAATTAAAAAATACGAGTAACGGCTTCGCCATTTTGAATGGCCGAGCATCCGTTAATCACTCGGGACGTGACCTGCACGGAGATCGCCCCCGACGACCATTTGCCACCCTTCTGTGAATGGGGGAGAGGGCGAAGTGGGAAATTTGTTGGGAGGGAAAATTGGAGGGACGGGTGCTCGTTTTGATTGGTTTTAGTGCTGCGGAGAGATTGGCCGACTTGAAGAGCTTTCTGAAAAGCTGAAAAAGGGAGAAGAGAAAGGGGGATGGTTTCTTTGTTCCTCGGGAGGCGAAGGGGTGAATGCTCCTGGAGCCCAAGACCAACAGCACGGGGTGATGATAATGGGAATTTCCGCTTCCGGAAAATATCATTCGTTTTTGAACATGATATTAAATAATTCATATACTGTATGAAATATGAAATTTTGACGTTAGGAAGGGAAGGAAAGAGGCTATTCGTGATAATCCCTCGTGGGGCGAAGAGACTTTCTGTCGTCGGAGAAAAGGCATTAATTAATGAGACTTTGTTTGGGGAGGAGAAAAAAGAGAAAGCGGTCACGAAAGGGAGAGGGTTGCGGAGGGCGGCGGGGTGGTTCGAGAGGGAAGAAAACAGCAACAAGTTGCAAAGTTTGTTAATCAGTATAAAAGTTTAGGCTGATTAATTTTATGCCAGACGTCACATGGCAGCCATCAAAAATGATTTTTTCCACCCTTAACTTTGGGGAATCAGCTTGGGAAACCTTCGGGGTGGGTTTCGGCAGAGGAGGGGGGAGGGGAGGAAAAAATTAATTTCAGATTTAATTTTATGAAATTGTACTCGAGTTTTAAGGGAGGCGGAATTAACCGGGGGGTTGGGGGTTGAATTTATATGAGAGGGGGTTTCAGACAGTCAAACTTTCTCTGGTTTTGAGCCAAACGCTTTTTTTATATATGTGGTTTAACTTTGCCAACAACGCATTCAAAATTTCCTTATTTTAAAAAATCAAAGCATTTTGAGAGGGCGGTTTTGTAAAAATACAATTAAATTTAAGGGTTTGAAAAACTCCCGAAAGGAAAAAGGACAAAGATGTGAAATACTAATACAACGAGAGGAGAAAATTAATTTGAGAACCAAATAAAAATTGGAGAGGAAAAGGCCAACAAAATTATGATTTTGAAAAACGGGAGAAATTAAATGCAAAAAATGAATACTCAAAGAAAATTAAATACAAATATTTAATTTAAATACAAAGAAATCAAAGAAAGTTTGACTCAAATATTTAAGTTAAATACAAAGAAACCAAAAATAATTAAATACAAAAAGAGTTCCGAAACAATGAAAATTAATTTGCTCCCCCAAAATTTTTGATTGTTTAAGGGAAGTGTTTCGGAACAAAACAAAAAAATGGAAGATTTATAAACCTACCCTTATCCATACATTGTCTCAACCCCATCAAGGGCATAACTTTTCATCCCTTTTTAAACGGTTTTTCGAAGAAATTTGGCTTTGTGTTTGGGACTCATAACGGTTTGTCATTATCATTCGTCACGTTGCCATTTACAGAAAATGATCACATATACTATACAGTTCTTTCAACTCAAATTCTTTTCTCAGCATCGGATCGTTGTTATATTTTTGTAATTATACTCTGAACAATTTTTCACCCACTTTTAGCTGTTGTTGGATTAACGCAACTTCACTTCTGATTTTCCAACTAACTTCACTGAATTTATATAAAAAGCGGTTGTTTTTTTATTTGCTTTTGTTTTCAGTATGGCGTCAGGAGTGTTTGAGGATTTCCGATCCATTCTTCTGACGGAGTTCTCTCAGGCGCATCCCGCATTAATCACTTAGAAAAGGTAATTCATTTACAAAAGTAATGCCGAGTTCCAGAAAATTCCCCCGGGGTGGGCCGAACACGAAAGTTGCTGTCCCTCCCCTCTCCACCCCGGAAAATTTTGACAACTCGGAAATATCAAAAACAAAAATTAATCTGGGAGAATACACAAAGAGAAAAATCTGATGAACTCCGAAAGGCAAAAGTTAATTGGAGTGAATAAACTCAAAGGGTGGGGGAGGGGGAGGGGGTGCGGATGGGCCGGAACCCTTTCAAAGGGCCGACGTACCTTCCTGACTTTGCCGATCCAAAAGCAAAATGGCTTCTGCCGTTCGGTAATTTTTGCCCGTCATTTCCACGGTGACATTTTTTCCTGCTGACGTTTTCCTCGTCCCTCCCCGCTCCCTCCCTTCCCTCCACCCCTTTTATATTAAAAGCATTAATCAGAGTACTTAGGGATAAGCGAAAGACGGATTGTATCAAAAGGTTTCCTTTTTATTGACAAACTCTTAATAGACTTTCTTTGGTTCTTTTTTGTTTCGCCGCTGCCTCCAAGACACGAATTGAAAAGAAGGAAATACTTTTTCGGTTTTCCTTTATGCCTTCTCTCCCCCGCCACCCCTCATCGATTCCCACCCTCTTCCCCGCCAGCTCTCGCCTCCTTCTTTTGTTTGCTTAGGTTTCTCGTTTTGGTATTTAATTGTTCTTCGGTCAACCACTTCTCGAAAGAGTAACAGCTTCTTCAACTAATAATCTCTCTTTATAAGTCTCTTTATTTTATTTTTTTTTAGAAAAGTAATCAATATATATATAAAATCTCCGGAATTTTTCGGAAGTATTCGTAAGAAAAGACAGCAGTTGATTGGTCCACAAAAAAGGACTGAAATATACAAATGGTTTTGTATACTGTAAATGAATCCCTGAGTATTCTGTATATTGTATGTATTTTGTACTCTTTTTTATGAACAACGTCAGTATTTGTCAGATTTATTTATTTATTTATTTATTTATTGCATCTAAAAGTTAGCAGTTGAACTTTCCCTTCGACATTTTGCCAAATAATACCCTTTGACGAAAACAGAGGTGGCGACTCCGCAAAGAAAAGTGACCGAAACCCGTCCACCGCACCCCAAAAACCGCGTCATCCCCCCCTCTCTCCCCCAAGGGTTAAAACGCCAAAACCATAAGGGGGAAACTTCGGAGGCGTAATTCTCAGAGAGGAAAGAATAACTCGAAAGTGGCAACAACTGTTGGACTAAATTATTTACAGGTACTCGAAACTGCTCTCGTACATATTTCCGTTCTTTTCGGGAGCTTTTCCACTTAAGTTTTATGATGATAACTTAATGGGGGGACGTGTTCGCAATGAAAATGGAAAAGCGTTCCGGCGGGAGGGGAAGGGAGGGGAGGGGAGGAAAAGTTTGGCTAAGTTTTTAAATACTTTTTGATTCGGAATGAGGGGAGAGCGGAAAGCGAGGGGTGAGGGGAGGCAACTTGGCAAACTCCCGAAAGTCACTCAAGTTGGGAATTTCACACACCTCGGAAATTGTGCGTTGGAGGGTGGCCCAGTGAGGGGTGCGGAGGGATGAAGGAACGGAGGATGTGTTGAGAGCTTTTCGCCATAATCATCAGCTCCGTAAGTAGAAGTAAGCCGTTAATTACGGTGACGTTTGAAAGAGGAGTTAAAATGTTTTCGGTTGGAAAGGTATAAAAATCGAGGCTGTGGTTGTTTGTGAAAGGGTAACGGGAGCTCAGGGGAGGGGGTTGTTTGTCGGGGGCGTAAGTTGATTTAGTTGCGAGGCATTAAGTTTCGTCTTCGCCTCCCGGGGGATGACAGAGGGGGTGGCAGTGACATAATTAGGTCGGAGAGTTGGATTTGGTTTTTTCTCTGCGAGGGGGAGAAGCTTTTCTTTGGAAAAGTGGCCGCAATACCAGATACGAACGAAACTGGAAAAATGTACGAGTCGGAAAATAACGTAAGTTAATATAAATATAAAGTAAATAATGTAAATTAATAATAAGATAGAGTAAATAATAAAAATAAATAAAGTTAAAAAAATTAAATAAATAAATAATAAAGAAAATTCGTTATTCCTGTATGTGTGCACGTAAACTTTTATTTAATTAATTACAATTCGAAATTCGCAAAGAAAATTAGGGGAGTTTAAAAAAAACGATACAAAAACTACAACATTGGAATCTTTCGAGCACTCAGCCGTCGACGTGAAATTCCGCCAGTTATAATGATTTCCCTGCTGAAAAGAAACGATGGCGAACGTGACCACTTGTCAGCTTGATATGAACATGGAGGGAAAAGTCCTCGCAGCAGAGAGAAACGTCAGCGGGAATTTATGTGTCGGGGATTACCTCTCGAAAATCACGGGTCGACCGGAATAAGAATTCGGACGCCATTTTAAAAAGAAACATGGAAGGCGATGGCCCCTCGCCCCTTAATCGTTTTATTTAAATCTCCCTTTCGCCTGCAGAAAAAACACAATAACCCCATCGCCCATCGCCTTCTTCTTATTAACTAACCAATTTGTTGGTCTCATTGAGAAAAATAATGTTGGGGTGGGTTTTCATCCGAAGGGGTTGAACTTTTAACCGAAGCCTCTTCGATCCGGTGTTTCCGCAACGCATTCATTTCGGATTTGGGGATCCGGGAAAGGGGTTGTAATCCCACAACCCCAATACTATTCCAATTAAACACGGTTCCCAAGAAACCGGGAAAACTTCATACGAACTAATATTTCCCTTTTCTAATTTATTTACGGGATCCAACGCTCGTAAAAATTAAATTTGGCTTTTGATAATTAAACCTCTTAACAAAACTCAGCAATTTCAAAAATTAGTTTCTGGATTAGTTTCCTCTCCTTTTACACCTTTCCTTTGCCTTACTTCCATCCCTCCACGGATTCGCATCCCCTTTTACTCAGCCTCCATTTACAAACGGATTCATTCCGCCCGGACTCCTCACTGCTGAGCACAGCACCGTGAGCGAAGTCAGCAATGAAATGCTTTCTCCGCGTATCGAACTACTTCCGCCTTGGGCGTGGTTCCAAATGAAATAAATTCGTCAGTGGAGTCAATCGGACTTTGCAATGTGTCCTGATCACCTCGAGGGTGCAATTTTTTCATAAATCATTGTATACCCTTGAAAATGTTGAACGAAAATGTCCGCCATTTTGAATGTAGTTATGATGGAATGATCACTCATTTCACCTGATTAATTTTCTTGCGGTTTGGGAGGGATTTTGAATCCTTTTTTTATTATTTACAGTTTAATTATTAACAATCAATTGATCATTTCTTTCTTTCTTCTCTTTATTCTTTCTCTTTTTCTTCGTTTTCTTTCTTCACATAAGTAAAATTATTGTCTGTACGTTTTAATTAATTCTGTTAATGAATGCTTTAACAATTCAGCCGCCCGATGAAACCTTTCAACTTATTCCAATGGAATTTTTATTAATTATCACAAGTTATTTATTTAAAATTAATTATCGCGAGAATTTATATTAAAAAGAGGTTAAGGGATGCTCGGAGCTCCAGAGTCCGAGGAGAGCCACTCCAGTTGAAAAGGATAAAATATCGAACGGACGTTTTCCGGGCTAATAAAAGTGAGAAATTTTCTAATTTGGAGTCTCAAAAGAAACGGGAAATTCGAAAGTTCAAACTGGAAACTGAAAACTTCGGCTCGCTCATCTCGTTTTCCCTTGGCAATGACACTTAAGAAACTTTTAATTTTTTATACCTTTTTTAATGAGGATTTTCCCACTGAAATTTTGGACAGATGGCTCTTAAACTCTAAATCTTACCATTTTCTTCTGCTTTTCCATTTCCGATTCTAATTTATTAACGATCGCTCCCCCCCCTCTCTCTCTTTGACCTTTTGTGTCTCGCTGTCACTTTTAGAGAAGGGGTTGCATGACCAATGGTTGCGATTTTAAATGCAAAAAAGCTGACGTGTCAAAAGGTCAGGGAGAGGTCATGAAAGAAGGAGAAATGCTGTCGTTGCTGTCGAAAATGAAGTTCCGCCACTGAATAAATCCTCGAGCGAAAACTTTCAATTAAACTGGCCAATGAGGACTCCGAACGGAAAACAAATTAAAAAAAAAGCTAATTAGACTTTAAAAGTTGGGAATCAAATCAGAAAACTCGTTAGCTTATTTTTTGATCTATTTGCATTATGTAAATTATTTGTTAAGCTTTTCGCTTTAATTAATCTTTCGATAATTACTTTCTCTTTCCTTTTCTCTCTTAAAAATCTTTAATCGTTTTTTATATAATTCCCAAGAAATGTGGAAAGGCTCTTTTTCCGATGAGTTTCAGAGAATTCCGTCATGTATAAAAATTAATCAGTATTATATACTTTATACGCATAAAAAAGCACCGGTAAAATTGACCGGTGACGACTTTATTGGAGTTAATGTGGAGTTATTATTAAATTTTAGACGAAAAATTCGCTCATATCAGAATGCATTGATTATTTCTTTCATTATCGAAATATATAATATTAGATATAAATATTTAAGCAGCTTTTTAGCAATTAAAGATCTTTTCGAAGGGATTTCGAACCTTAGTCTGTTTTTGCATTCCTGTACCTGAATTACAGTCTTTAATAACCCTATTTAACTTAATGGCCATGGTTAACAGAAAAAATGCTTATTGTAAGCATGTGTTTCGTGTTCTTTCACACCCCCTGTCCTTCCAGCCTCCTGCAAAGGGGAAAGGGCAAGCTCTTGTAGCTGACCTTGGCCAATGTGAGTTTACTTGTGCGCGATTTCTCCCCTAATTTTGACTCGACCAAGAAACCTCATTATTTTTAGCTGTTTTCAACTCCCTCAAGAACTTTCCAACAAACTTAATTGAGATTTTCAAAGTCGTCTCCCCGCCTGCCCCCACCCCTCAGAATCGAGCCAAATATTTCAAAAGGGAGGGGAAAGTCCGTCGGTTGGCGGGTTAATTAAAAGCGGCTGTTGGGAGGCTGAGACAGCGGAGACAAAAAAGAATTACAGGCGACGTTCGTGGCCATAATTCAAAAAAAGCAGAAACCTTTTTTCTTACGAAACGCCGTTATAAATCTAAATTCGTGGCCATAAATTATAGAAAATATTTAGCAAGATAATATAATTCCGCTGAAATAAATTTAATGGGGTTGGGATTGTTCACGAGAAACGCATATCCTCTTCGCACACATCCCTTTCAATCAGTGAATGGTTGCACTCATTCTCACCATTGCATATTCATAAACGCGCCTTTCCTAATTGTAGAGTAATATTTTTTGGAAAAAATTTCCAAAATAAACTCACCCGCTCAAAATAATTGGACCAACAAAAAAGTGATTAAAGTAATTCTTTAACAAGGAAAAATAAAATTAATAACAATTAATTAAAATCCATAAACCTACGAATTACTAAAATAATTGAAAAAACGAAAAAACCGTTGAACGTTAATTTCAGTGCATTCAATGACGTCACCAATTCCAAGAACTCCCGACCAATGCCGCAAATGCCAGCCAATCCGAAACCTCAACGTCATCGGCTAAACCACCAATCAGATTCGAAAAATTCACTGCTTTTTGGAATAACAGGTTCAATGCTTTTAATTTCAAAAAAAGTTATGGAAATAAAGGCAAAGGCATCCCGTTGGCTTCGGGCAAGATAAGAACATGATAAGGGGGTGCCAGACTATGGGTAATGTATTATAGTGAGTCATACTGCTTTTTTTCAATAGCCGCAAAGTTGACATTTAATCCCGAGAAAAAGGAAATGGCGTCGGATGAACTTCCTCTCATTATTTCGAAGGACGAATTTTCTTCAGAGAATGCTTTAGTGCTGCAGGCAAAAGACGAGGCGGGACATTTCCGTCGAACTAAGACCAAAGCTCATCAGCCGTGGGAGGTCGGAGGCTGCGAATAAAAAATGGCAGCCATTTTGCTTTTGCAGGAAACGCCTCCTCACGACCGGTTTTGGTTGTTCCGGGCTTTTCTGGGGAAGTGGAACGTTCTCTGGGGAGCAGACGGGGCGGAACGCCTCCATAATTTATGTCACGTGTAAAAACCATAAACAAAAATCATACTAATGCCCATTATTTCTTAATCAAGAGGTCCTGTGTCACGTGTGAAAAATGTCGCGAATTTCTTCACGTTAAGTAATTTCCTTCACGTGAGTTTCTCGGGGGGCAATGGAATTTTTGATATTTTTATGTTTTCCTCTTCGGGGAGAGAATTCCCGAGCTTAGGGTTGTGTCTGTGAAAGGACTCGCTTTTCCCCCACCCCTCCACAAAAAGATCAGTTTAACCCTTTTTCAAAGACGTTGCTGCAGGCGAAGAGGGCTAATTTCACAACAGTCGAAGGGGAAAGGGGAAACACAGGGATGATAAATCCAGCTGGGAAAAGGCATGAAACCGCAGCTGGGGAACCGAAATCTATGAAAAACGCAACCGAATTCTCAGACGAGAGAAATGCTGAATCTGAGAGAAGAATCTAATTAGTGAAGTGACATTCAGCCGAGGGGGAGAGGGTGGAGGGTTGAAACGTTTTCGACGCTCCGTCAGAAACTACCCAAGAAAAACTCAACTCGGTAAAAATTAAAATAATTTCCCAGAGTGAGAATGAGATTTTTCTCATCCAAACCGTTAACCCCCGCAACCCCCGCCGCCCCCGCAGCCGCAAAGAGAAGTCAAAAAAAGGTTAATTAAATATTTTAACCCACCCCCTCGGGAGTTTTATCTTTTCCGACTAAGACGGGGATATTAATTTAGAAAATTTTTGTTTTCAAATTACGCATTCGCATGTTGGAGGCCATAAAGTGGCTCCAGAGTGGAGGGGGAGCGGGGAAGGGGTGATCGGGAGCATTTTTACTCAATTTTAGGAAAATCATCCCCCAGATTGTATTAAATTCCAAGAATGATTAAGAAAGTGGATTATCTGGTGGATAAGGAGCCTTCGGCTTTTTCGGTATAATTAAATTGAGTTTTAATTTTTTTCCTTTTTTCCTTTGTTCCCTCGTCATTTATTAGGTTTTTTAATTTTTTTTTATAAATTTGTCTTGCTTTAATTAGAAAATTTTTTAAGTTTTCACTTTCCAAGTTGCCTCAGTCGTTTTTCCATTAGCTTTCCTTCGCCTTCTCCCACTCAATGACGACATCACAAAGAAAGGGAAATTTACGTTTTACAGTTGGCAATTCTGCTGACGAGGTCAGACTTTTCAGATGGAAAAGCCATTCGTCAAAAAAAAGGTTACAAAAATCATAAAAAGTAATTACAATTTAATATTTGATTTTTATTCATTTATTCTTCTCTTCTTTTTCTTTCTTTCACTTTTTTCCTCATTTCCAATTTCTTCGTCTGCTTAATCTTCTTTCTAGAGATCATCTTCTTTCTCTTTTTCCTCATCTTCTTAAATCTTAGGGAGAAATAAATGGCCGACGTCGGAAAAACCGGCTCATTTTCACAGACAAGGAAAATATTGGAAAATTGGAAATTCAGTAATTCGAGTCATAAGTCGTTTCCGATTTGTTTGTAATTTGTATTTAACCGTTGCAGATTTCCATAATAACGAGTTTTTCCCACTTTTTCTATTAAAATTACGTTCAAACCCTGAAAAGCTTATATTCGTCTGAGGAAAGAGGAGAAAGGGAGAGAGTGAGAGAAATTCTACCTTAAAACAACAACAGAAGGGATGAATAGTACAAAATAAATAAACGCAACCCAAAAGAAATACTCTTAATCATTTAATTATGAAAACTATATTTTTCATAATATATTATGCGTTTATAAATGAAATTAAAAAGGGAACCAAATTGTAATTCGAAAAGAATTCGAGTCCAAATTTAAAATTTCTCGACATCGGAAGAAAAACGTTCTCTTAGAGCGTCAAAATTTCTAAAAAATTATTACAAAAATGTATCATTTAACTTAAGTGAATGGCACTTTATACCGAAATTACATTTGCAAAGACGTCTGCATTTGACGATATTACTTCGTCTCCATTCTTTGGTTAAGCTTTGCCTCAGGTGTTTGCGTCTCTCAACGAATCATTCACTCGGATTCATAATTGTCTGTCGGCCGAGGAAGGATTACCTACTCAAGACGAAAGAGAAGGAGAAAATCAGAAAAGTGGGCCTCTCAGCGCTCCCACTGCTGAGATCTGTCTGGAAGTGACGTTTCAATGGATTACACAAAGCAGTAAGCCTTGAGAACCCGTTGGGGGAGGGGGCGAAAGGGGGCGAAAGGGGGCGAAAAGGGGGCGAACTCACAAAGCGAGCGGAAGTGGGGTGAGAGGGAGGGCGGACACGTCCTCATAACCAAATTAAAACTATAATTGCTAATTCACTTATGAAAAATCAGACAAGGGAGATATCCTTTTGGGGGTTGATCCCGCTATCGAAATTGGATCTGGTAATTATCGCTTTCTGTGGAAGAAGGTCGAGGGATGGGGGTGGGGGTGGAAGGATTAAGGGTTCGGAGTGGGTGTTTGGCATTCGGTGCGGAGTGGTCCGCTGTGGAACTGTGCATTGCACCGGAAAAAGAGGTTTTGAATTTGAAAAGGCCGAATGATTTACGATTTTCGTATGAGAGTTTAACGTCGATTTCGATACAGAATGAGCGAAGGCCGACTCTTTTCGAAAAGGGGGTAATTTTTCATTTGGGGTTTCGAAGAGACCGTTAACTGACGTCTGGTTTGTCTTATTAACTTTGCGTGCCATCGCTAAATAAGGAAGTATTGACGTGGAGGGTTGTGTTTCTTGAGAAATTGCTCGTGAACAATCACGTGTAAAATTTACAATTATTACAGTTTTTTGTTTATCAAGTTTTTTTGTTTTCCTCCTCATTCACCCCAGAGAGAGAGGGCTTTTTAGAAACTTTTTAGAAACTTTTTAGACTTTTCGCCTGTATAAAAATAAAAATTAGATTTTTCCCATATTTTGTATAAAATGATTATTTATTGGAAATCCTCCAATTATTCATCTTATTATAATTTATTAATTATATAATAAATTATTATTATACTATTAAATAATATTAAAATATAAATCTTAAATTAAAATTTTAAATATTATAACATTATTAAAATATTTTTATAACAAAAATATTTCATTTTATCGTTTTATCTTTTTCTAATTGTTTTTAATTTATTTTTTTATCATTTTATCAATTATTATGTAATCATTTTGTGTAAAATGAATTGTTATTTTTCATTGTAAATCCCCCATTTATTCATTTTGGGAGATGAATGTACTCCGCCCCCTTACTATATTTTAGAAAGGCAATTAGTGTGTCCCGGACATTTTGACAGTGAAAACCCTATCAAGGCACCCTTCGGGGTCAAATCATAAGTTAGAGCAAAGTTTAGGGCTGTATGAATGCGATTCGGGCGATTCATGGGACAGTTGAATGGGAAACATTGAATCGGTGCGAAAGGGGAGCCATCAATGTCAGTCACCCCTATCGCTGAATCACGGCCGAAGCAGGAAATCTCGTGGAAATCTCCCGGAAGCTCGTAAAGCAGGAATTAAATTCCTGTGGGGCGATGGTTTATGGGGGCGAGGGAGATTAGGGCGCGAAAACCCTCGGAACAATGTCGCAGACGGTTGTCCACTTCATTGGCCGGGGACATCGGAAAATCCCTTCCATTCCATACCTGACCCTAATTTTTCTTTTTTCTCCTCCCGAAATCAAATTCTGTCAGGGAAATATTTATGGCGGGAAAAGGAGGGAGGGGGTTGTATCAAGGCGATAAATTTTTAAACATAAAACAAGGGAAAAATGTCAGCGATGTCAAAACCTTTCGCTGTCGCAAGAAACATTGCTTAATTTTTTTATAACGCCTTTTTCCATTTTGAGTGTTTACAAAAAAGATTGTTAAATTTTATTTATTCTGAAATTGGCAGTGTAAAGTGAGGGTTTGACACCGCGAGGGGTGTCTGTCTGCTCTTTTTAAATTGTCAGCGAAAGCATACAATGATTTTGCCACAATTTCTATATAAAAAACTAATGAAAATAAAAACTTATTGTGATGAGAACCATTTAGCGTTCGATTCGAAAGTTACAATTCAGTCAGCCTTTGACTCGTTAATTTTCTGTTGATCCACAATTTCTCACAGAGAATAATGTACTGTATTTTGATTTTAAGTAAAAACTTGTTTTGTAAATGAGAATTTCCTCAAGTGAACCTCAGCCTGAAAGCACGCGGTCACTTTGCTGAAAGGTTTAGTTGGGAGGGAAAAGAGGGAAAAGCGTGTGTAGAATCGCGCCTAAAGTTTCCTCCGGCAAAGGTCAAAGATGCCCTCGACCTCCTTGGGAAAAATATTTCAGGAGCTTATCATTATCGAAAAAGTTTCCACCGAAAAGAAAAAAAACTGATCTTTGTTTTTAAAGCACAAAGGTTTTTTAATAAATCCTCTTTTTCTTTCTTAAAATTCTCTCTTCTGAAAGACGCCAATTTCCTTTTTAGCCTCCGCTCCCACAGGACTTTATCGAAAGGATGAAACAGGAAATGGAGACTTCGGTTCTGAACATCGCCGGACGGGGACAGCATCGATAAGGAGCGGAAGCTGTGGAGCACTTCCGGTGTCAGCGGACGAAGGCCTCACAAGGTGAAATGTCTGAACAATCTCTGGTGCTCTGCTGCCAGAAAGAATGGTGCGGAGCCAAGTGTTCGGGTGAGGAAGAAAATTGGAATTGATTCAAACGGAACAACAAAAGAATGTGAAATAATTTACGAGCTTTTCCCCCTGTCGCGGTTTCTTCGAGTTCTTCCTCGAAATCGCGGGCTTTTCAAATAAGCTCTTTAAACACTGCAGCAATTCTGCAAATTTTTTTTAATAAAGAGAAAGAAAATTTATATGTGAAACGGTTCCTTAGCGGTAAGTTAAGGAGTCAGTGGAAAATTGCCTCTTTCTTTTGGGCCCATTTTTATAAAAATTAAATGAATTGGTCCCCACTTTCGCCCTCGTCCTCTTATTTACTCAGCATTTGACTTTGCAGAGTTAATTAAAAGAGTTTTAATGCTCGTCTTCCATTTTTCTTTTTTCCCCGTCACGCGAATAAGTCTGTCACGTACGCTTTGGGAATACAAAGCGGTTGAAAGGTGAGTGATGGATTGTAGTTACAGCCCCTCTCTCGAGGGCCTGAACTCACCCCTCGGCTTAACCTGGAAAATTTAATTCTAATTTCATAATTCATAATTTGAATTAATTTTTTGCCACTTTTTGCAATTTATAATTCCCTCTCTCCAAAATCTAAAAGATGAGAAGAGTTTCTTTCGATTTATTTAAAATTATTCTTTCATTTATTTATTCATCCTCAATTCAAATTGAATTATTTAATTTTATTATTTGGATTTTGAATATAAATATTTTTTCATTAGGGATCGAAAACCGTTGCCGAGTCGACCAATCAGAGCAGCCGGATCCCAACCAATCAGAGCGGAGTTCACTTTGAAAACAAACGGTTTCTGAACGCGCACCAACCGCCGCCATGTCACGGCGTTTGCATTATCTTCTCGGAGGTAAGTCTTGGGTTTTTAAAATCTCTCAAGTGTTGAATAAATTTAAATTTGTTATCCCGAACGCAAAAGAAATATTTCGGATATGACGATTAATATTTTAATCTTGAGAAAAGCCCGCAGTGAGAGCTCCATTTTGGGTATAATCTCGCATTTAAATATTGCTTTGAAAATATGAATTTTGAATTTCCTCCTTGTTGTTTTGTTTGAAATTTATTTTCGTGGAAAGTGAAAAATACATCTGCTCATTTTTGGTTTGTTAAAGTGTTTTGTCGCTTAAATAAAATTTCCGGGAAAACTTAAACTTTAAAAAGGCCATAAATAAAAAAGGAATGCAATGGATGGTTTCTTTTTGCATTTATAATCTGCGCAAACGTTTCTCCCCTCAAAGAGCGCAGACAATATTATTTTGCGAAGGAGGAAAAGCGAGAAAATGAAGATGGAGGGATAAAGAGAAAAGTTTTATGTCGGGGATGAGCGGTGGCGGAGGGGGCGGAGGGGGCGGAGGGGCAAAAGTTACACATTTTTTGGGAACATCATTAAAAATATTAAACGGGAAAGTCGTTTTTTGAAAAATAATCTCCGATACTTATTTCCGAGTAAACTGAGATCTATTGCGATGAAATTTGAACTTTCGCCCCGGGGCGAAAAAACAGAACTTTTAGAATTCCAAGTTTTTTAATTTAGTTGGATTTTATTTCAGTGCCTGTTGCTATGAGAAATTCAAATCTAGTGCTTTTCCGCTTCTCTTCCCCCTTCCTCGGCTTTTTTAACTAATTTCTCGAATTTTCCACCAAATTACACCCAATTACAGCCACTTTCTTTTAACGGTGCTCGCATTTTCCCTAAGCACCACCAGACTACAACCGTTCGCCCATTTTCCCCAGACTTTGTCGCAACTGCGCAGACACCCCTCGTCACTCTTCGTCACCCCTCGTCACCCCTCGTCTTGGCAATTGGCGACAAAGATTTCGCTGCCCTTCTTCAGCACCTTCGGACCTGAAATTTCCTTTTAACGGGGGATGAAACAGAAGGGTGAGATGGGTTAACGTTCCAAGTAGACAATTCTTTACATTTCCCTTCAATTGAGAAAGATTTTTATTTGTGTCATTTTAATCAAAGTCCTCATTTCCTAAACAATGTTTTTTTATTGGGAAATCATTAAATGGGAAAATTACAGTAGTAGGGAAATGTTGTGTGTGCAAAATTACAATAAATACAAAGAAAAATACAGAACGAAGTCACAATAATCGAAATTTACATTCATTACAGTGTTTTGTTATTTACATTTACTTTCTTTCTTTCTTTTTTATAAAATATATTTTTACTGTATTTTGTGTAAAATGTGCACTATATTTGTACTGTATCTGTAATTATTTATAAATATATTTTATAGCATTTTTATTTTTATAAATCTTTTTGTTACCATTGTAAGTTTTTATGCATCATTTTGTTACTAATGCAAATAATTTTATATACAGTCAGAGTCAATACATTATTTAGCTCTTCTTCAAATATTTTAATATACTGTATACTGTATAAAACAATCAAAATATAAATATAATAATTAAATTAATCCTAAAAAGAGTAATAAAAATGCCCACTTCACTCTCATAACCCACAGAATGATGAGAGAACCCAAACTGAGCTCATTCCGAAGGCACAAAAGCCTTTCACGCGATTGATATTCCCCCCCAGCCGCCCCGAATGACACCGAAAATGACCTCACTCCCCTTAACTCCCCTCGTAAACCTGAAAGCGACGCGCGCCCCCGAAATAAAAATGAAAACCGCCCTCATTTATGCCTCCACTTGGAGTTCATCCTCATCCGAGGCCGTAAACATTTCCGCCCCCAAAAACTTTAGGATTCGCCCCCCGCGGGGAGACTCCGTTCTGTATGGGCAGCATGTGATGATGCCTTTCTCGAGGCGGTCATTAATTAGCCTGGCCTCATTTCAACCCCGGGGGTTGTCACTTTAAAGAAAAGTCAAAGGGTTCCACGCAATATGAAAATTAAACAAAATGGCGGACGGGAGGTGAAACGGTTGTATTCGTCGGAGGGGTTGGCGTATTTCCAGTTGGTAGCAGGCCGAATTCGAGTTTATCTATTATCTGTTTTCTCAAGATAAAGGAATTGATTTTGGAGAGAAAAGTTTTATCTATTTGGATATTGAACGGTCGCGTTTCGGTGTCCGTCTGACCACCGACAGACGCAGACCGAAGGCAAACTCTAATTCGAGAATGTCGAGAATGAACAAGTTTGTGATTAGATTTTAGCAAATTAAGAGAAGTTATTGGAAAGTTGTGAATGAGGAAAACTTGCCAACATTCTGAAGCTCTGAGTTCAGACGACTGATTGTCAGCACAAATTCGAGTGCGTTTTCCGTTGACGCCTCAGAAAACTTTACTTAGGCAACATTCAACTCATTCTTGTGCTCAGTTCTCAGGGAGATAAAAACAACAAGAAGAGAAAGCCTTTCAACTGTTCAGAAGAAATGCATAGAAAGGCGTAGAAACAACAGGACGATGATGGCAAAGAATACAGCCCACAATGAGACCGATGCCGAAAGGTAATGGGAAGTTTCCTTTCTGCAGATTCTCCTCTGCTGACTCCCATTCAGGGGAAGTGAGCACACGAAATAACGCAGAAAGTGAGCACCGTTTATGAGTTCCCTGTTGGGCGGAAGATAAAGTGCTCCATACCTGTTAGAAGCCGTGACAGCGACAACAGCGAGCTTTCCCCAAATTGCCACATTTTTCATCCCCTAATGCGCCTCCTCGCAGTCCACTCCTCTCTCCTGCTGGACCGATCGCTGACGCCAATCGATAAGTCTCCAGTGCGGAGACCTTCGGCCCAATTTCCCCGAATTTTCGCGCAACGGAAACAGGAAAACCTTTCCACTTCCGCCCCGCATTCTTATGAAATATGACTTCCATAGAAATGGCCTCTCAAAGTTTTCTGTTTTTTACTTTACTTCCCTCCCAATTTCATCTCTCTAGGTAACTGTTACGCGAACGGAGGCTTTCTTATTGAATTTTCATGTAGATTCCCGCTGCCCCTCGGGGAAATTCCTCCATCCCCCTCCATCTCCCTCCCCTCATCCCCTCCTAAGAAATTTATGCCAAATTTCGGTTATAATAATAATATAAAGGAAAAGGGAAATGGCGTTCGGGGAAAATTTACAAATTTTTCATCAAATTCTCGTTACCGCTTTCTTCTTCCCCTTTCCTTTATTCTTCCTTTTCCCTCCCTTCTCCTCTCCTTCTTCCCCTCCCCTCCACCGCCCAAAAGAATTCATTTTTTACTCCGTTGCTTCTTTCGGATATTCGCGGAAATTATGGGCCAAAAAAATTAAATTTTTCGGATTAGTCTCAAGCGGAGGTTTAACTTTCCCCTCTTAGAATAATTAAATATATTAAAGGGTTTTTCTTCGTTTTGGGGAAAAACCACATAAAAAAAGTGAAACTCAGCGCCATTTTACTTCTTCTCTAATCAGAAGTTGCTGCGGTATTACAAATTAAGATAATATCTGCCAAATAATTGTAATTATGAGGTTTAGTGTAAATAATTTCCGATGGAGGTGTTGTCAATATTTAACAGTTACCACTGCACAAAGATGTTACGCTAACTCTCACTCATGTGCAACTCGTTAGAGGCAATATTATAACAACAACAGAAGAAAAAAACGGAAGTTATTTATGACTCGATCGGTGGTTTTCGTTTGTGAGAAAAATTGTTGATTTGAACTCTGTGAATTATTTCTGAATACACTGATTAGATAAGAAATGGAAACGAAAACAAAGAGAGAGAAAGAGAAAAAAAGGAGAAGACTGATAGAAAAAGAAACAAAGATAGAATAAAGAGAGAGAGAAAGAGAAAAAAAAGGTAAAAAATACAGGAAATGAGAAAAAGAGAAAAGTAAAGAGAAAAAGAGCCAATCACTTCGGATTTATTTAAAATTTTACAGGTTTTCAACCCCTTTCACGTCGCCACTTTCACTTTTCAATTCTTCTCTTTTTTCAACCCCTTTTGTGGCTAAAGAAGTAATTAATGTGGCAGTGTAAAATTTTTAAAAAAACACTCAAAAAATAAAAGAGAAAAAACTGAAATAAAACATAATTTTTGAATTAATTTATATATTAATAATCCCGGTTCGGGAATTGGAGCGCAGAGCTCCATATTATATTATTAAATAAAATAAAAATAATTTGTTTGCTGTGTTTTTTATAACTGAAACAGATTCGGAATTTGACTCATAAAAAATAAATAAAATAACAATTTTCTGTTGAGAGATTTACCTTTGGAGATGATGAAAAGAAGGACTGCGAGCAGCCTCATGTCGTCCTCTGTGTCCCTTCCACTCAAACACCCCTCCCTCGCATTCCACCCTCCCCACTCGAACCACTGAATTACTTTCCGATTCGAATTTTCCCTCGCGCCCCAATCTCGGCTCACATCGCTCCAGTGAGGCCCCGACAGCGAAACGACAGCAACTGGTTGAAGGAGATTCCCCCACAGCGAACGCCACACTGCGCATACGTCCGCGAACGCTCGCAGCACCTGCCCCTCGACCCCTCAACCCCTCAACCCTCCAACCCTCCAACCCCTCCAACCCCTGCTTTTTTAATTAACCGCCTCTCACGGGCCTGAACTTGAGACCTTCCTCCGCCGCCATAAATCAGGGGCGTGCACGTGGCGATCGCTGTGGGAGACGTTACAAATGGGTTGTCAGCACAAGTGGACACCTGAAGACGCGGCTTCAGCTGCTGCTGCTGCTGCTGACGTAACAGAACGCGGAGTGACCGTTGGAAAGTGTGAAAAGGCTGTGAAAGCCAATTTTTCACTAAATTATTAACTTTTCTTATTTTCTTTAATAACATCATTTCGTCTTTCTTTCGTTTATTTTAAACCTTATTTCTTTGTTTCTTTTTATTATTTAATTATCTGTTTTACCCTAATATTTTTTAACCCATTTCCTGCCATGATCCCTCTTTAAACTGTCTAGGAATTCCCTTAACTGTCCGATTTGAAAACAAATTCTCAGAGTTGTTATCAGCAGAAGAAATTTTTTTATTTCTCTCTTTGTAGCGTTTTATTAGAATGTAAAGCAATTTAGAGTTGTGACGGTCACAGCAGAGCCAAATATCTCCATTTCCCAATACAGTAATTACAATACTGTACAGGCATTTGTCTTTGATGTTCGATACAGAATGTAAAATCTGTAAAATCTGTAAAAGCAAAGCAAAACAAATTGCATTTGGCCAAAAGTAAGAGTCCCATCACTCCCATCACTCCCAGATACACTTCTACCAATTCATTAAAATAAACAAAAAATTTTCAAAATTAAAATTTGGCAGTTAATGGGTTCATTAACTTAAGTAAGTGAAGTTTTAATTATTAAAATTTATTTATTCTGTTATTTATTTTTTGTTAATGTTTGATTAACAAACTTATTGTGAACAGAGTGTTTTTGAAAATTTATTTTTAGAAATCTAATTTTTAAAGAAATTTATTTTTTGCATTCTGTTTTTGGGGATATATTTTTATAATATTTGTGTAAATTTGTGTTTAAAAAGGTGAGAGCAGAGGGTTGGAGGGGAGAGAGGGGAGAGAGGGGAGAGAGGGGAAAGAGGGGAAAGAGGGGAGAGGGATGGACGAAAGGAGGTCACTTCTCTCCTCAATCTCCCGATTATTATTCCCCTGACGTCAGCAAAGAAAGTTTCGGCTGCTCTCCCATTTTAAAAAAGTTCGATTGTGACAAACGTATTAATGAAGTCTCAATAATTTCCTCCCTTCGGGGTGGGGAGGGGGAGGGGGCTGAAAAATCAGACTTTCGCCTAACTCCCGCACAAACTTTCGGATTCGTGACGTCAATTTTAAATTTTGGAGGGAAAATCTGGGAAATCTGGGAAATTGGGAAAAAGTCGCCCAGAATTAATTCGTCATCAAATTTCCTCAGTGGAAATTCCCGTTTTCTCTTCGGAAAATGTCAAAAGATGGATAACCGAAACGTCGTGAAAAGCCTCACGAGATGATTCTCGAAAGCTCTCAACTGCAAACCTTAAAGAGAGCTTTCGCCTTGAGGAGATGAGGAGACAACCCTTCGTGCACAGAAGTAATATTCTGAAGTTCAGGCACTCTTTCTCAAACTCTCTCTCTCTCTCTCTCTCTCTCTCTCTCTCTCTCTCTCTCTTTTTCCTAATTCTACTTTTTTCTCTGTTTTTTTTTATTTTCTTTTCACCCTTTCTTTCTTTTTTCTTTGTTTTTCTCTCTTCTTTGTATCCGTTTTCTCTCCTTTTTTTTACTTTCTTTTTACTTACTCTCCATCTTCTGATTATTAATAGAAACACTTAGTTTCAATATCTAAAGGCGACTCTTATAAGAATCTTATTTCGAGTGGTGCAAACAAGAGTTGTTGTCATGGCAACAATGACAGAAACTGCTCAGTTTCCGAAGGAAGTTTCCAATGACTCCATTGAAAATTCATGTGCAAGTGATGAGCTGTTCTCCTGGCAGAGGAAGAGCGGAAGGAGATAAAGAGATAAGGAGATAAAGGCAAAAGATAAGCTCATTATACGACTATATTACAAATAGTTTGTTTATATATCATCTCACCTATTCCTATCGTAATTCATAACAAACAATAAAATATTTCAAAACGGAAACAAAATATCTCTTTTCAATTTCATTCATCTGCTTTTATACACAATACATAACTATTGAATCCCTTTATTTATTTATTTATTTATATATAGTTATAAAAAATTCACTAAAACGTCATATTCTCCTAAAAGGCGAAAATATATCTTTCTCTGTCCACGTACCACCCGATATGATTTCATCTCTGACTAGGCTCTCGTATAATTAAGTCCAACCGTTTGGACCCACTAAATAAATTAATTTCCTAACTCCAAATTGGAAATTCTCCGCGCGGCAACCGATGGCCGCCATTTTCAAACGCGCAACCACCCACCGTCTCTCGAATATTCCTTTGGCACTGCTCCTTCCTCGGCCCTTTCCCAGGCACTTGTGCAATCACAACTGACAGGCCACGCGTTCACATAAGGCGCATTCGCGTTGAGAAACCTCTTTTCCGCCATTTCCGGTCGAGGCGAAACGGCCGTTACAACCGCCGGGCGACGCCACAGCGCGCGACATCTGTGAGCGGTGGCGATCCCCAACCAATAGTTGGGGGGCTTTCCCACAGATGTCGCTGCGCTGTCTGCCGCCATTAACCTGCTTTGCTGTCTTTTCTTCTTTTCCAATGAAATTTAATTTCGGCCATTAATGCTGCTTATTTTCGATGGATGAAAGTCTTAATTTCCCCATTCTCACTGCTCCAAATGGCGGAGGTTAAATTTTTCAAATCATTCCTCAGCCCTAAAACATCCCCAATTCCTCCAACAAGAAAAAAATTAATTCAATATGGCCGACATCTGAACGGTTTCTCAACGACAAACATAATCGAAAAGGTTTTCTCTCGTCCAAGACACTAATTTCCGGTTTCAAAATGCACGAATCAATGGAAAACTACAGTGAATGGTCCTTTGGGTTGAATTGACCGAAGAGAATGAATGATTGCTTTTCAATTGCCCGGATGGAATGTTTTGAAACAATCCGATTGGTTTAAAACACGCTTCAAAACGAGGTTTTGAATGTTTCGATTAATCTAAACTGCAATTATGTCCTGAAAGAGTCCGCTTCGGGAACCGAAGCTAAGACTGGAGTTATGAGGAGTCGGAACAACCCCTATTCCCCCTTCTCAACTCTAAGGGAAGGTTCACGGAAGAACCCATCCACTGCAGAGGGTAGTTCAGCACCGTTGGCTTATTATCTAAAACCTCCTCGGGAGCCCCGGCGTCTCCATCCCCTCCCTCACAGCCACCCCATCACAGCCTTCTTCCCCCGCCACCCCGCAACCCCCGAGGCTCCACTACGGTAAGGCCACTTCGCGAGGCCCCGACCAGCGGGACTGTCCCTCAGCAATCAACAATTAACTAATGCTTAATCATAAGGTAACGATTGCCTTCGCTGCCGCTACTCCACCACTATCGTCGGCAGCCTCTTCCGCCCTTTCCTCCTGTTCCGCTCCTTCCCCCACTTCCCCCGCTTCCCCCGGGACTCCTCCTCGCCCTGGTTGCAGTCCGACTCCAGCTTCCGCTTCCGCGAGCGCGTGAGGGGCCCCGCCGAGGGCAGGACGTCCTCCCTCCGCTGCTCGCAGTGGTTCTTCCCCCTCTTGGGGTTGCCCGCCTCGGAGGCGGTCGAGTCCTCGGAGGGGCGGCGTTTGCGGGGCGTGAGGGGGAGGGCGAGGTGGAGTGGGGGGGTGGAGTCGAGGGGGTGGTGGGGCGAGGCCGTCGAGTCCTCCCCCGAGGAAGACAGGCTGGATAAGTACTCCTCCACGCGCTTCGCGTTGAAGTTGAACACGTTCGTGTTGTTGGAGTGCGTGCGGCTGCCGACGGAGCACACAGACCCGGACTGGCTCACCTTCGTCGGCATTTTGATGGAGGAGTTCCCGGAGCTGCTGGAAGTGGAGAAACTCGACGAGGAGGAGCAGCTCCTCACGTCTGTGGACTTCTTCATGCGGCGCCGCTGAGCCAGCTTCGCGTTCACCACGTCCTGCAATGAGCCACCGCGTGAGAGTCGCCTGGAGGTGGCCGACACGTGGCCACGCGTGGCCACACGTCCCCACTACGTACCTGAAGCCGGAACCCCTCCTTGTGGGCCTGATGGAATGCCTTGAACGTCTTTTTCACCCCCATCTCGGCCGACTTGGCGGAGGAGCCCGTGGTGAGGACGTCGGGCGTCATGAGAGGCGTCGTCGGGTACACAGAGGTGTTGCTCCCCTGCAGCCACTCGTTCGCGAGGAGGTCCCTCATCTGCAGCCTTTGCTTGGGGTCGACCGTGAGGAGACCTGAGGGAGGGAGGTGGTGAGAGCGGAGGTGGTGAGAGCGGAGGTGGCGAGAGTGGTGGTGGCGGGGCCGGTGCCTCCCCCGGCGACTTACCCTTGGTGAGGGACTTGGCCTGGGCGGAGACGGGTCCCCAGGCCTCGTCATGGAAGTGGAACTCTCCGCCCTTGATGCGGGTCATGACGGCAGCGGCGCTGTCGTCGCGGGAGCGGGCGTGGAAGGGGACTCTGCCGCTGAGCATGGTGTAGAGGATGACGCCGAGGCTCCAGAGGTCGCAGTTCTCGTCGTAGCCGTCCTCCTCCCTGTTGAGGGCCTGCTTGAGGACCTCGGGGGCGGCGTAGTGGAGGGTGAAGCAGGGGGTGTGCATGGACTCGTCCTCGAGTTTCCGCGCGAAGCCGAAGTCGACGATTTTGATTTCGGCAGTGTCAGAATCGCCAGTGAAGAGTAAATTCTGCAAAGTTGAAATTATTTTAATGAAGAGATTTGGGAGGGCAAAAGACAGGGGTGGACTTCCGGTGGCCAACACTTACTTCCGGTTTGAGATCACGATGAACGACACCATGGGAATGCATGAAATTAACCGCCGACACCAACTTCCTCATTATCTGACTCGCCTCCGACTCCGTGAACCTGTCCTTCTTCCGGATCCTCTCCAACAGCTCCCCTCCCCGCAGCAACTCCAGCACGATGTACGTGTGCGCCTGCAACAACCGCCCGTGAGCAACCCTCCTCGCCCCCGCCCCCGCCCCGCCACCCCACCCACTCACCTCGTCGAAGTACACCTCCTGCAGAGCGACGATGTTCGGGTGCCCCTGGCAGGCCCTCAGCAGGTTGATCTCCTTCGTGCAGTCCAGACGACGGGTGACTATCTTGACGGCGTACTCCGTCCCCGTCTGCCGGTGGACGCACTTCCTGCAGACGGAGAAGCTCCCGTCGCCCAGGATGCCCTCCTTGAGGTCGATGTCGTAGTTCTGGAAGAAGGGGGAGTCCTGGAAGGGAGAGGGGGTGAGCGGGTGAAGAGAGGGTGGGGGTGCGGGGGAAGAGGGTGAACTCACTTTGAACTTCTCGGCGATGAGGTTGGCGAGGCTGGGGCTCCTGTCGGCTATCCTGAAGATGTCTTCGCTGACGACGTTCTCGCTGAAGATGACGCTGGGGGCGACGTAGGAGTATCCCTTGAATATCTTGTCGAAGTTGGGAGGAACTATGGCGGGGGAGTCAGTGGGGGTCATCTTGGTGAACTCTTCGGAGAAGTTGCTCACGTCCAGCTCGTTGGAGATCTTTGGAACAAAGGGCGCGGGAACGTTCTTGCGGGCGAGCTCGTCCCAGTTGGTACCCTGGAAGAGGAGACAATAATGGAGAGAGAGAAAAGAGAGAGAGAGTTTAATTTATCCAAAATTGGGTTCCGAAGGTTTTCTACGATATTTTCTCCTGAGGAGCTCACGAGTAACGAAAGCGTGACTAACATGGGCCGATTAGGGGGAAATTAGGAGTTGGCAGGGGAGCCACACTCACCGCGAAAAACTTGTGTCTTTTGAGTTCTTCTGCGTCGGCCTCGCCGCCCCCCAACCTCTTCCTCGGGTCCTTCACCAACAGCCTGCTGATGAAGTCAGCCACTTCCGGCGAAAATCCCGAAGGCATCGGAGGATTCACTTTTAATATTCTCCTGCAATCATTAATATTAATTAAGCATTTGAGCTGAGTTTAGTCACTCTGCTGACTCACCTCGATATCTCCTGCTGAGTGTTCCTCTCCCCCTCCACCGTGAAGGGCGAAGCGCCCGTGAGCAGCTCGTAGGTGAGGACGCCGACGCTCCACCAATCGACGGCCTGCAACAGGAGAAGAAGAGTGTGCAGCAGCAGCAGCAGCACCAACAGAATCCGCCATCAGGTGGGAAACCAAAACTTTTACAACTTCAAATTAATAATTTAATTGAATTTAAATAATTTTACAATTGCCAACTTAGAAAATATTCATAACAATATTATGAATTAATCATTTATTTTAATAATGATAATATTATTTAGTGGAATTTTCCGGTAATTACGGGAGTTCGAGGGCGAAGTTAAATACAAATTTAAAAGATTCTCTTTACATTATTTCAAAGAGGCATTAAATCATTATGATATGTTAAGCAGTCGTTTTCTTCCGCCTCCTCTTCTTCCCCTTCCCCTCCCCTTCCCCCTCCCCTTCCCCCCCGAAAATTAATTTTCATTCCGCCATTTATTAAATCCGTGAAATCCGACATTTCATGTGATGATGAAGGCATTTTCTCCTGACCTCATTAGCCCCCGGCGACTCATGAGCACTTCCGGGCCCCGACGCCCCCAGGGACACTCCCCAGCGGAATGTCAAGGCTGGACTGGAGTTGTGCCACTGGGTCAGAGAGAAATCGCACAGTGCCGGGGGCAGCCAACGACTCCCTCCAAACAAAGGGATTTTTCTTCGAGAGCGACTGACATTTTGTCCCACTTTTTTCTTTTTTCTTTGCTTATTATCTTTCTCACTGTTTTTCCCTTTTTCTCCATCATCGGCCATCGCCTCCTTTCCTTCTTTCTTCGCCTTCTTTCCTCCGACCCTCACTCTCACCTCATAACTTCAACATTCGCCTGAACTCTTTGCTTTCCTCCTACAACATTTTTCCAAGAATTAAACAACTGTTGGCGGTGCAAAAATGCACTGTGTTATTCCCTCCATCCATTCTTTTCTCATCTTTCCTTCTTCCCTCTTTTCCCTGTAGCAAACTTGTTCGATCCGACTCTCTCTCTCTCTCGTTTCTTGGAGGAGTGCTTCGTCCTTCCGCACGCCCACACAACAACGTCTTCATTCAATTGTCACTTCTTCGGCCGCCACTCAAGGCGACGGAAGCCGAAAAACCCAAAAAGAAAAGGAAACGAGCGAAGAATGAGGTCAGCGAAAGAGTTGGGCCTTGACTCGTTGGGAAATCGTCTGCGCTTCCTCTGCCCCTCGTGGGGGCGAAGGGGGGTGAAGGGGGGGGGGGGGTTCCCAATGGGAAAGTGTCCTTTAACATCCTGGAATTTTGTTGGCAACCGTCGCCATTGTCTAACCCTTTCTGTCTGACTGAAAGCTGTTTCGAGATTTTCCCAAAATGCTTCTGTAATTAATTGTGTCCGTCCGCAATCTCTTTTACGGTCCCCCGCGGGGGAATCATCCGAACACCGGCTCATACGTCCGCTCTCGAGAATAATTACATTTGGCGGATAATTAACGAAAGAAAGGCCGTCTCAAAAGTTCAGATGGTGTAAAATCACGCAAAGGAGTTACTGAAGCGAGAGTTTTATATTTAGAAAGCTCTTCCGATTAATAAACGGAAAAAAGTTTTAGATATGTATCTAACTCCCGATCTGAGATGAAAGGGATGGAAAATATTAAAGAGGTCATTTTGGGTAATTTCAATTAAAAATCTCGTTATTTGTTAATGCTTTTAAGACTTCTACTCGGGGAACGAAAACATCCTAGGAAAAAGTGGTGAAAAGCAAGTAGAAAAGGCAAAAGTGGGGAAAAAGGAAAAAAAGGAAAAATACGGTCATTTTGACCTTTCTTAGCGACATAAGGGGTTGAAACATTTCTCAATTTTCAGAGGAAAATTCCGTTAATTGGGGCAGAGATCGCTTCCCTCAGAAGCGAACCCCCACATTTTCAAGGTCGTTGGCACCACTGCCACTCGTACCAACCTTTGCAAACTAATTTTTCGAAGAAAGTGAATCGAGGACAAACAACTTTCGCTCTTAGCAATAACCAAGGCCTAATTACCTTGAAATACTAATCGCTCTTTGCGCACATTTGCACTCAACGCTCAACAGCTGCCACTGAAAAGGGCGCAGTTGGTACCCCTGCACCCTTATCAACTCTCTTCCCTCTCTCTCTCTCTCTCTCTCTCTCACACAGTTTTAACAGAATTTGAAAAAAAAAAAAAATTATCGAAAGAGAAGTGCGAAATTAGTCGCCATATTTGAAAAGCCCTCAAAAGATCAAAGTTCTATTTCCGTCTGCAATTTCAAGCAAAACCGTTGAGCCGAGATTTGAACTTCCTCCTCCGGTCCGAAAGCGGTCACGAGGAAAATATAAAAACCCCCATCGCTTCCCAGAGCCAAATTACCGGAAAATTCCTCCTCCGTTTCCCCTGCACAACTCTCTTTAGGCGTTATCGGCTGGCTTTCCCCAACAACCACCACTTCCGGTTCCTCTCGGGGCGACCCTCAACCGTTTCTCACAACGGCAGGATGTCCTCTGCTTCCCCGGCCGATAACCGCCAATCTCCCCACCGGAAACCGCTTAACAACCGCCATTTCCACACTCGCCATTTTGTCTCCTCTCAGGAGATTTATCTGCCACCGCATCTTCCTCCGGGGAGATGCCCTTAATTAATTAATCAGAAAGGAAAATGCCGCGAGAAGAAAGTAAAATGAGCACTCGTCACTGCCTCAACAATTGTATAACTCAAACGAATGAAATATTTGGAGAAAGTGAGTGCGTCGGGAGAGTGCAGAAGAGCCCGGGGCGGGTGGCGTTCAAGTGAGGGGAGCCGTCTTCTTAGGGGCGGGCCGAAGTGGGCGAAGTGGGTCATTGCGCGATTGCATCTGGCGGTGGCGAAGGCTGTCAGTTGGGGGTGGAATGCTGAATACCCATCCCCGGGGGCGGATGGCTACTGGATGGCTACTGGATGGCTACTGGATGGCTACTTACGATGTCGTGGCCGGTGTTGCCGCCCCTGACCACCTCGGGGGCCATGTACTCGATCGTCCCGCAGAAGGAATAGGCCCGATGGTCCTATAAAAGAAAATACGCTTATTTGCGGTCTGATTCCGTTCGTTAAGTGGTTTAACAGTTAAAGGAATTCTTTCATTTCTCATTTTGTTTTTTATTTATCTCCTTTTACTTATGTTATTTCTATCTATCTATGATTTTTTCTTTTCTTGGAAAAGTCAACTTTTTCCGCTTTTAGTTGCCTTCTATTCCATTCTTTTTAGATAATCTTCTCTCTTCAACTTCCCCTTTTTTACTCTTTTTTCTTATAATATGTTTCTCAACTTTCTCTTCTCTTTTTAATTCATTGTATGTTTCTCTCTCCCCCATTCGTTACGTGTACACCTTTTCCCTCTTCTTCCTCTCCCCTTCCCTCACAAGTGTTCTCAATCAGATGAAAGATGACCTTCACTTACCTTTTCATGAGGTAGGAACTCTTTGCTAAGACCAAAATCAGTCAACACGATGTGTCCTTGAGAATCCAAAAGAATATTTTCTAATTTTATGTCTCTATATATTATCCCGAGCTGAAACAAAGCAGAAGAGCACATGAGTAAATGATTTCACCCCACCGAGCAACAATCACGCCACCCCAGATATACCTGGAGGCAGCGGGCACCGAACATCTGCCCGTTTGGTAAACAACCCCGTTTCCTCCCTCACCTGCGCACCCCCGTTCCGTCCATTCTTTCAAAGAAAAATTATCTTGGAATTATCTAAGAGAAATCGCACTGTGGCCTTTGTGAAGAGGCAGAAGGTGAAAATAAAAAGGCTAAGTTACTCATAAATAAAGGGTCCAGCTACTCATTTAGGTAATTCCAATTCCACTCAAATCGGGTTGAAATGAACATCAACATTATAATCATTTATACACCTAAATTATAATATTTATTTACTATTATATATAATAGTAATAATATTATTTTATTTAAATTTTAGAAACGTTCATTATTATTTAGTATTTTTTTATTTTCTTATTTTCTTTTTTCCCTCTTTCTTTTACAGCTATTTTCATTTTCCTTCGATTGCATGAGTTATCCCTATTAATCCGAGAAGTTTGACGCCCTCTCTGCTGTCGCCTTCTTCAATTCCTTTTTCTTCCACTTTTCCTCCATTTTCAAGAGCCTCCACTCGGTGAAATGGAACGATTGCTCACGGCGAGAGTTGGACGACTTTTCAAAACAAAACCGAATTAATGAACAACACTTCCGGTTTCGATCGCTTTCACTTCCCTCTTTCTTTCTTCCACGAAAATCGCAAAACGTTCATTGTATGCAGCGGAGGGGAGGGGCGCGGCGGGGAGCCAATCTTTTCAGCCTCAATTAACACACAAAAGACTCCTCCAATTACCGCCTCTCCATTAAATCCCCAAAAGGAACAGAACCTCCCCCAACGTCCCCATCTCCCCACTCATCTCCCTCACGCGCATGCGCGCTCACCCCCAACAATGACTCAAAAGGGAGATAAGTGCGACGCGCATCGCTGAAATCTGATAGTCCGTGTCCGGGGTCAGATGAGGGGCGTGTCCCGAAGACAAGCGTCGGTGACCTCGTCTTCTTAGGGTTCGCCCGCGGTGACCTTGCCGCCATTGCGGGGGTGAGCGGGGGTGGGCGGGGGTTGAAGGGGTGGGACTTCTTTTGAGGTTGGGGGAGTTGTGGAGGGCGTAGTGGGGGGCGTAGTGGTGGGTGCGAATGCACTCGGGGGGAGATAAGGCGTTTTAGATGGGGCGGGGGTGAGAGGGGAGATAGGGGGAGATAAAGGGAGGGTTTTTGCGAAATGGAAAGGAATTTCGTAAATTTCCGTTTACAATTTAATTGTTTACCGAATCAAAAACTAAATTCCATTAATAATTTTATGTAAATATTTTGATTTAATTCCAAAATTTATAACTTTCACTTCATTGAATTTTATTGTATTTATCCGTTGTGATCATTTACAAGGTTTCATTCACTTATTGTATGTCAGTCCTTTAGTTCGAATCAAATTTTTCAGAAAAGATTTTCACTAAATTTGTTCGAACTAATTTCTTTCCACATAACGAAAATATAAAAGAAAAAACATATAAACTAATGTAATTTAAATACTCTTAAATAATGCATTTTAATAAAAAAATATACAGTAAACATTTATAAATAATAACTGCATTTGACTTAATTTTAAAGTTTTCTTCAATACACTGAATTGCTTACAATAATAATATTAATAATACATTAACAGTCTGAGCAACTTTAAAAAAAAAAATAAACTAAAAAAAACAAAGAATAAAAATAATATAATATTCCAAAATTATTGCCTCTTTTAATGAAAATTAAAAGAATTATTAGTTGAATATATCTAAAACAGAAAAGACAATTTATTAAAATTAAAAAATAGAGATTTTATAATAATATAAATAAAAATAAATAATAATTAAATTTTGAGAACAAGTCTTTACTTGTACATGGAATTGAAAGAATGTGTTTTCTTGAAAACATTGCTAACATTAATTTTCGGGCAGTGAAACAGGAGATTTAAAAATGTTAAACAGTGTCTTTTATTTTTATCGCTCCTTCTTTATTATAAATAAATTCTAAAAAGGAACGGACGAATTCTGTTTGTGAGAAGAGGCGGAACCTGACAAAGGGGATTTTATAATAATAAGGCCATTATAAGGGTTCACCCATTAAAGGGTTTTTTGTCGACTGGCGAGGGAACCACGTGGACGAAGGCTGCCAGCAAACAAACTCTTCAAACTCTTCAAACTGACGGAAGAAGTTCCCACCGACAAACGAGGACAAATGGCGGCCATTAGGCGAATAATTTGGAAGAGTTTCCGAAGGTGAGGACACATTGGACCTTCTCAGCACCGATTATGCTTATTAACCCGACTCCCAACTCGTCTCCGTCTGACGGCCATCGCTGACTTGCCGCGGCCCTCTTCTTTGGCTTCGGCATTGGCCTTGCTGCCTTCTGCGAGTGCTTCCGCCTCGGGGGCGACAACCTGAGGTCGAAGGCGAGAGGAGGTACGGCATTGGAGGTCGACCTTGGCGTCGGTGTCTTCTGCATGGCAGCGAGTTCTAATTCCGGTGGCAAGGTTAATTAGAGCTGTTTGTTTTCGGAAGAGTGCCTGAAAACGTGTCTCCTTCGGCCATTTTCTGTGTCGGCAGGCTTTTTCGCCAAGGCGAGGCCATTTCTTTTTCATTTCGTTCTCGTAAACTCCTCTATGAAAATCCGCAAAGCACAGCTCTTTCAAATGTTATTTAGTGCAACGCTTACATAAATAGCCGGAAATTGGGTCTCTTAGGGGCGAGATTTTCAAGTAAGCTTTTCCTAATCCCAAGCAAATACCAATGCCAAATTAGCTCGAAAATGAGGGATGAAGTTACATTAATCCCTAGCAAACTGAAAAGGGGTGAAATTGTTCAGAATATAATCATATACTAATATATAAAATCTGTTCAAGGAATTTGTATGTGTGTGTGTGAGCACTCCGTTTCTGTTTTCTAAGTTGTAAAGAACCACTGAACCGATTTCGACAAAGAATTATCTGCGCTATGTCTCATTTTTCCAAAATAAGCAAAACCTGTTTAACTTCAGGAATTCCTTTCTGGTGTTAAAGGGTTGACTTTGAGTACAGTGGGCAAAGTATTCAAAGTATTCGGTTAAGAGGTGAATATTGTATTTCCTCAAATACTTAATGCATTACATATTTTTATATAATATTATATTCATTAAATATTTTCATATAATTTTAAATGGGATTATTGAGGTGCATTCAATTTTTGGTAAATGTGTTATTGTATCTGTTATTAAGGCACATATGTGAATTGAAATTCCCAAGTCTAAGCGAGGGCGAAGCCCCTAGTTGCCCCATATAAAATGTGAAAAGTCGTCAAAAAGCCGATGATTGGAAAAGAATTATCGCGGGGTCACAGGACAACGAAATGTATTTAAAACTAATATTTTTATAAGTCATATTATATTTATTTTCAGTCTATTGAGTCTATCATTGTATATAATTAACATAAAACTTTGTAACTCTTTTTATTTTTGTTTATTGCGAAAGAGTTTTAAGTTTGAAAATTACCCAACGTAATGGATTCCCACAAACTCATATTTACTTTTTCACTTTCTATTAATTAAACTGATACATAGTAACAACTTTCATAACATTGTCAAATATTTGGCAGCGAATAAAAGTTAATTTCGGTTAATCGCACTCATCGCTCTCTTCAAAAGACTCACAGACGCAAACGAACGGCTTATGCAACCGTTCAACCATTTCAAATAGGTTTTCCATTGAGCGAACCACTTCTCGCACCCCCTCCCCTCCCCTCCCCTCCATCCCCCTCTCAACCACGAACACAACCCAACCGACAAACAAATGCTTACGTAAGAGCAGACGCTCTCAGGTGAAAATTGCTTCTTCATTTGCCAAATTATCGCTCCCATCCAAGGACGGCTTCCCCTGACTAAACCCCACTACAACAGACGTTGTATCCCTCACATATTAGCAGACGACACTTACCTTATGAAGATGACCGAGAGCCAAGATGATTTCCCCTATGTATATCCTCACTTGGTCTTCGGTGAAGTGTTCCCTCTGGTACAAGTGAGTGAAGAGTTCGCCTCCGCTGACGTAGTCTGGAACAGGAGGAAGAGAATGGGAATGTGGAGACGAAAGGGGGAAGAAAGAGTGGAACCCGGAACCACAAAAGAACTCAATGCCAACGGAACTATTGCAAAAGAGTGCGTTGCTTTGATAGCAAATGAATTTAAGAATGTCGCAGATTAGTCGATACGTTAATGGAAACGCAAAGAAACTAAAAGCAGAAGACAATAACTACAACCTCTTCATTTTTTGTAGTTAGAACTCCGCGCAAAAGTATTCAAAAATATATGCAGTTGGGAAAATAATCTGTTTTTGATAAAATAGTTATAAAGCTATGAAAATATATAATAAAGTATAAATATCGGCTTTATTTATAAATGTTGGCTGTAATCGACTTCACAACGCACATAATAAAATAAAATGAACTTAGAGAAATTTATGACTTCAATAAAATTATAAATCACGGCGCATCATTTGATAAATTCGTATTTATCACTTCAAATTTTCTTTACAGTACATTTCATTTTTTATGGTTAATTTTTAATAAATTTTTTTCAGTCTAAGAGTATTTTTAATAAATTTAACATATATAATTAAGTACACAATACGAGTATTTGAGTAAATATTTATAGTATTTATCCACGAGTATATGTATTTAATTTAAAAAATGTGAAATAACATAATATTTTTTAAATGTTAAATTTTACGAGGAAAACCTATAAATAATATGAACTTGAGCTGTATACATCACTTAAATTTATTTTTAATTTATCTTAATTATAATCTCTGATAACGATTTTGTATGCAACGGATAACATCCGACCTTTCATCCCGCTTTGTCTCCCGCCAAAGCAACTGCATTTCCACCTTATCTCCTTCCCACCCTCACCCCCACCGACCTCATTCCCAAACAGAAGGCGGTGGACACACGGCCATTCCCGTTAATGCCTTCGCCTTCGCCGAGGGAGAATCAACCCTTCGCCCCCTTCGCCCCCTCCCTCCCCCTCCGCGGGAGGAACTCATGAGAAGCACTTTTAAAAGGCCCCAAGCCGAGAAGGGGGTTGTGGGGGTGAGGGGGCGTAAGAGAAATTCACGGGGGGGAGCGACAACCCCATCTCTTGAGCATGTCTGACCCAGTTAGCGCTCTGTTCACTTTCCAAAAAGAAACTTTTATTTTTCACAATGCTCACTAAAAATTTATAATAATATATAAATATATTAACACTAAGAAATAAACATTAATTATGAAATAAGCGGTCAAACTGACCGGTGAATGAATTTCTTTTTTTCTTTTTTCTAATCCGAGAAAGCCAAAATGAGTGCGCGAAGCTTTTCGCTTCCGACAGAGTGGCTTCCATATTCTAAAATCTAAAATATCTAAAACTAACTGTAACCATTAAATCTAAACAGGATGAAAAACCTTTCTGTGCCTTTGGGATTGTGTCAAACAATCTCAAACATTTATTATTTCACTACGAACACTTCCGGAAAATTTCCAAGTCCCGGACGGACTGACGGACGGACGGACGGACGGACGGACGAAGGCTGAGATTTAATATTCATAGAGTGTTCAAATGAAACAATAATAAAAGTAATGATGTGAGTGCTCACACCGCGACTGTTGGGGATGTCGCAGGACAAAAGGCCGCGTGAATTGGTTCTGTTCTATTTATGGGTCGATCGGCGATGACCTTCGGCGCTGTTCTCGTAAATCAGATTAGGAAATAGTGAAAGCAGGGGCGGAGTGAGCGGCGGATGGCTCTGCTGTCGCCATGTTGCAACACTCGAGCGCCATGCGAATTCCTCGAGATGATAAGCGGTTCAGTGACGCTTTTCGGCTGCTCATAACAGGCGTTGTCTTTGCGGCTTCTCTCGCGACTCCCTGGAACGTTTTCCCGTGAATCCGACAGCGAATGCTGCAGGAGATCCTCTAACTGTCTACCCTTTTAGGATTCTTTTATTCATACTGTTTGCACTTCCTCTCTTCCGAGTGATTCCTTTAACGATTGTCCACATTTTCTTGTAGAGGTTACTTATAACCCAATTTAACAAACAATACACAAAAATAACATCGGAAGCTACATATGACTTAACCAAACAGACATTAAGAATTAAAAGAAAAGAGGAGTTTAAATTTTATCCATTTCAGTGATTTGAAAACAATTATTTGTTGCCTTAAAAGACAATACTGGAACAACAGTAAAAAGGTTAAATATTTGGAAAAAGAAAGTAGATAAAAAGAGAAAAAGAGAGATAAAGAGTGAGTTGCCACTTATGGGGACTATGTCCGATGTCACCCTCTGGCGACAGCTGAGTACATGCCGAAGGTAAGGAGGCAAAATGAGCAGTCCGCACCCTCTGCAGAGGCCACCGTTGTCTGCCCCTTCGCCCTCATCATCCCCCACCGTCAGCACCCACTCTGCACCCGCATGGCGCTGATCTACTATCCTCGATCGCTTCAGTTCAAGGAATTCGCCACCATCGTTCCCCTGACACGGTTTTATTGTTTCATCCCCTCGCCCCGATCAGGGGAAACCTCCCCAAATGTTCACCCCCCTGAGACTGAAGAAGGAGCGCAGGTGGTTATTCTGATTCCTCCGCCATACTTTACTTCTATTCATTGGGGTCTCATGTAAATTACGAGCAATCACATAAGCGTTAACCCAGTTACATGGAGATACTTTTCTGTGACAGAAATAGTTTGAAGCACAGAAAAAAATATTAGGTCGAGTCATAAGTGTCTTCCGCTTTATTTATTTCGTTTTCACGCGAAATATTTTTATCTTTCTCCAATTTTATTTACTTTTATTGTCTTTTTCTCCATCTTTCTCATCATCAAAGCCAGCGATTTTTGGCACAAAGAGATTTGGTGGCAACCCTTTCGTCTCCCCGCCCTCATCGCTAATTAATTACACCTCTCAGAGTTACACAACGCTAATTGCAAATCAAACAAATCAAACATGGCGGTTACTGCGGGCTGCAGCCGCGAGTGAAAGTTGCTCGAAAGTTCCAATTAACTGAGCAGAATGCGGTGGACGTCGAATGGGAGCGGGGACGAGATAAGGGGAGATAAGGGAGATAAAGGGACTCACCTAGTATGAGATGAAGCTTGGCCTCGGTCTGAAAGGCGTAATGGAGGGTAACTAAAAAGGGCGACTGTCGCACCGCTTCGAGAACCTGTCGCTCAGTCTTTGTGTGCTCTGTCGTTTTCCTTTTCTGGACGATTGTCGCTTTTTTGAGTACTTTCATCGCGTAGAGCCTTCCGTCGTCGACTCCGCCTTTCTTCCGGACGAGGAACACTTTTCCGTAAGCTGAAAAGACAAGAGGAAAGCTTTAAAAGCCGAAAAGCCAAACTACAATTTTTTACTCAAACTATTATTTATTATAAAATCAGTCATTAAAATTCAATTCGATAATACGTCAACGTCAATATGTCAATTCTGACAAATATTGAAGTACTCATTTTTGACATTTTCAGTTTTCTTTTTTTACGTTATTTATGATTTTCATTTCTCGTTTTTTCATTTCCTATTTATAATAATCATAAATTCGTAAATCCAAAATGGCGGTCTTTTAAAATCATAGCAACACTTCATGAGAATCAGAGAGAGAAAGCAAAGCAACGCAATATAAAAACCATTAAAGATAAAATATGTAATGAAGTAAATAATGTATAAAACACTGCATGTAATAAAAGATATAAAGAATCTTCGCCTACTTTTAACAGAAGAAAACCAAAAACAAACTGGTTTACGAAAGTGGAAGAAGAAAACACCATAAAAACAAACAAGTACTGAGAGACAAACTGAAAAAAGTGAAATTCAGAGAAAAGAAAAAGCTCAAGCCAAAAAATGGAACACAGAGGGAAAAGAAAATAAGATAGAAGAAGAGAAAAGAAAAGAAGACATAAAATTAACCACAGAAGAAAAGAGAAGAATGAAGGAAAATTGTACAAGGAACCGCAGAAGATAGAAGAGCGGTTGTTGAAATGCCCAATATGAAAAAGAAAATGCAATAAAACCCTTTAAAACTAATGTATAATATACTGTATATGAAACAATTCATATAAGACAATATTATTACTTAAGATATATTAAACATGAAATCGGGGCTTTAAGCGCAAAAAAAGTAATTTTTTTCAATGTGGGCAGCGACAGTGATAATCCCTGACCACGTGACCTTGAGATAATGCACCTCTGTCAAAGAGCCATTGGCAGAGAAAGTCCTCCTGGGGAAAGAACCGGAAGTCCATCGCGAGAGAGACCCTGACCGCCATCAGGTACGCACTGTCCTTTCACTGTCCTTTCTGGCCGCGCTCACACTCTGTGCGTGAGTGAGTGCCAGAGGGTTCAGTGGCAGTGGGGCCCCACAGGGAAAGATTTTCACGAGTCCAACATGGGGGGCCTTAACGAGGTTATTCCGCCGATCCCAACTCGGAGGAATTCGGAATGACCCAATTGGAGTGGACCACTGCAGCGAATTGAAATGATGGAGTCAACGACCCGGGCCTAATTGGCGGTGGAGTCCTCGTGGCGTTATGGGGACGTGGGGGTTGCCGAGGGAGGGAGGGGGTGAAAGGGGTTGGGTAAGGCCGCGGGGGGCGGCAGCAGCTCGGGACCGAATCCGGGAACCTTGGCTTTGTTTTGTGTTTTCCACTGAATTAATTAATAAAAAATTAAATATGAAAAAAATTAAGACGCACCCATTTAAAAATCGCAATTTGTCATAAATTTTGGGCAAACGTTCGATAAGCGGAAGTGAAAAGTTAAAAATAATTTTTATTAGTTCGTTTATTCAGAAATTTTTTCATTAAATTGTCATTTTATTCCCATTAAATCATTGATTTTTAAATAAAATTGCTTTTCATAAATATTATACTATATATTTTTATATTATGCATTGCTTAGAGTGACCACTCAATAAATACATACATATATAATATACTGCTTTTGGGTTTTACATAACTAAATTATAGAGGAAAAATAAATATAGAAAAAAAATAAACTGTGACAGATGAGATCGACAATTATGGCGTCTTTCAGATTTAAAATTAGTCATTTTACTATTTTTTCAAAAATTAGTTCAGTATTAAATAACAAATAAACATAATATCCAATATAAAATATTTATCTCCAGTTTTAAATGGGCGCGTTGGACATAATAAGCGATACAATTTATTAAAATAAATAAAGGAACACTAAAAACAATAAATAAATAATCAGTAAATAAAAACTTATTAAACAATTAACTAAAAAAAATCTAAAGTAACTAAGTAAAAATTATATATGAAAATAATAAAATACTAAATGAAGAAGAAAGAGAAGGAACAGCAGAAAAGAAGAGGAGCAAAAAGTAGAAACCAAAGTGGTCCATAGACGGCAAAAGCGAAAAAAGAACACTAAATGACGTTTCTAAATAAGAAACAATTATAAAAAAATATATTTAATAAATAAATAAAATAAAACGAAAATATTTTTTATTCAAAGTTTGATTTTTTTTAACTGTATTAATTACAGAAATTTTAGAAACATTTTAAAAATTTTTCAGGTTCTTATTTTTTAATCACTTTGACTTATTTTCATTTTAAGTCAAATTACGCTTTTCTAAGTTTCCATTTAATATTTAAAATTACTTAATAATTATTAATTCTCTTAATTAAAATACAGTTTAATCGTAAATAATTCATTTTTGTGACACTAATTTCACCGTTTTACAACTATTATTTATCACATTAATCATCTGAACCAAATTTGGCGCTGTGGCTGACTGCGAGGGGGTGAAGGGGGCGAGGGGAGCCGAGGGGGCGAGGGAGGGCGAGGGAGGGCGGACCAGACGTCAACATGACGGAATGGGGTCAATCGAATGCGTTTGTCCTTCAGAGGAGGTCAATGCCTGTTCGGCCAATGCTCCGCTCCCAACTTCGTTTCCCTGGCAACCCACAATCGCTTTCCCCCTCCGCCCGCCGCCCAACGCCTCCCCCATTCACCTCTCATCCCCCCATTCCCGGGGGAAAGCAAAAGTCGTTCCCCCGACGACGGAGGAACATCTGTCGGGGCAGGTGACGACTCCTCGGCGAGAGTTTGTTCACCCCTGAGAGTTTTCCGGGAGGAGCGGGAGGCGGGAGGGGAAGCGGAAACGCGAAAAGCGAATGGCGCCCCTTCGCCCTCCGCCCCCTCCGCCCCCAACAAGCGACTCTCGGATGTCTTTGACCTTTCCCGACCTTGGCCAAACCGGCAGACCTCACGTGCGCGCACTCTTCGAGTCGTTTCAGCACCGATTTTGTTTTTGAAATCCGATGAGTGCAAACGAAGGAGTGTCGAGTGTCCGGTGCGTGTGCTAACACTGTCGCAGGGTTGGGCAAGGCGGCAGAAGACATCCCCACCACCCCATCCCCTTTTAGGAATTAAGAGATTCCTATCGAGATCTTCGAAGAAAGAGCGATGAGAGTGTGAAAAATGTCAATGGCATATAAAAAATATTGAACATAAAAGAAGGAAGAAAAAACGGTTTCCAAATAAAAATAAGGAAGTTTCATATTAAAAAATCATTTAAACTAAAAAAATATGAGCAGAAGAAAAGGGGAGAGAGGATTGAAAGAATGATGGGGAGCGGCGCCAATGGCCGGGAATCGATTCTCGACTCCCAATAAGATAAGAAACAGTGTTACAGTGTTCCTTTTGGACTCCCAACGACAGGAAATGTCGACAGAGATACTGTGACGACAAAAATGCCACATCCTGAGCACACGGCGGGGAACGGCCGACACAAATGCACAGCCTTTGCATTCCTTCCCTCAACACATGCGGGCTGAAAGTCAACCCTTTGCTCGGGGGATGACAGGGGGATGGCGGCTGCAAACACGAGTCTCCGTCCCTTTAATTTGATAATTATTTTGTTTACCTTCTTGTCTTTTAATTAGATTCATTACGCGTCGTGGATGGGAGCTCAAAGAAATGCTCTTCTCTTTTCATTTTTCAACCCCTATTCATCCTCCCATCAGCCCTTCTAAACTAAGCTAATCATCAATTAATGTTAATAATTAAGGATTCGATATTATTATTTATTTCTTCACTTATTTATATTTATATTTAATTTCTGCGTCCAATATTTTACTTAAATAATAAAAGTGAAATAAGAATAAAAGCACACAAGCTCCTGAAACATCCGAGGACACGCAAAAAAGACTTGTTTCAAGGAGAGAGAGAGAGAGAGAGAGATTGAGCAGAAGAACGACAACCTTCGAATCGACCTTCGACCGGTCCGAATAACGGTCATTTTCATGTAAATATCCTCAGTGTTTATCGGTCGGTTAAGAGTGTTCGGCAGTGTTGGACGTTAATTGGACATTTTTTGTTGGGCATTAACCGAGGCCGACCGGGGACTTCACCGCCGCACTCTTAATCCGCACTCTCCAATTATACAATCCGGGAATAATAACTAAAATAAATTTACAAGAGGTTTTTATTTAAACATTTATGTGAGCGGGCATTTTGAATTCTAAATCACACTCGCAAGCGCTGACCCCAAACCGTAGGCCTGTGGAACCTCCTTTTGCTTTTCCTCTAACCTCCTGCTTTTCCACTTCTTTATGTTTTCCTGGCCCTCTTGAGGCTGCAGCTCCTCACTACCGCTGCTTCTCTGCCGTTTCAGCAAATGCAACCTTTATAAGTTTATTTACTCACAGAATCGGCCGTCAACTCCGCAAATCCCCAATGGCCGTTATCACAACAAAGGAGCGCTGATATTCGGCTTCCGAATACATTCAGAAATAACCTTACCGATTAATTTATCTGTTAGGAGAATTTATTCATTTAAGTACAATGATTGTCTCCTTCTGCGCCGACGATGACAAACACCATTGTCCCTCTGCCCTGCCAAGGAGATTCCGACACTAATGCAATTATCCCGCCCATTAGTGCCTCCTCCCCTCTGCACCCCTTCATTCACGTGTCACTGTCCTCGGAACGAACGTGTCAAAGCCATTATTAACGACAGGAACAATGACTCGGGTCCACGTGTTGTGCTCGTTTAATGGCCACCACCGCTGCACGGCATGTACACGTGACTCCCACGGCTTCTCCCAGTCCGTGCCCCCAGCAGCTGCGTCATGGCGTCCCCCACAGGTACAGGACCAAGGCCCTTCCTCATTCCCGCAGCGGAGCCCCACTTGAGAGTGGAGAGTGCCATTGACAAAAGGGCTTTGAGTCTTTCGCGTTGGAAAGTTCCGTTAGTTTGGCGAGCGTTTGCCCGTTGTTTGAGTTGTTCTTTGGTTTGGGTCCGTCGGGAAGACGGACGACGGAGGGCTTTGGGGGCTGGCTCGGGGCCATTTGGCCGTGGGGCCAAGTGCTTCCGCTGAGGCCGCGAAGGCCTTGTTCAGCGTTCGCCTTCAACGATTGTCTTGCCTCAACAATTGTTTGTTTCCCTTTTCATCTCCATTGCTCGTAGCGCTAACGATTTCCGCGATTGAGAATTTCTTTGCACTGTTTCCGTGAGGAGACTCGGAATGAGGCAAAAAGGGAAGAACTGTTTCTGCTTTAAGAAAACAAAACTTGGAAGAAATCATTGTCGATTTATAAAATCTAATGACACATTACAACCCATTACGTTGTGTTGCCTGCGTTCAAGATTGTATTTTTTATCCCCCTACTTAAAAAAATTTAAGTTTTCAATTTCCTTAATTCAAAAATGCTTATTTAAGGGCTGAAAAGACAGATAATAACTGGAAAGAAAGATAATAAAAAAGAAAAAAAGAGAGAAAGAGAGAAAGACAAAAAGAAATAAATTCAGAGAATATTTCTTGTGCACTTTCGGCTTAAGAAAATCTTTTGGTGAATCTAATGACCTTTTTGTGTAATCAAAAGCAAGATGTTGATGTTAACACTTACCACCAGTGCCCAAAACCTTCAGCAGCTCGAAATTAGACATATCCACGCGACCAGCGCCTGTTAGGTTCACTGAAACAACAAAAACCGGAAATGAGGTTCGTGCCTCGGCAGTAAATTAAAGGGAAGGATCGCTTTCAACAGCGATGCTGTCGGGTTCACTGACATCATTTTCTCTCCTCTTTCGGCTCCTTTATCTCCCTCCTTCCCCCTTCCCCTCCCTCCCTCCCCCCCACACAAAGATAACACCAATCAACACACAAATGGAAATAATATTTTCAGTAATTGCTTACATTTTTTGCCTTTTCTTTACACTGATAACCGAATGCGAGGGAAAACAAAAGCTCGTTTCCTCGTGCGGGCCGCGACAGGGGCGGACTGGGCCGCGTGACACCCGACAGGTAGACGCTTTTTGGACCAGAACGGTCATTAGGAAAGTAAGTCGTGGTTGTCTGCGTGACCTGCGTCAGGGGTGGCCAAAGGAGAAGTCGGCGAATTGGAGAAACCTTACACACAGGGACGCACTCAAATGGTATATCAGTATATCATCAATGTATGATACAGTATAAATGTACAATATTTATATATAATAGCCAGTGCATGGAGCTTATTTTGAGCAATTTTATTATTTTCTTTACTTTCATAACTATTCATAACATGACTATTATTTTATATATTTTTTTTTGGATAGTATTTATTTATTATTTATATGAAACATTCGCACTCATCTTCTGTAACATGATAACAATCCATAAATGCAGACTAATAACTGTTTGCCATCTGAAATTTGGAACCTTTTGGATCGTTCTTTTATCTATCTATTCCTCTCTCTTTTTCTATTTATTTATTTCTTTCTTCCTTCTCTTTTTTTAAAAAAGAGATCCATCCATTTCTCTCTCTCTCTTTCCCATCTATCCCCTCCCATTGTTGGCCAAATATTCCGAACCACTAATCAATGAGCTAAAGATGCCAGAAAAACAGAAAGAACCGCCATGAGTGTGCGCAATGAACTGCCCTTGAATGTCATTTGCCGGCGTTGGGACGCCCATCAGAGGAGAAAATGTTTCCTGGTCCTTCTCGCCAATCATGTCTGCTCCAGGTACAAGGTTCCCGCAGGTTGGGGAAAGTCCTGCCACGGCTCGCGTGATTCCCCAATTCAGCGGCGACGACCTTCAAATCGTTTCTGTCTCCGTCTGCATTAACGGGAGTGGGCAGTGATGTTCTGTGTTTCTGTGTTCAGTGTGGAGGCGAGAACTGTTGGGGTGCAGAGAGAGAGGGAAGGGTTGAAAGGGCGGAAGTGGCGGGGAGGCGAGGGAGAGGCGAGGGGAGGGGGAGATAAGGTGCAGGAAAAGGGAACGGTTAAGTAGACAGCTTAAGATGTTCTTCTGATTATTGTGAAGGTTTCGATTACATCTCGAGGCCAAAGTTTTCGGGTCAATATGACAGTTTTATATGTGAAAGACTTTGAATTAACGTCAGAGTTAAATAAAAGGCTGAAAATCCGCTAAAATTATAAATCAAATGATGATAAACAATTTATTACTCGTTTTATTTTCGCACTTTTTACTATTTTTACACTTTTATTACTTTTTATTTATTTCGATATTTTAACCATAGTGTAATTTACTTTATTTATTTATTTAATATTTTCAGTATTCTTGAGAACAAATTCATCTTTTTTTAATTTGTTAAAAGTAGCCAACCAGCAAATGGAAAGAATAGATAAAAACATGTCCTGCAAAAGCCCAAAGGTGGCCACTCATTACAAAAAGACTACAAAAGAGATTGGCCGTCTTTGCAATGTCTGTCCATTTTCACTCTTTGTTGCGTCCACTCTTTTATGCAAGTGAAAATATTTTCACTCTTTTTAAACGCGAGTGAAAACTCCTTTGAAACACTTCTGATGAAGCAAAACGTTAACAAAGTCCGTTGTTCATCGTCTCATTGCTCTTTTTTCTTTTTTCTTTAGTCACACTGCAATTCTCCCATTTTTTAGCACGTGAACCAAATCAATCGCTTCCGAGTTGGAATAAAACTCTCTCTCTCTCTCTCTCTCTCTCTCTCTCTCTCTCTCTCTCTCTCTCTCTCTTCATTCTTTCAATCTTTTTCTACCCTTTCTTTCCCTTTCTGCTTCTCTACTTCACTCTTTCTCCCCGTGCTAAAGATGGCAGTCTAACAGTCCAAGTTCATCCCCAAGGACGAATGCGAACGCTTCCTTCCCTCCCCCTGTGGAGGGACACGCCTCATCAGGAATGGAAAGCTTTTTCCGCCCCTTCCGCCCCCCGCCCACCCCTGGGAACTCGTGCGTTAATTATTTTACAATCCAGCCCAGGATATGATCAATGAAGCGTCCAAGGTTTTGCAACCAAGTGTCGGAGGTTACGCAATGGCGGCTTTGCCGAGCAGACGACGGAAGATCGCCCGAATCCAATCACGCCCAAATCCATGCCAACCTCAAATTATGCGCAAATAATAAAACACACAAAACACACACTCATTCACAACTCAGTTAAAAGATGGCTTTGCTGATTTTCATGTCGGCGGCAAAAGAAACCTGATAAAAATGAAAGTTTGCTTTAATCCCCCACAAATACCTGAAAAAGCGTTTATTTACTTATTAAAATTCCCACACACACACACACACATACACACACACTCGTTTCGTAATGAAATTTAAAAAAAGTGGCAAAATTTGGCAAATTAATTCGTTATACGTTTGAAATTGGCGTTAGGTTGGCTGCCCTTATGCAGTCAGTAACGGCCATTTTGGGCTTGATCAGGTGCAGAGAAAGAATAATAGATAAATGAAGCAATGATCCGCCATTTTGTGAGATCTTCTGGCGCAGTGGCACAAGAGGCCGAGGTGGGCATCGTCTGTGCACGCGTGAGTATTTGTGTCAATGGCACACATCCCGATCACGAACGAGTTCAATGATGTAAACTCCGGCGAAGGATGAAATTACGAGAAAAAGTGGACTTTGCTCTGAATCGCATAATCACTGCACCTTATGTTGCGACCGGTCCTTCGCTCCTCATTCCTTTTTACGCATTACTCCTAAAACACAAAGCGGACATTCGCCATTTTGGTGTGCACACACACACACACACACCAATCTTCACATCTGTTTATAAACACTTATTTATTTAAAGTCTCCCAATATGTTAATCCGAGGGCCAATTGTATATGTACAGACAATTGGAAGACAAAAGCATGAAATCCGGCAGAAGAAGAGGGACCACTTTGCAAGATGCCAAATTGGGGAAGTAACCCCGAAAGTGGTGCGAAATGAAACGTAGGCCGTTAGGAAATGAAAAGGCAACCACTGCGCAGTGAAAATATATTATCAATGAAGGACGTTTTCGTCGGCCATTTTGGGGTCGGGGCTTTTATTTGGCGTTCCGATCGGGCCAAGCTAAAAGCTCTCGATCCTGTATTCTTGGCAGGGACTCGGGGGCTCACTGAGCTCACACTCGCCAACAATAACAATAATAAAACCCTCAATCTCGCAAAACCTGCCAGAAATGAATGAAACCGGTCAATATTCGATACTAAATGTTATTGTATGCACACAAAAGTTTCATTACAACATTACAAAGTGAAGAATTCCTTCTGATAACTTTTCTTCTTTCATTATTTGTTTATCCTTTCTTTCTCTTTCTCCTCTTTTTTTAATATTTTGCATTAATTCTTTATTGATTATTAATTTTATTATTAATTATATTATTTTACTAAAGTTATATTATTTATTATTAATAATTAATAGTGTTTGTTTTTTAATATTTTTTACTCATTACTTTTTGTATATACGTTATTATGTTATTATATTTTTTAAATTAATTCCATACAATATTTTACTAATTAATAACAATACAATACAATAACAGTAATCATTTATAACAATAATTTTTAATAAAATAAATTTAATTTATAATAAAATTAATTTAATAAAATAATAATTACACTTATTAAAACTAAATTAATATATAATCTATAACAAAATATTTGTTATAAATAATTTATCACTTATTAAATTAATTAACAAGAATACTAATTAATTTATATTAGTCAGTTATAACATAATCGAAGTGTTTAAAGTTTGCACTGATTTGTAAATCAATTATATTATTATAATATTCATAATTGACAAAAGACGTTTTAAAGTTTTACACATCTGATTCATGAAAAAGTTGCCATAACGAAATTAGCTTCGTATTTTCGACGCCAGAGAGCTCTCTATCCTCATTTTTCAGCAGTAAAATGGCGGCCGTTCACCCTTTCCCTTTGAGCGTTCTCCCCTCGAGCTTCGAATCAACCGAGGGTGGTCTTCCGAACACTCCCCTTCGCTTCCTTCCACCCCCTCCTCGGAGATCATTATCAAGGTGACGGCGATAATGTTGCCATCGCACACACCTGCACTCGCAACGTGAAACTGGTAGTCCTTGTGTTTGTTTAAACTGGGTCATTAACATGGCAAAGGCAACCTTTGAACTTGCCCCGGTGGAATCCTTTATCTCGTCCTCCTTCGCCCCCCCGCCCCCCGCCGGGCCATCGCAGCCATTTTGAAATTTATTTTCAATCGGCGATTGTTATAAAATTCATTTGCATATCAATCGAGTTCAATATACGCAATAATTTTAATTTATATTCGGAGGTCAGAGGATATTTTTCGGATGTGGAAAAACAAATAGAAAATCCTGTCGCCATTTTGGGAGGCGTTGGAGAAATACTTCCAAATAAATAAATAAATCTGAAAAATCCTCATAAAACCTTATGACTCCATCTAATAACAATATAATAAATTTTTTTAATTAAAAAGTATTAAAACTTTGTTTTAATTTCCATTGTTTGTTTACGAAAAATATCATAAATTGGCCAAATTATTTCTAACTATTAACATAAAGATTAATCGCACACTGCCTCCGCTATGCGGTTTCACACTCATCCAAGATATCGGTGGCTTTGCTTACTTTCCATTTTCTTTTTAATAAAAAATATGAGGTTTTTATTATCGGGGAAATCGAAATGATACAGGAAATGGCTTCTATGGTGGATCTCTCGAATGCAACAGTCATGAAACGTTGAGTAAATTAATTAAAACTAAGAAGGGAGTGAGAATTATCGGTAATTAGTGCTCCTTCGAGTGATTTGTCAATCCTTGATATGCTATTTTCTGTGACCTCATTAAACCGCGTCAACAATTAACTATTGGCCACTGGGGGAGTTAAAAGACTGAGGAAAATCAGAGTTTGTCAAAGGGCGACCCTTTGACGAGGACCGAATTTTCTATTATTAAACGCCCTCCTCGAGGAAGCCTCGTCGTTCTCCAAATGTGCTACAGGGTCCTGGGTGCGGGGGGGGAGGGGGAGGGGGAGGGGAGAGAAACATGTGTGGAATCAAGCAGAAGTTGAAACCGAAAGGGCTCACAAAACCATAATTGAACGTTTATGGCGTTAAATAACGTTGGTGATGTTTCTCGGGTGCGGATGCACCCCTCTTCCCCTCTGGGGGAACCCACGGGAGGGTGGCCCACTTGGACTCGCCTTCGCCAAAGGCACAATGGCGATGGAGGTCGGACATTGAATGGATTAGAATCGGACAAAAGTGAATTTTACAGATAACTTTCTTAAAAATAGATCAAATCTGATTGTTGGCCTTTCAAAGGAGAACATGCAGATAAAAAAATGGCCAATTCGCACAATATTTTTACAGCTCAAAGGTATTTTCAGAATACAAAATTTTAAGTTTTTCACCCGTAAGAGTACTTACAAAGTGAAATTTCATCGGCTTTTATTAAAATGCCTTACAACGTTTATAAATATAATATTAATTAAATAACATAAGAAACAAAGAGTTTATCTTTAAAATATAAATAGAAAAGTAACAGTATAAATAATCCAACTAAGAGAAAAATCAGATGATTAAAAAGAATGTTATGTTTTGTATATTTTGTTATTTAAATGCCTCATTTTATAAAAAGGCTTAGTGGACTGTGACATATTGAAATAATGAATAAATGCATGAAATAAATTGTATTGCAGTGTTATAATTTATGTAATGCATTGAACTGGTGTAATTAACAATACTAAGACGCGAGATAGATAGAGAGAGAGAGAGAGAGAGAGAAAGAGGAGAGAGCAATCATTTGAACCCTCTTTCCCCCCTTGAGGAGATCAGAATCATCCACTCGGGGAACGCCCCCCACCGAAGACACCATCCAACTCCAGTCATTGAATTCATGCACATGGCTCCCCCACGCCAAATGGAGCAACTGTCCTCAATAAAACTGTTTTTCATTATTCAGTGAAATTTAAAGGAAACCTTGAATTGTTTTGTTGTCCTACATTCGCGCAGACGTTTAGCAATAGCTCGCCTCCTCGCGGCCGCCAGCTGCTCGCCTCTGGGGGTGCACACCCCTGACACCCAGGAGAACCTGCTCCACCCCGAGCGGGGAGATGAACGCGTCGCCATCCCCGATTGGAGTCACCTGCATAGTTTAAGACTATGCGCATAACTCATGACTCGGATATATGTTTGGATTAGAACTGAATCGCATAATCAATAGATATAATAAAAGGATTTTGTTGTGGTCCGTTGAAGAAATAATGCAATTTAAGGCACAGATTATGGCATTGGGGTAATAAAATAAGTTAGGGCATTCGGTGAATGTGATTCTAATGCTGTTATTGTTACAGATGGGTCGCATTTCCTCTGAGATTGTTCTATTTTCTCTGCCCTCCTTTTATTATTTTGTTTTTCTTTGTTTTTTATTTTTATGTGTTTTGTTGATTATTAGTTTTTTCTTTGCTTTTTTTTTATAATTTTCTTCTTTATTTTCTTCCTTACTCTTTTTCTTACGCTCTTCTTTACTCTCTCCTTTATTCCATCACTTTTTTGCTCCCTTTCTTTTCTTTTTCTTTTCTTTTCTTTAACCCGCTTTTCCGTTAGGGTTGCGGGGTTTTTGCGAAACATTTTGTTCGCTTGCAAAGCGCCTGAATGAACATGTCAGGTACTGTAGCGGGTGGCGAGTCCACTGACAGTACTTCACCGAGGTGTTCGCAGGTGAATGCAGGTGAAGGAGGCGGAATTTCGTAGTGTTTTGCCAGACTTTCCAGGCGCAACACTACGCCATTCCGTCCTCCCAGCAGTGGTCTAGGTACCTCGCAGTGCTGACCAATCATCTGCGAGGGAGAACGGCCTTAGAAAAATACCCACCGCCGCTGGGATTCGAACCCCGTCCGACGTCCCAGCGAGCAGGCGTTTAACACACTGAGCTAAGGCCGTGCACTTTTTGCTCCCTTTTCTCCGCTAATTCTTCCAACACCGGAAGGATTAGCAGATGGAACAAAAGTACTTGTAGAGTTTTTTGACATTCTGTGTAGACAATCTTTCGTCCAAATGCGATAATAAAAAAACAATAGTGCATTATCACAAAGAGAAAGCGAAAGTCATAAAAGATGAAAAAATACATTTTATTAAAAATCGTTGAAATGCGAAAACGACCGCTATAGTGTTAACTAATGAACCTTCACGTTGTATTGTTCACAACGTATACAACGATAGTACTCCGAAGGAATAATTAATCCCTGCGTTCCATCTGGAATTAAAGGGAGCACAGGAAACCCCCCGCTTTTGTATTTTTTCTTCCTTAACGTCTAAATTTGAGTTTTATCATTGTATTTCATCACGCGATCACGCATCGCGTACCCACTTTGGACGACCCTGGCCTGACTCTGGCCTCGATTCCCTCCCACCGCAAATGCGACAAACGAGAGCAAAACTCCACTTCCCGCCAGCAACGAATGCCCCTTTGCGCCCCCTTTGGTTATGCATTTTTGTGGGTGATTCCACACCCCCCCCCCCCCCGCTATGTCTTAATTTAATTTAACCTCAAGGTCTCTTTCGAGTTATTCCTTTATTTGTTCTCTTTGAAATTAATGGCGTTACTCTTCAAGGTTGAGTACTAATATGAACAGTTGGCACCCGCGTGCGAGATTTACGAATTGTGCGAATGCACTGAAAACTTCCCAAGGCTTCGCCATATTCTCATTCATCCTAATATTCGCAATGGATTACTTTATTAGCCTAAATATTCTTTTTGTTTTGTTGTTCCCGTGAAATGGGAAGACATTTTAAGACTGTACAAGTAAGCAGAAGAGGGGAGGAATTCTGAACAAACAACAACAAAAAAAGGGAAAGAAATAATAAAAAATGTTAACATAAACAGCTCTAATATTACAACGAATAAAAATATTAATCATTTTAAATTATAAAATTAATATACTTAAAATTATAATATTTAAAAATTTAATTATAATAATTAAAAATCACCTACAAGCCCCGAATGTAAAGGTAAATTATTGTTCAAATTCATTCAATGTTCTATATCATATATTTATTCTAGAGACTGTAAACCTATGTACTGATGAAAAAAATTAAAATATATTATAATTGTAATTGTAAATAAATATATGCTCTCATCGTTGGGTTAAATGGGAGAGAAAAAGAAAAAAATTATTATGTTTAAAAAAACAGTACAAGAAATCATAAAAACAAAATCAATACATCATTATATATATTATAAATGATATAAAAATTAAATTTCTGTAAAATCTTATAAAAAAGTATAAGTACAACTATAAAATGTAATAAATTTTTTTTGATCCAAAAATTCTGACAGTTAAAAATCTGTTTAAGATTATTAATAAAAGCCAAAAAATCATTTTATAAATTAATAATATTTTAATTGTATATAAAAAATTCAAAATTCTTTTACTCTTAAATAGTGGAAAGTCAGATGAATTTAATTAACCGTTTATAATTTAATTAATTCGACTGGTTGCCAGTTTATTAATTCTTAGAAAAGAGCACAAAACAAACTCCTCTCAAAATAAATAAACATGAATTTTCCATAATTCTCGGTACTTTCCATGACCCTCCGAGAGTTCTCCCCAACGTCACTAACACTGCGTCAATCCTTTCCTGGGGCCCCTCGCCCCCCCTCGCCCCCTCGCCCCCCCCGCCAAGGTCCCACCGCCTCTCACCCGCACAGGTTTCCCCCCAAGCCCCCTTTCCCTCGCCCGAGCAGACGCTCGCGTACTTCCTTCCCTCACTTCCGTTCCGGATTCGAGTGAGAGATAACTAAATTTGGAAGGCGGTGGCAGGAGGCCATTTAAGGTTAGGTGCCTGGCTCGGGGCTGGCAGGCTGCCTGCGGGCTTGGGGAAGGCACAGGTGGAGCCTGAGAAGACCTCTGCCCTCATTCCGCCCTTCGGAAATAATGCACAGATAATTTCAATAGCGTTGTGATATAACAGATCAGATGTACACTTTTTACTGTAATGATTGTTAAAGATTACCGCCTTTCTGTATTATAATGTTTTATTTCCTTATTTTCTAAATTCACCCGAACCTGCCTATACTGTATGTAAAACTAGTAAAACACAATTTTTTATTTCTTTTAAAAGATAAAAGACAGGAACTGTCACTCAGACGGTATTCAGACATTTAAAATCAGTAGCTTTATTGTAACCGATACATGATTTTATTTTTTTACTATTTACAATTTACAACGTTACAGTTAATTATACTGTATGCATTCCTATATCAGTTTACACTTATCCTAAGGGAACCTCAGCGCCTAAAGAACCTATTCACAAACTAATATCGATTGGAGGTAACGAAATCCAATCTAAACAAAAGTTGTCACCAGGTTTACATGTTGGAGAGAATTATATAACATAATTTTTATACAAAAACATATGTGCGTGTTTTGTATCTCTGCTCTTTCGACGGAAATTAATTCCGACCAATACATGCCCATGTCCAAATTTAATAAGACCGTAAAGGGTTAATTTTTGATGACAAAAAATACGAAGCTCTGTTTAGAACGAATGAAGAAATTATAAATAATATTGAGAGTGAGTCGCCCCCAGGAATATAAACTATACGCCACTATTACTCCCTGCCATACGGCATAAAATATCCCTATTATACTTAGTTTTATGTTACTTAATTTTAATTTTATTTTAAAAGTGTATAAAAATTATAATACTATTTTTAACCGATAAAAAATGTGTATGATTCCCTGAGAAATTTGTAAATTATGTATTTTGGGTTGTGTTTTGTAACAGTGTCTCAATGTAATTGTATAATTTACCCCCTAATTATATTATATATTTAGAATTTATCATTTGTTTCTTTCTTTCTCGGCAATAACAGACTCTTCTTATCCTCATCGGACGTCACTTCTTCCCAATAACTCCATAACTTCGTCCAAAGATAAAATCTGAGTGAATTCTCAGAATTTTATTATCCCCACTTAAAAGCGACGGGGGGCGACGACCAGAAAAAATGGTTCCTCATTGATGAAAAGAAGTGTCCACTGCTCAGTCGTTTCAATGGCATTAATTAAATAAAAATGTTTGTTAGTAATTACATAAAATATTAATGGAATAATAAAAGTTGAATTATATAATTCAATGATAAAAAATTTCCGGTCGGTCGCTTCAATTAAAAATTAAAGAGTCGAAAATTTAACCGTCTTCAGTTTTTTTTATTTTTATTTTTAAATTATTCATCGACTCAAATTGTTTAATTTATTTTTCGAATTCACTTTTTATTAGTTTATTTCATTTTATTAACTTTTTGTGGGCAGTCATCAAAGGCCAGTCCACTTGTCAGTGCATCTTTATGTCAATTTAAATTTTATTTTATTTTATTTCTGTATAAATTTTGGTAATTCATTCAATTTGGTCGTTCCCTTAACACCGAAATAGCCGAATGTGTCATTTTCATCACCCAACGACTTTGAAACGTTATTTCTGAAAGTTTTCATGACTTTTGGCATTTTCTAATGCGGTTTGTGTTTCTCTTTCCTAAAAAAATGCAAAAATGTCCAATACAGTCAAAATAACTGTTTGAAAGGAATGATTAGGTTTATTCCACGTGAAAGAATCGCAGGACACAGGTTTTTCTTTCAAATTTTACAGATTCATTTCCAACAATATGAATAAATGTTTATCACGTTGTAGTGGGTGTAAGCGGTCATTACAATCGAACGACATAATCGGCCCTCTCAATGATTCAAACTTTTTAATTATTTTGCTTTGTACTTTGTGTTACAACATCAGAAACTGTTTGTGAGTGTTAATCACAACGGTTGAACAACATTCAGTTATTTGTTAGGTGCAGTCATAAATAACTTCCGATGCGGGTGTTTAACAGTTTCTGAACATTCCCATTGCGAACAATGGCATTGCAAAAGCGGATCTGTTAACCAGCGCATTTCGAGTGATTTCAAGGCGACTCTTTCTTCCCGAACCGTTTTTAAATGAAGTTATTAAATTACTTAACAGAAATAGCAGCCGAATGACCTCCGGATGGATGGCCGGATCAAGAAGGAAGATGGCGGTGCGATAACGGAAACGGCGTTATCGCTGGCTTTCCTTTGGCGAGCGACCTTCCTTCGCCTCCCCCGCCCCAATCGCTCCCCCTGCCCGAAAACATTCATTAAATCACAAAGAAAATGTGATAGGAACGTGTGGAAAATGATCATTAGTGAAGAAATGCGATAACGTAATGCGGAGAAGGAGGAATTCGTACGATGCGGTTATCTAAATTCGTGTTGTCGAGCATTTTTGTGGGAGCGCATCGCCTGGTGCCCTTTTTAAGGAATCCGGACTCCCGAGGTTGTCGCCCCCAATTTTATCTCCCCAAACAATAACATGAAAGGCTTACTTTCCATTGAACACCCAAAATCTTGGCATTATCGCGAGTGCGATTGTTCGCTTATCCGGGCGGCCGTGCGGGCACAATGCCTGCGTTCAGGGCCGAATCTCCACTGTGGAGATCACATTGTGGCCCAAACAGTCAGATCAGCACATCGATGAGCAGTCAGTATTATGTTCTTTCTAACTTTCTCTCCCTTTTTCTTTTTTCTTTTTTTTATATTTTCCCAACCCTTTAACACTATCCGACCCACATTTCCTCTCCCTTGGGACTCCATTCATGCGAAAGGGAACTTCTCCGCACTCACAATTGTCACTTTAAACAAAAAAATAAATAAATAAATAAATCAAAAGGCAAAAGTCGAGATAAGAAGAAGACGTGTTGTAAACAAACTCGGAAGAAAGTGTAACGATTGGGCGGAGGGGGGCGAACAGAAACGCCGTCGAAATGGAAAGCGGGGGGCGCGGGGGTGCGGGGGTGCGACGTGGGGAAGGGGGAAGGGGAGACACACGTTTGTTTACGAAACGTCGGAAAATCCCAAAAATTAATGACGGCAAAACAAAAGTCGGTCTGCCCTCGGGAAGTCGTCTCGAGCGCAAACAATTTTGATTGCGTCGATTTACTTAATTAATTAACTAAAGTTTCCGTTAAGACGTTAATTTATTAATTAATAAAAAATAGTTTTCACCAGATTTTTCCAAAGGGCACTTTAATTTTAAAACCTGAAACTTTGAGCACCTCCCTGCTCCCCTTCAGAGGGATGAAAGCCATTCGCGCCCCCCTGAGTTTCAACCCCCTTCGTCCCCCTGCAACGATCGGGGTCAAAATGACCTCTGCGTGCGCGCGCTCTAATGAATATATGGATGCGATCCAAATTTATTTATTTATACAATTTGTTGCAGGGAAGACGATATTACGTAAGGGACAGTGGATGAATCTTAGATGAATCCGGAGTGGGGAGGAAAAGAGTATAATTTTATTCTGAGATATTCTAAAAACTCCCAAAGACCGAAAACTATTGTGGAAAAGTAGGAAAAAAGAAGCGATAAAAATGTTGAATGGACCGAAAGAGGGCGGAGTTGGCGATGAAGGAAAGTGGGACGTTGTTGTGGACACAAAGAGTTTGTGCAATATTTGCGGAAAGAGTTAAGCGATGCAGTGGGAGAGCAGAAAAAGAGGAAAAGAAAGGAGAGCCGTTCTCAAAGATGGCCCTTAAAGTAAATCACTTGAAAACAAAAACTCTTTCGTCGCCGTTAAACAAAAAGGTATTTTCTTTTCTCTTTAATTAAATGTCTCATTAAGACTGAAACGTTTTGCGCGGGACTTCCCTTCTCCCCCTTTTGTTTCTCTTGGCCGAAAGCTCTGCAAAAGCTCCCCTCCCTTCACCCACTCTGACTAACGCCCAAACCTTCCCTTCCCACCCCCGGATGACGCAGCGGCCGTCCAGCGATGACCGGCCAGGACCTGGGCCCTCCCCCGTCCACCCCTTCTTCCCCTTATTTACTTCCAATCAGATCTCATAAACGCCTTCATCCCACTTAATGAGTTAATTCCTTTTTAATGCGTTGCCGTGATTACGACTGCAACATTGTCATGACCTACTGACACAAATATCTGCCAATCAACTGAATTCCAACATGGTTTCTGCCAACTACTTTTCTTCTTTCTTCTCTCTGACATTCCTTTATCTACTCGAAAACGTCGTCACTGCGGCTTTTCTCTTTTCTCTCTCCTGCCTTTCTTTCCCCCCTTTTCATTCTCTTTCTTCTGCTCTTATTTTTTCCCTTATTTTATTTTTTTCCGCTTTTCCCTCATGACTGACAAAAACGTCACAGGGTTTTTGTTAACAAGCATTATGATTGGCTGTTAATGAAAAAAGACAAAGTTGCATTGCACAAGAAAGAAAGCGACATTTAAAGTACATAAAAAAGAATTAAAACTCATAAAAAAACATGTAAAAGCAACGGCGGGACGTTTTATTAAAGTCGCCCAGAGGTCAAAAAGACTTCGTCCCCCGTCCTAGAGCCAAATCCCAACTTCCGAGGCCTTCCTGCACCCCCAAAAGACCCCAACGGGGCAAAGTCCCCCATGCAAATATATCTCCGTCTCGTGGCGAATTGGCACAGAGACGCGTTTGGATCGGCCCAGAAAGCAATTGATGATGAGAGGGGCGTGTGCGCGAATTAAAGAGCTGGCAAGACCTTGGCAATCAGTGGTGGGCAAGAGCCGGGATGGGACTGTCCCGTCCCGACGCGAGGACACGTCCAAGGCGGCATGAGGGCAATGGAGGCGCACAGTGGGCCCTCGCCTTGTTTCCTTTTCGGCTCCTGGCAGGCCTCAAATGGACAGCTGACAAATTTGCAGTGGCATTTTGATTAGCTCACTTTGTGAGTTGATAAAACTGGTTGAATTCTATTTCCTCATCTACAGATTCTCTTTGGTCATAATAATCTTAGTGTGCACATTCACACTGACAGAACAGCAAAGGCAATGGCAAAATGGTTTTATCAGTTTCCTCGTGATCGATCCAAACCACAAACACCACAAAAAGTCCTTCGCAAATACTACTGCTACTTTTCCACTACTTTCTTCTCGTACCAATCTTTTTTTTATTTATGCGCTCAAATTATGTATTAATATCGATTAATTGGTGTAATTTACGTCCACCTGACTCGTGCTTTATTTATTCGTTATGTGATTATATAATAATTTATAGGTGCTTTAAGCAAAACAAAAGCTGTCAAATCTCAAGGAAAACTACTCGGGAAAATCTCTCGCCAAAAACTTAATTACTGCAACGCCCATCCTCCGGTGGCAGTCAGCACAACCTGTGCGGAAGCGGCCTTGACAGCGACGACCCTGACTGGTTCGCTTACCTGAAAGAGAAAGAGACACGAGTGTAAAGTAAGACTGAGCGATGGAGAGCAGCGGACAGCGATAAGCAAAGGTGTATTGCAAAAGCGAAGAGAAAAGCCTTGAACTTTATTGGTTTGTTCGCAGCATTTGCTGTCGTATTTGGCCATGTGTCGTTCGCGTTCAGCAAACTCTGTCGCTCGCAGAAACGTTTTTCCTCTTAAGCTGACAGATTAAAAGTTTCTCTTCTGATAATCCCTCGCGGACGTCTTTTCCTTCTCGGAAAACCTCTCATTAACTTTTAATCATTTCTCGGCCCGTTTTCGTTTCTTTCCATTCCCTGGAAACAATCACTAATTCCCGTAATTATGGCAAAAAGAAAGACATAATTTCGATGGAAAGGGAAAGTGAGCAGAAGATTGCGGCCAATGTTCACAAGTGCCATCGAACAACGAGAGAAAGGTCCGTCGGGCCAATGAGTCCACTTCCTTCTCCTAATGGGGAAAAGAAATGATTTATGGCCGGGGGATGGTAGGGGTTGACAGGGGGTTGACAGGGGGTGGACCCGGGAGAGGGTGAATACACTGCGATGGGATGAAAGCACTCGAAATAGGAGTTATGTTTTTTTTATAACATGACTTGGCCAAAGACTTTAATTAATTAGTGCATTACAAACAAATCAATCAATATATTATTTATTAATTAGAGAGAGAGAGAGAGAGACTTATCCTTGTCCTACCCCTCAGATAAAAAAGGCCTTCATTGATAATCTTCCAGTTAATCTGAGTGAGAGTTTTTAGTAAACCCCGAGAGGTTCACAACAGCAAATTCCCCTCCATAAAGCGAAAGTGGTGCTCTGGAGAGGGGAAAATCCTCCACTCTCTCTCTCTCTCTCTCTCTCTCTCTGCCATAACGATCAAATGAGGCACTTTCCTCTCAACTTTATGTAACAGTTTTCATCCGATAACGGGTATTAATTGGTTTCCGCGAGTGGTGTTTGAATGGTGGGTCTCTGTCACGCGTTTTCATCCGGGATGAAAGAAAAGCGGACGTTTCCTCTAACGGTACCTTTTTGTTGAAGAGCAGAGCGGCCGAAAACAGTTTACCAGCGGACCCGTTTCTGCGTGGTCGACCGGAAAGAACTGCCATCTCAGAAAACAGTGCCAAAATCGGCTCAGTCATTGCGAGCACCGTAGCAGAATGTGACTGAACAAAGTTCAGACGCCTTCTGCTCTGCTCCTTTTGCTTTGGCTTTTCTTTTGACTTTTCTTTTGGCTTTTATTTTGGCTTTTATTTTGGCTTTTCTTTTGGCTTTTCCTCTACTTCCCTCCTTTCGCGAAAGCATCTTCTTCCGAAAATGTTAATTTGTTTTTCCGTCATTGCTGACTTCGTTGTGCACGAGTTGGTCTCGTTGGTAAGTTCTGCTTGGATTGGGCGAGAATTTAAAAAAACTTGGCTGCGCATTCTTAAACAGGGGTGTCCAAACAATCGGAGTGCAACATTTCAAAAAACACATCCCCGGATACCAAAAAATACAACGATTCCGACCAATAAGAAATGAAATATATTTTCAAATTATAAATATTTCACATGTAGTTATAACGCTTTTTGCTCAAAGGATTAAGAAGGACTGTCTGTGGCAAAAAAAGGTTCTCAATCCAGGAAAAAAAGCAAAGCATAGAGTAAATAAAAAACCATAGAGTGCACCAAATGACGAAACGGTATTCCAACAAAAGGACCCATTACACTACAATGAAGTCCCCTTTCTGGTGGTTCCCGTATCAGTCCTGACCTGAAATTAACCAACTGATAACGTTATCAAACCAACATAAAGCGAACATTCTAAGAAAGGAATTAATAAACATTGCCATGTGTTTTGGAGAGCGACGTCACGAGCCACGTCACCCCCCGCAGGACGACCCCTTCACGGCCGAATCGCACTGTGAAGAAACCCCTCAGCCGAGGGGATCGATACCAAACCGCCAACAACCACCCTTCGCCTCCGTTGCTATAACACTGTCTGCCCCTGCCCTTCGGGGGTGACACCATTCCAAAGGTCAAGTGGATCTCCGCTCCCCGTCGCCCGAGGGGTTCATCCACCGAAACCCTCCCCCACTCCTTTCCTTCGAGCGACCTTGAGACCGGGCAAACACCCTAATGCCCACATCTGGCATCGGAACACCGCAGAGGGTGTCTGCGCCGGGCGGGGGTGGGAACGAACGTGGATTATGTCAAACAAAAGCGTGCGAGATAGCGTGGGTCACTTATGGTTATCCTTCGGCAGAGCACAGGTGGGGTGGCTGCCGACCTGAGGGTGTGTGCCTTTATTTTAAATCAGGGATGACCAAAATGCGGCCCGCCAAGCATTTTCAATATTTCATTTATTTTACAGAATTTCTCCCACAAATATTTGTTACAAAACCAAATATAATTCTCTTCTTTTTATTCTCTTTTTCTTCTCTTATTCATATTCTTCTTCCTCTCCTTCACCTTTTTTCTGTTATTTTACTGTTTGTTTTAATTTTACAAATTAAATCCTCACTTTTTTTAATTTTATATTTTTATATTTTAATATTTATTACAAACAAATTTGTGTAAATTATTATAAGTGTTATTAATAAGTATTATTGAAAACATTCCCAAATTTAAATTAGTCCGTCGATTGAAAAGGTGTCTCACCCCTGTTTTTAAACTGCTCGCCGAATAAACCTTTGTCGGTATTTGTTATAACCTAAGGGTTGATCTCGTGAGGGGTGGTTTGGCTTTGTTACCCCAAAGAAGCATTTCTTCAACAACTGGCGTTGCTCTCAAATTTAAAAGTAAATTAATAGTTTCAATTTAAAATAATAAAATCACTTTTCAGAGGAACGAATTGAGGAGAGAAATAATGTTAAAAGCGTTTAAGTAGAGAAAGACCAAACCGAAGCGACAAACACATGCTCGTCATTAAAAGCACAACACTAATTTGGAGGAAACATTTTAATTCTGCAATTAATCAACGGACCAAATGCCAGAAATGCACTCCGAGAGAATTTAATAAATAAACTGCTGAGAGCGAAGTGCGACAGAAAGAACACTTTGTTGGTGGGAACAAACGCCAATTCGGAGCGACAGCGACTGCTGACGAACAACTTTTCATCAGCACAATGGGCTTTTGGTGAAATGAGTTTTGACCTGAAATTCCGGGCTGCGGAGTCATAAAGAGGAATTATTTTCCTTTAATTCCTTCCTCCATTAATATAAATGAAATGAACAAAACAAAGTTTGGTTTTTCTTCCTCAAAATGTCTAAGAGCCAAAAAGAGGAGGAAAAGAAAAAGTAAAGAAAAAGCAAAGAAAAAAGCATAGAAAAAAAACAAAAGGCAGAATAAAAGCAGAAAAAAGAAGAAAAAACAGGAAAAAAGTAGGATAAAAGCAGGGAATATTCCGAAAAAGAGAAGAGGAAAAAGCAGAATAAGCAGAAGGAAAGCAAAAAAAAAGAAAAGAACGCAAATAAAATCTTAAAAAATGTAAGAAAAAGTGAGGAAAAACACAGGAAGCAAAGAGCGGAATGAAAAACAAAAAAAAGGAAATGGGAACCAGAAAAGCAGGTTTTACAATAAATGAAATTACCATTGTAGTGGCCAAATAATTGTAATAGAAACTAAATATCAACAGAAATACAGTGTTTAAAGAGTTACAGTGTTGTTGTCTGACAAGAGATTCGTCAGAGATTCGTTGCAGAATATCCAGGAGGAGAGAGGGATTGCTCATTGCTGATGTCGGCCTTTTCGCTTTTCGAACTCAAAATCTCAGCGACCTTTCACCCCTTCCTTCCTTCGAGAGCCGCCATTTTGACGCAATCGCTAACTCGTTAATTGCCCTTCTCCCGACTCCTTTTCAACTTTAATTCATCGTTTAATTCCAACCGAAAATTAATGCAGTCGCTTCCAAAAATGCAATGACTTGCGCGTTTATAAATGAACTGAGGACAAGTGGAACTGGTTTGGTCGAGGTTACGCTCTGGCCTCGACCCCCAAGGGGTTGGGGGTGGCTCCCCAATGCGCCCTGGAAAGGAAGAAGGGTCGCCGCCCTCGGGGGGTGGGTTCAAGGGGATCTCATCCTCACACACCAACTGCTCCATTCGGTGCAGGCAAAACAAAGGGATGAAATATAGGAGAGGAAAAGGGTAAGAAGTTGTGGAAGAAAAGAGAAAGAGAAGCAGGGAAAGGAGGTAGAAACAAGAAATGGAAAGTTTGAAATTAAAAACCCCGGATCGAAGAAAGTTGACCGTTTTTTAAACATGGAAATAAAAAGCAGTGAGGTTAATAAAATTCCGAAATTTGCTAAAATTTATTTACTGTCTCTGTGAAAATTTACAAATTATTTGAATCCGGTAAATGTCAAATGAAAGGTTGTAAATTTTATTTTAAATTTATTTGAAACACTACAAGAGAAATTTAACTTTATTTTTTATACTTATAGTATTTTAATATTTTTAAATAATTATCTTGTGTTCCCTTCTATGGGTTTACAATTTTATAATTAACCTTAGCCATAATTATATAATAACTGCTCTTTAATACTTCTTTTCTTATTATTTATAATTTTCATATTACACTTATTTTTGTATTAATATTTCAAAAATATGAAATTATATTTTCATAAATTTTAAGTATATTCACAACTATAAATTATTTTATGTAACCAAAAAAATCAATTTATAAAAAATGATACTCTAAATGTAAATATAATACGATTGATAACGAGCAATGACATAATAATCACTTAATTGATTATTTGGATTATATTTTAAAAATTACTGACACTTCTGATTGTGTTAAATATATTTATATTATTATCAAATTATTCTTTCAAACATCGACTTTATAATTATTTCGTCTAATTTTGTTCATAAAGTGTTTTCATTGAATTTTTTGTGTATTATTTCATCATTTTACAGCGCAAAATTAATGAATTTGAAAAATAATAATATAATAAATTTAAGAATAAAATAAATAATATTAAAGTTAAATGGAATAACAAGAAAATTTTCTTCTCTATGGATTGCAACGTTTTAAAGACATTTTGTAAAAAAGCATAGAGTAATAATATTCTGTGTAATTTAGTATTATAAATTGTGTATAAATATAACGCAATGAAAAACAATATAGTTATTTAAAAGGCATTTTCCACGGTGGGGAGTCTGAACTAAAAATCTTTTCGAGCGTCACAGTCCCCAAACTCTCTCTCTCTCTTTCTTCCTCTCTCTCTCTCTCTCCACCAAACAACTCAGGCTTCAGGAAACGGACTTGAAAAACTACCGAAAAATATTTACAACTTTCTACTCGGGTGTCATATTTCACGCTTACTTAGCTTGCGGAAGAATCCGCACTCAGCTAAAAATAAAAATGTCTCGACTGGTTACCCTTCACTTAAACAAAACAAAATTCCTTCTCTCTCTCTCTCTCTCTCTCTCTCCTTTCGCTGTCGGCCACATCGCTTACCTCTCTTCCCCGTCCTTCCCTCGAAGCACCAACAACCGTCCTCCAAACACACCGGCAGGAACGAACCGTCCCCGTCCACGGAGCCCGAGGCCGACGCCCCCCTGCTGTCCAGCTTGAGCTCCCCCGCGTCCGAGGTGGCCCCCTGGAGCTGTCGGGGGGTGAACTGGCCGGGGACGCCGCCCTCGTCCTCCTCGTCCTCCTCGAAGTATCCGCTCTCGTGCTCTGTGGTCTTGTGGAGCCCCATTTGGCTGCTGTCCGCGTTGAGGATCTGCATGGCGGGTGTCAGGTGAGCGGGCAGGGGTGGTGGGGCGTCATGTTGGTGTGGGGGTGGTCCGCGAGGGCGTGCTCGCGAGAGGGTTCATTCGTCGAGAAAATGATGGAGAAAATCGGTTATGAAATATGGCAAAGTAGGTCAAGACACGTTTTCAAGTAGTTCCACGTTCCGCCGCTAGGGGATTAAGATGCGCTGCGAAACAATATCCTAGTTTTAAATACCGTTGCTTTTCTAATTATTTTTTACAGTTACTTTCAATTAATCTCGACCGATTCTGTAAATCACCTCTTAATCGTGGAAATTTATAAAACGCTTATTAATTATATTGCACTGAACAAAAGTCACAAACTAACGATAACAACAAAATAACAAAATTCCCCGAGAATCACATCCAATTCGCCATTTATCCCAGTATTATCACGAATTAGGGCTAGATGGGAAGAACATTCGCGAAAAACCATCGAAAATCATCGGGCGATTCCCTCTAGGGTCCTTTCGTTATCCAAATTTGAGCAAACTGCCGGTTCTCACTTCCGCCCGATTCATCCCCGTCTCGCATTTCGCCATGTGACACTCCTCCAACATCACCTCCAATCCGTTCCCGAATCACTCTTCCTTTCAACCTAAAAAAACCGCAACGAAACAGCGCGAAGTGTCAAAAATGAGCTCTCGAAATCTACTAACATGTTCGTTCGGTTGAAACTTGCCAAGAGAACGAAAGGGGGCCCCTTCTGCCTCTCTGCCTTCCCACTCTTCCCTCACTTGGAAACGCAATCAGCTGTTTCCAGCCTTCGCCGAGCAAGGCCCCGCGCCCCGCAAGCTAAGCACGGGCCGCGCCCGCTTCTAACGCTCCCGAGCCTCCTTGCGCAAGGACGAGTTAATTCCCAACTGCGCATGCTCCGTTCCGACTAACTCATGTTTTTCTACGGAAACCTTACGAATTGTTTCGTCGTTTATTTATCTTTTATTGGCATCCGTTTGGTGATCTGGCGGGGGCTCGCTGGGATTTCCCACTCAAATCCCACTGTCGAGCCTTCCGAGACGAGTGGCCCTCGGGGGGAGAGGGAGGGGGGGCGGAAATGCGACCGTTGCAGGGACACGAGTCAGCAATACAGAAGATAATGTTCCGCATTTAGTTTTGGAAGGTTTTAATGAGAAATAATTATTTCTAAAACACCCGGGACGGGCCAAAATTTTGTTTTCTTCTTTTAAATCAAATTAAAAATAACGCTCACCCTATTTAGAAAATAGTTTGCATAATGGCAATTTTTACAAATTCTCTGTATTTCCTGTCAGAAGGTTACAGTTTTTTCTTCTGCTTTATCGTTTTTTAATTTTTTGTCTGCTTTTTTAATGGCTTTTTCCCCCGCATTTTACCCTTTTTCTTACCTTTTTCCCTTTTCCCTGCTTTTTTCCTTTTTCTCTTTTTTCCTTTTTCCCTTTTTCCCTTTTTCTCTTTTTCCCTTTTTCTCTTTTCCCCTTTTTCTAGGGATAGAAGTGATTATGAAACAAAGATCATTTTGATATTTTAAAGAAAACCAGTCCTTTGGACTGACTACGGCAGACATAATACAATATAACATTATCTAAGAAGGAAAGTGAAACTTGAATAAAAATGCCAAAAAACAAGAAAGGCACCCACAGGTCAAAATGATTATTTTCCCACTCTGGTGCTCAATATTAAAAATTTATTTGGAACTTTAGGGAATTCTCTCTCACTCTGTAATTGATTCCATCACCTGGAATTTCCCCAAACGAGTATCTTTCATCGTTTCCCTGGGGGGTGGAAAAAAACTCTAAAATGTACATTTGGGCTGTTCACTGGAGTAAGAATAAAAACTGTGCAATCACAGAGCTTTGAATGTGTCTTTGGAATGTGTCATAAAGCCCACTTTTCATTCGAAAAACCGTTAATTCATATTTATTTACTCTGTGGTGGCACTTGTTTTCTTCCAAATGTCTCTGTCTTTTGTTCGTCATTTTGGAAAAAAACAAGTTCGGCTTTTCCACCGCTCAGTCATGAAATCAAAGCTGATTCACCCCCTTCGACTTTGGCTGCGCTCTTTGTTTTGCGATCGTCTCCATGAAAACAACCGAGGGGGTGGAAATCGGAAGGAGTTTTCGGAATGCAATGAATCACCCCTCTGAGTCGTCCGCTTCGCCACCCCCGACAAATCTGCCCCGTTTGTCTCGAGGAGTTTTTCGGAGGAAGAATGTCGGGGTCAACATTCTTCGGGGGTTGAGGTGGAACTCATTGTGCGAGGGGTGAGTCATTTAAATAAAGTCCATTGGTCGCCATATTGTTGAAGTTGCAGTGCGTTATACAAGAACGTTACAAATTGTGTTTTTTTAATGATTTTTGATGCTTTTACAGTACTGCAGTTCTAAAAACTGAAGAAACAATAGGGGAAAGAAAAAAGTGTTTATTTTTATTAAAAAAATAAATTTAAAAAAAAGTTTGTTTTGCAGAAAAGTCCGATTGAATACGCAATCAGACTTTTATGGTATATTTTTTAAATTTATTCATACGTTATTCCCCTTTAATGAGTCTGATTAGGGATTAACCCCCTCATGTAATTGGGGTTCCAACCCTTCTATAAATCGGCCTCCCTTTTTATGTAACAATTTACATTGAATCTAATTTTAGAAACTTATCAATTCTTTCAAATTTTTATTTTTATATTTACTTGTTTTAATTACTCATTTATTTATTTTTATGTATATACACAGGTTTGACTTTTTATATTCTTTTTTATATTCGGTGGTTTTAGTGTTAACGTTGACTTATCATTTAAATTACCCATAATTTTGTCCAGAATAGCTATTTGTAGCTATTTATTTATATAACTTCCCCGACACCAACACTCGAAAAGGTTTCATCCCGTTAAATCTGTTCATTCAATTTAATCCGTTTTCTAAAAAAAGGCCAATATGGCGGCCTTCTGCTTATCTCCTCTCTGGAAGTCAGTAGCCGAGCAGCTGTCTCCCACAGAAATATTTTTACTAAGCAAATAATAATCGAAAAGAGGGAGAAGGGTGGCGGGGGTGAATGGGAGGGGAGCGCATTCTGCCAAGAGGAGAACATTAATTATAATGATTCTCGGGGGGATGATGGGCTCCAATAAGGCTTCGGAGCAATGGACTGCTTGGGGTGGAAGCAAGCAAGGAAAGCTTAAGGCGAGGGAGTCGTCATCCCCTCGAGTTTCCGTCTGAAATGCGTTAGCCAAGTCATTGCATCAACCACCTGTTGCCATGGAAACTTCCATGAGCGCATGGAAGGAAATCGTTCGCATCCACCGTTTCATCGCTGAATTCAAGTTCCAGGTCGTTCCCCCAAATGGCAGTGTGATGGGGGTTGGCAGCCAACGGGGGAGGAATGGGGTGCACGCGCCAGGAGGAAACTATTTTTTCTCTTACAGAATATTTACAGCTTTTAAAATTGGAATGAGATTTCGCGTGTTGTGTATATAAAATATCAGACTTCTTCCGTCCGTCCGTCCGCGACTTCGCTTATGCTCGGCATTCTTCGGAAGTCTTCGTACAGAAATAATGAGGCGGTGGCTGAGTGTGATAGAATAAGGAGCAGAAGAGACGGAGTTCGAATCCCAACGACGGAAAAAGCCTTTTCATTTTTTTTAGATTTTAGAGCAAAAGGGAAGAGGTCCACTCTATCAGCATTGAATGAAAGAATCCGAAAAGAGGCTTTTGACTCAAAGGTACTCATTTTGGCCTTTTTGGCTGTGAAAACAAGAAAGGAAAGAAAAAACTAAAGAGAAGAAATGAAAGAAGGAAAGGAGAAGGAAACAAAGAAAGAGAGGAAGAAATAAGAAAAGAGAAAGACAGAAATAAAAGGTAGAAAAAAAATGTGACTGCAATTCGCAATTACACATACAGTAAAGTAATCTTTTGCAGTAAATAAAGAAACATTTAAAGTAAGGAATGCATAATTGGATTTCTGCTTTTATGCCAATACACTTTACAACTCTTCCATTTCCACGACTGCCGAGTTTTACTTTCACCCGAATCAAACAAACTTTTCTCAATGAACTCTGACTGCATATTAATTAATAATTAATGAACGCACATATGCACAATTTTTGCGGCCAACATAGGCGGTTTGTAGGAGCTCAGTTTGTAGTTGTTGGTTTTAATGTTGCCACAAAATCCATAACGACAACCAACACCCTCAATAACAATCTTTTAACCATTACTAAAGCATTACTAAAAGGTAGTAAATGTCACGAGCTTCCATTGATTCAAAGAAAAAATAACAATAATTATTTTCATTTCTTTTCTGTCAGCATTGTCATTTATCTACTTTGACATAACGATACTGAGAAAATCTTTCAATTTTTCAAATCAACAAATCAATCAGTTTGTTCTGACCTTTAAACTTTGTTGTTTCCCATAAATACATAAATATTTAACATTAGAGCAGCCGAAGAGGTCAAAATGACCGCTGCATCTCATTTCGCTTTTCTTCTTTTTAACCCGAAAGTATTTTCAAACAGGAAAACGCCAGGTGTCATATTGACACCTCTGGACGTTCAATTGCCGAATTCACTGGGAGAAAATCTCCGTCCCCAATATCTACCCACGAGCAGCGGTAGATAAATTTGTCTATTATTAAAATATTATTGGTCGATTATTAGCGGTAAAAGCAGATTAGATAAGATTTGAGCCCTGTTCGGGGCCATTTTCCCTCCTTTCGCTTCACCTGCGTCCAATGCTAATTTAATGGAGAGCCGAATGGACGGCCCTCCCCAGCCCCGGGAGGGAACCGTCTTGGGGAGGGAAGGGATTAGATCCGGGAGAGCAGCAAAGCGTGGAAGCAGATGGCCGTTGGAGAAGATGGACACGAGGAGTTCTTTGAACCTGTGGCCATTGTTGTGCAAAGCCGCCATGGCCGAGAATAAAACGGTTAACTGTCACTTTGCGGGCGTTGTTCGAATTCCGGTGGAATCGGAATCGGTGCTTTGTCGGGTGACAATGTCGGTTTGGCATTGGGATGAGGTCGGACTGAAGTCTGAACAGTCTGAACAGTCTGAACGGTCTGAACGGTCCGCTTTCTCATCGCGCGTTTTGTAAAAATTCAAATGGAGTGAAACTTTGCACAGATTAACTCATTAATGGTTTCTCACATAATAAATTATCAGATAATTATGTGAAAATAAATAATTTTTTCTCTTTCGTCTCGAAAGAGACGAGTGTAATTTATTTATAAATTTACAAAATTTTCAAATGGGATTTCTTTCATAATTCCAATGGTTTCGAAGCCATAACTCCTTTTATATTATGGGAAAATGTTCACTTTGAATTAAGAGACACAACTGTTAATTTCTTAACACTAAACCGACCAATGAGGTCATTTTGACCTTTCCGTTTTAAATATTTTTTTCAATTGAACCTCATGAAAGCAAAACAAGCAGAAAAAGCAAAAAAAGGTAAAGATGAAAAAATGGGACAATTTTACAGTAAATATGAACAACTCGTAACAGTAACGCAAATATAAAAATTTCAATTTTAATAAAATAAAAAAATACAGTAGCACTCAAAAGTATTTTGACAACACAAATTTTTCCGTTTCCACTCAAAGTGAAATTTCATTGGCTTTCGTTAAAATGCTTTACAACATTTATAAATGTAATATTAATTAAATAACAGAAGAAACAAAAAGTTTATCTTTAAAAGTAACAGTAGAATTATACAAACTAATAATAGAACTACGTAAGAGTATTAATGAAAAAGCAGAAGACTAAGAACAATGTTATGTTTTGTATATTTTGTTATTTTAATGGGACAAATATATTAACTACAGTATTGATAACTAAATAATTCATAATAAAATCTTATAGTAAAATAAATAAGTAAGAAACTATTGAATTTATATCGTCATACTACTTTTGAGTACTGCTGTATATAAAGTATAAGAGTATTTGTATATTTAATAATAAAAAATTTAAACATAAATAAAAATAATATAACTATATATAAATTAAATTTATATATCTATAAAATATAGATATTAATAACAAATACACAAATATAAGTAATAAAAAAATAAAATATACAAAAATACCACCACCTAAAAATTAATTAAATAATTAAATCTAAGCATTAAATAATGGCGAACGGACGTACGCACATACTTATTCTGAGATTTTATATTGAAAAAGACATTTACAGTAATTATATGATTGTATGTTTGTGTAACAATATATTGTAGTTAAAACTTGAAAAATAAAAGATGATGAAGCGATTATTTTGACTTCTTCCGGCCGTTCTAATGCTAAAGTACAGAGATCAACAGAGTTAATACAGAAACTCAAATATTTGGCGTTCGCAGTGGAATCGAGTGCAAATGAAGTTTCCAACTGAAATTCAGGGGTTCAGCAAAAGTGAGAACTAATTCCATTATTTTGGCATTGAAACTGATCGTTAGTTGAGGAATTCAACAGAATGTGAATGAATGCAATAACGAAGTTCTGCGTTAATATTTTGTTGCTTATTGAAACGAAAATCTTCGGCGAAAGCTCTCGCAATATTTCTATAATGAAAACAGTTTGAGTCGAAATTTTATTAAAAGCAATTTGAAATCACGAAACTAACAAAATCCCAGAAAAAAAGAAATTTTCATGAGAATTTCAAAAAACGACGGTTGCAACGGTCGGCACTGCCATCTGTGATCGATTGTGGGTACTACGTTGAAATTTAAAACGAGCAAACGCTCTAACGTTTATTTCGTTTTACACTATTTCGTAATCAGAATCCGTTTCTTTTTTTATCAGAATGTGTTTACAGATATTAATTATTAATTAAGGGCCATCATCTTGATTAGGATTTCTAACCAATAAGAGCAAATAAGAGAAAATGTATATGAACCGAGTAAAGGTTTTCTTACGGGAAAAAGGTAATCTTAGAGGAAATAAATGTAAAAATAAAATGGAGATCAATAAATGAAAAGTGCGAAGTATTGCATATCAAAGAGTCAGTACGGCTCGCGAGCGGGAAAATTTTCCTTGTTTGATTTTTCGGAAACTGTAGAGGCACATGAAATTGAATTCGGAGAATTTTTTTTAATTTTTTCTTTTTTTCCTAAATGTCAACAGCAAATTTCAATTTTCCAAATTTTATTTCCAGTGCTAAAATTTATTAGTTTGAACAAGATGGTTTTTTATTTACAGAAGCCCGGTAACACTCAAGTACAACCCCAGGGAAAATTTAAAAAAAGAATTTTAAAACTTTATAAATTTCTTTTGCTATAGCAAATTAAAAATTTGCAACGATTAAATTATTTATTATAGAGTATAAATCTCCGTTATTTGAGGCAATACCAAAATTATCTTTTACACCTAAAAATTTATAGGGTTCACTTATAAACTCATCTGTCAGTCAATTTTATTAACTTAAACTTTTAGCATATCTAAATTAATTAAAAAATGAGTTTTGAATTAAGTTTTGATGAATTTTCCACCGAAATGTTAAATAAGTTCTCGTCGTTGATTGTATCAATACTTGAAAAAACTATTTTATTCCTCCCGAGATTTTAGCTTGTTCACTGTACAACAAAACAAGCTTTTGTTTTGATTCATAATTCAGCTGAGAGTTAATTAAAACTCGCCCCCAGTTGACGAAACGCCGGATTGTCTGTTGTTGTTTTGTCCAACCGTCAGCCATTACTTCGTCAATTCCCGAAACCGACGCGAGCGCTGCGATCGCCTCTTCCGCCATTAAACCTTTTGCTCTTCTTCTGCAATTAGACACTGATGACACGAAATGCTTCCAGTGTTATTATTTATGGGCACAATCCGTGACCCCGTGAACATTGATAGCATTCATTATGCCTGATTCGCGCTTTCATAGCCCGCCGCGCCGCCTAATGCGGAGTTACCGTTGCCAATTATCCAGTTTTCATGCGTTGCGCCCGGCGGACGCAAACTCTCTGCTCTGTATTTACAAAGGTAAATATGGACTTTCCTTCGGAGGATCCGAAAACTCGTTTAGTTTCACCTTTAGTTTAGTGCAGACATGCAGTATATGTTACACTTATATTCAAGTATAAAACATGTAAAGTCTACTTTTAAAACGAATTAATTTAGCTTTTCATCTTAACTTTACTTCTTTTTGGTATCTTCCATTCTTCGGGTTTTTATATAATAATAATATTATATTTGATAAGCCTTTTCCGGCTAATCAATTTTACATAACGATATACAAAATATAAAAATACAAAATCAAGTTTTCACTTTCTAGTTACAAGTTGTTCAATTTTCCGTCTCTGGTTTCTTGCAGGAACCCTACCAGTCTCTGTAAATCCTCTTTTGTTCCCCAGCATTCCTCTCCCTCTTCTTTCATTTCCCATTTTCTTCTTAAGTCTGCAATTCCCTGGCAGTCCTTCATCCACTCGGTACCGTTGCACACCAAGCACATTTTCTCTCCTTCTTTACTCCTGGGGGTTACTTTTCTCTCTTTATCTTTTAGCACTGTAGAATAAGAAATATAATAAACAATATAAAATATAAATATAGAAAATATAATTTATAACTAATTAATTATAAATATTCAAACTTAAAAAAAGAGTTTTTATCGTAAACGTCGACTGTGAAAGCCTTCAGTCGTCGTCTTCAATCATTTTCTTTAGAGAATTTTCAAAGTTGAAAACTCGAAGGACAACCAATAAGTTGTCCGGTGTCCCCGAATTAGCCGAAAAGATATTAAAACTTTTCCGGAATTGAGTTTTCTTCTGGGAAAGCCGTAATTAAGTTCGGGTCGAGGGGCGATCGAAAGAAGGACAACATAAACATCGGCTGCAGAGACGGTTAACCGTTCGAGTGCAGAGCCTTCATTTCCATTTGGAGCCCGGCCAACCGTTAAAAATAAACCAGAGAGAAACAAAGGGATGGAACCTCTCCCTCTTTGTTTCTCTTTTCTGGGAAGGAGCTTATCAGACAGGGAAAGCCCGTAATTTGCTTCTCGGGATTAATGGGGGCGAGAGGAAGGCGAGAGGAAGGCGAGAGGAAGACGAGATGGAATGCTGCAGGTGAAGGGAGAGTTATTGCTGCAGGGGGAAAGAAACGTTTTCAATGAGGAAAAGCTCGGGAATTAATTTGCCGGCGGGGGAGGGGATGAAGCGATCTGGGGTGAAAGCGGGGGAAATAAACTTTTGCTAAAAGTCGTCAGGGTGGTGTGTTAGGGGGTGGTTTGGGGCAGCCGAGATTGATTAGCACTGCCGTGAACATTCAAATGGGGAACGTAACAGTATTCATCCACGAGCGTTAGTTCGCAATTACCATATAATGCAGATTATGGTATATCTATATTATAAAATAATATAAATTATTAAAAATAATTTCATTATAAATAATAGACTAATAATTATAAATTCCAATAATATAAATAATATATATAATAATAGTTCATATAATAATAATCATAAATAAAAAAATAATAATTCACATACCTGAAATTTTTATGTTTGAAAAAAACCCTAAAAAGTTCCGTTTCGCTCTTTCAACCCTTAAGTTGGCAAACCTGGAACGGTTGAATGTCGGAACAAAAGAAATTATCAATAAATTTTCTGGATTGACTTAGAACTGTTGATTTTGTGCAAACTGAATTTGAACACGTTAAACATTGGAACCCTTTTTTATTGGCTGCGAAAAGCCTTTCAACACTTTCGATCCTTTTAAATAAATTGGAGTGCATTGCAAGTTGAGGGGAAATGGCCAGAAGTCATTCGGAGAATATCTAATAAACGGAAGAACAACTCCAGAATAGAAAATGAGTTGACTCGAGAGAGAAAACCCAATAAGGGGAGTGCCCCAGGAGAGCTTGCAGTCGCCATTCCCAACAAAGCTCACTCTCGCCAGTGTCCCACAATAATCCAATCCAAATCCAATCCAAATCCAATCCAATTCCTCTGCCGGACACACCAACGCGAAACCGAATTTCAATAACAAAACATTCACAACAATTAACGACAACAACTCATTTTATTGCACGCATTAGTTGCAAGAGAGAAGTTCCAAGAGATCAAGGGGGTGCAAAGGGGGGAAAGAGAACCAACTCAAAGGGGTTCATTAAACGATTTGCAATAAATTCCGGAGACCATAGAGGGTAAACCGATATCGCATGGCGCTCTCCGCAGACGGAACGACTCGATGATATCCGATATGGGGGATTAATGATCGAGAAAGAGAACAAATTATGATGCCGGAAAAGAGTTTATGGCATTTCCATAAAATTTACTTGCTCTTTTAGAGAAGTGTTCGACTGCCGAACTTACATATTTTTCCAACACTTTTATAAATACAATCATTGAATAAAACAACAAATATCATATACTAATATATAAATCTGTTAAAGTATGTGCACCGTTTTCTATTAGCTAAGATCTAAAGAACCACTGAACCGATTTAGACAAAGAATTTCTAATAGAAAACCTGTTTAGGTTTACATAACTTTACCAATTCCTTTCTGCTGTTAAAAGGTTCACTTTGAGTACAGTGGACAAAGTTGATAAGCTGATAAACAAACAAAATTAATAGAAATTAATTAGCGTGGGTTCAGAGTTAGTTGTTTTTTTCAGAGTATTTTCAAAGAACTTGTTTTAGATTAGATTTAGAGTTTAGAATAAAAAATAAAATATAACAAAACGCCTAGAAGAAAGTCGACTTTGTTGGCGTCAGTGTCAGATTAAGAAGAGATGGAGAGAACAATGATCTATGGGTACGAAGAGAGAACCATTTAGAAGAGAGAGTAGTGAAGAACGGGAAAGGCAACGAGAATCCAACAGAATTAGGATAGCTGATTTTAAAGTACAGATGTAAATTAGATGTAGATAATCCGATATTAAAGTATAGTTTCCCAAGTCCCAGTGAGGGCGAAATATAAATTTTTATATTTCGAAATATATTTTTATATATTTTATATTAAATATAAATTATTATATTGTACCCAGTGAGGGTACAATATAAATTTTTATAGTAAAAATAATATAAGGAGCACCTCTGAAAAGAGCCTTGGATGCGATGGAGCTTTCATCAAGAGCTAAAAGCTGCAGTGAGGCAGCAGGGGTGTTGAGCGTGACAAAGGGGTTCAAGGTCGGGATAAATTTATTCCCGCGACGGGGGATGCGGGGGGTTCTTTCTGGGAACTCTCTGCGACTCTCTCTGTAAATAAATGTTCGCCCCGTGGGAAACGTCGGGAACCTTTTCGGCGGCGCGGGGGGCGACGTTCTCGAGCTTTTATCGGCTTTTTGCAATTTCGCATTGGCCAAATGACATTTATTGCCTCGGGAGCGGGCAAATTATCATCCCTTATCATAACAGAATTCCATCGGAGGCGCATATTTATTAAAATGATGGTGAATGGCTTTTGTATGTGTATTGACGAAATTTGATTTGTTTATTATTTTGTGCAATAAATGCAAAATTCGTTAAAGTTAAATATTTATTTGTTATACTCTTTTTGTATAATTTTATTTAGTTAATTTATTTTGTTTTTAGTCATTACATATATTAACATATATTATTAACATAACATTATTAACACAGTTATTACATATAAACATATTTTAAGTTAGACTTTTACTTACTTATTATTTATTTATTTATTGATTTGTTTGTTGTGTCTCCATTTTTTCTCTATTTGTTTTTGTGTGTAAATCTCTATCTTCTTTTTTCAAAGTGTTATGGCACTGTATAATAAATTTAATATACAATAAAAACTAATTATATATTTGACAATGGCGGTATTAAACATGAGCGCGCTGCCAAGAGCGAGGTTTTTCTCATTAAATAAACGCTGTTGTGTCTGGCAGGATGAAGTTCAGCTCAGTTTTCATTAGTCTGCGATCGATTATGAACGTCCAACGTTCGCTTACAACGTCCTCATCTTTATTGGAGCTTTTTCTCGGAAAGGACACTCTCTACTCCATTTCCGCTTTAACGACTCCGCTTTTATGGAGAAGACATCATTTCTCCTCTCGACTTCCCGACATTAAAACGCTGTTTTTCTTTACATCTCTCTCTCTCTCTCTCTCTCTCTCTCTCCCGAAGGATTAGCCGGTTCTCGAGCTAAAATTTTCCCTTGTTTATGGATTCCTCCGATTGAGATAAAATCTGTGGTTTTCTTTGTTTGTGAGGGCGTAAACCTCATCTAAGGTCGATCTCCTGCTTTTCTTTTCTTTTCATCCGCAGAGATAACCTTTCAATGATAAAAATTACATTATTTACATTACAGACACCGGAAAATCTTAATTAGATATATAAAAGGCAGAGAAATATAATCGTATTTATATAAAATCCGTTAGGATTTCGGTTAAATCGGTTCGTACTGAAATAATAAATGTTTGAGGATAGAAGGCGGTGGCTGAGTGTGAACGGAAATGGATTTGGGAGCAGAAGGGACGGAGTTCGATTCCCAACGACAGAGAAAGCTTTTTTATTTTTTGACTTTTTTTTAGAAATTATTTCCGCGAAGGAAAATGCGCTGTCGCTTCTGTTGTTCCATCATTCAATTGGAAAATACACCCGAAAGCTTTGGCACCGTCAGGTCTCATTACACAAATATTTGGCAGAGATTTTGCACTAACACAGAAGTTAAACTCATGCAGTTTGGGCGCATCGTAAATTTTGGCAGAAGAAAGAAACTTGTCAAATGCTTCCCTCGAACCTCCCCTCACTTCCACCCCTTTTCTCTTTGTGTTCTTAACAAAACCCAACGGCAGAAACAACGACTGAAGTTCTGTTTCTTTCCACTGCAGCGCAGCCATTTTGCATTTATAGTTCAGTCAAATTAGTTCAAAAATCATGGAATGAGGGGATGAAGTTACATTAATTCCCAAGAAATTGAAATTCAGGGACACAAAAAGTGTTGAGACATTTTCAAAATGACGGGTTTTATCCGAAAGAAGCTCAAGAGTCGATCCATTCGATCCATCATTTTTTAAAAATTTTCTATTCCCTGAGGAAAATGGCCGTTATTGATGGGAAATTCGCCAGTTATTCTGTTGTTTGCGGCCGAAAGAGTTTCGTTAATTACTTCTATCATAAATAACTTCTAATTTGTCGACCGACAGAGTTTCGAGTCTAAAATGAAAAATCCACGTCAGCCCTCAGCATGTATTGAATGTTCCCCCCCTCCTTTCCCCTCCTTTCACCTCCCTCCCCCTTTCAACCCCTCTCAACCCCCAGCGCAGGAAAAACAAAAGAATTTAATCCCTTCCAGAGATTGATCATAAAACAAAGACGCAGTTTATTGCGGTGACCGATATGTCATTGTATGTGTCATTGGAAAAAAGGGAGTGAAAAACCCCAAAGAGTTGGAAAATTCGGTTGGATTTTGAGGAAGTAAAACAGCCACGGATCATTTTAACCTCTGAGGGTTATTAAAGATCCGTGAGTTATTAAATTAAAAAAGAAGGGAAATTAGAGAAAAAGAAAAAATGAAAGAAGTGAAAAAAGGCAAAATAGTGATAAATAAAGGGGAAAAGGGGGAAAAGTAGAAATGATAGAATCTCAAAGAATTATATATTAAATATAAGGAGTATTTATCCAAAGTGACAAATGTGCATTTTTTCCAATGTGAAAATGCATTTGAGTGTTAAAAAAGAAAAGCAAATTGGGAAACGTCAAAACTGGAAGTAAAAGAAAACGCAGCACCGATTCAAAAGGAGTATTGAAGCGTTTAATTTTAGAGGATGTTAATTTAGACATAGTTCGAAGTTAATGACAGACTGAACTGTTAATTAAAATGAAAAATCGCTGAAGCAGACATCACTGACACGTCGGGAGAAGTGTGCGGATTGACAACAGCAGAAACTCGCTGTCGGATGCTCAATTTCTATCTGCGATTAATATACACAGATAAATAAGATACATATAATTTATTGACGGAATATTTCTTCTTTTCTTGGATACATTGGAATGATAATTACGTACTAAATTATAATTAACAAAGCATTAATTAATTACAATTATTATGCATTGGCCGTTTTATTTGCACTGAATCAGTTTCGGTCGTTGCAAAGCAAACCACAACGCGCTTTTCTTTCCACTCAATATGAGCTTTTCCAAACTGTATGAAAATCGTCCCACTGACATTTCCAAATTTAATACTCGGCCGAGTTACACAACGACTCGAAATGAGCATCAGAACCTTCCTCTGTTTCTGACAGGCCATTATGGCCAATCACGCGATTATTCACCCAAAACCTCTCCGGAGTGAACTTTTTTATGTTGAGGAAACTGAGAACCTCTGCAAATTTACCAAGAATCATTTCATATCATTCATATAAATACCAAACACGCCATTAGTTGAAAGACATTCTTCATATAAATTAAAATTATAACTCATAATAGCTAAGTTTTATTTGGTGAATATAATTAAGTTCAATTCAAAAAATTAACCCCATTTTTCCTGCCATCAAAAGTACATTCATACAATTCTCGCATTACATTTCTTTGCAAAGGCAAACCTCAAATCTCTCCCAATCAATCAATATGGCTGTCAGTTTAACTCGTTCGCCATCTCTGTCCTCAAATTACATCGCCTTAAGATTAATCCATCGAGTGGGCTCACGTGGACCGACCACTTTCCCCTTCCGACAAATGTCTACCCCAATCGGTCACTGATCGCACCCTTGCAGTGCCCCCATGCACTATGACACACTCCAATTGTCCTACATTTCATAGTTAAAGTAGTGCTTTTCGGGGTTTTCCCGTAAGCGTAATGTTAATAAGAGCCAGGGACCAACGCTGAGACTACAGTACGGCCAATTATATGTAGCTTGCTCAAGAGTAAGAGTAAGCAGACCGGAAGAGCTGTTTGTATTTGCCTCAGATAAAAAAACAACCAACGTAATGTGCAAAGAAAATTAAAGGGGCTCAAATGCAGTTAACAATTTTTATAGTTTAGTGCAATGGGATTGTCGAAGCATATTTTTTTTAGGAAATATATTACTGAAGTATAGAAAGTATAGATGATAGAAGCATATATTCGAAATCCCAGAAAGAAAAAAGAAAGAAAAAAATAAAAAAAAAACAATATAAAGTTTACTGACGTGGGACTAGGGCGAGTCGGCAACAGTTCAGTTGCACCTCTGTCGATTGAATCCATCTGAAAGAAGGTTTCGATGACTAAGAGATCTGGCGGCGGTGGGCGTACCTGAATCGCGCACATGACGCAATCCTGGATTCGTACCTATTTGGCCATTCCCAGTTGCTCTCGTTCCCCTCCCGACCGTTTCGGTTCATTCATTCTCCCAGGCATTTATTCGTGCTCATCTCTGCTCCTCTTTGACCCAATTTATACTTCTCCGATATTTCCCCAAATGTTTATTTAATTAATTTCTTCTCTCTGTTTGTCTGCCGTGGGCGAATTACTTCCCTCGAAATGATGTTTACTTCCGAAAGAAAGAAAACGCCTTAGAGTTTCAAACAGGACGTAGATGTCACTTTGCGATAAATTTCCTTCTAATTTATCAATTGGAAAAAAATATTAAAAATCTTTAACTTTGACAATAAAATAGCCGCATATTTTCTTTTACTTTTTTATTCAAATATATTTACGGTTCAAAAGTAATCCACGCTTATTACTTTTGTACACTTCCTATTGCAATTATAATGCAACAATTGTTACAGACTGACCGAATTTTCCCGTGGGATTGTCTCACTTTCCCTATTTTTTGGTTTTCCCTTATTTTCCATTTATTTCTTACCTTTTCTTCTTTTTCATTTATCCCATAACTTTTCCTCTTTTCCATTTATTCCATGTTTTTTCCTTTTTTATTTCCATTGCCCGTTTCCCCGCTATTTTTCCTTATTCTCCGCTTTTTCATTTTCGTTTTTTCCTGCATTTCCTCTGCTTTTCTCTTTCAAAACCAAAGAGAATACTGCTTAATTTGAGGACAAAAGCGAAACTTAAGGTACACTGAAACATTTAAAAACAATGATGGGAAGCCTCATTAATGTCGCCCAAGGGAAAACTGACTGTGTTCGACATTAATGTATTTGTATCAGATATAACTACAATTGTAGAGTGTTCGATGCAGTCCTCGAGGGCGACATTTAATTGGAAAAAAAGAGAAGGGCAGTTCACTGTATCCGGTTACCACCCGAAGGCGTCCACCCACACTGCAGACAAAAATTCAGCCCAAATCACATTTTAATTAATTCGGAAATGTCCTCCTTTGTCGACTTTTCGAACACTTTGCTGCGCCTCCGCCAATTCAGAGGGAAATCGGAGAAAGGTGCAATCGCAATTAATTTGTTCCCGAATAAAGACACAATATGAAAGTCACAAAGAGGTGCGTTTGTATTAACCTGCGCTGCCCCCAACTCTACCTTTTTTCTGTTTTCCTGTAACAACACCCCTGCAAAGAATAATGAGTCTTACCGTAGGTGAGCACATGAGTGACTGTTTCCTCGGGGAGCTTCGCCCCTCCCGGGGGCGCCTCCCCGCCCTCGGCCCCCTTCACCTCCGGCTCCCCGCACGCACTTTTGTCACCTGACTCCTTTGTCGAGCTCACGATCACCGTCTCCGATCGTCTTTCACTGTTTTCATCTCTCTCGCACAGGCTATTCATTGCGCGCCAACACCGCCAACACCTGGAAAGAGATCAAAGGCGTCTCAAGGGAAGCGATCAAGGGGTGAGGGGTGCTTTTCTTTGCGGGGATTACCTATCCTCTCTGACGAGGGGCGGGAGGGGGGGAGGAGGAAACGCTTTTATTCTGTATTTCCAAGGGAGAGCCGCTTAGTGTGTGCAGAGCCAAATGTCGGACTCTGCCGCCATATGCAACCGCCACAACACTAAAGTAAACAAATCAGATTCACGAGTGAAATATATTGCTTATTTGATTAGAAAAGCCATTTGGTTATATAACGAATAAATTTCGGAATAAAGTAAAAGAGTATAACAGCAATGCTTACATTTTAGCGAATGGTGAGTCAAATGTGAGCAGACAAAATGGCCGCTGCATAACATTTTGTTTTTCTCATCGATTTTCGGCTTTTAAGGTCCGTACAAATGAGACATTCAAGGGTACATAAATTCCAAAGAAGCAGAAAATTGGTCAAATTCCTCAGAGTGTAATTATAAAAGTATAACATAGATCCAATGCTGGGAAAAGAATTTACAAGAGCTCTTTTTCGACTGCTTGTGTTAGAAACATGTCACTACATAAAAAACAAAGTTTAAAATCTATAGAGAGCATGTGAGTATGTCTAAGAGACGTTTCGGCGAGACATCCGTCGCCAAAGGTCAAACTGACCCCTTTGCACGGGGTGAATCTGAAAAGCCCCCTCCGACTGTGGGCGTCAGCTTCGTCCCACTTATTCGCACTTTCGCTGACTGACGACACGATGAGTCACAGAGTGGATGGCAATGGCAGGGGGAGGATACTTAAAAGCAAAAAGTTTTAATTAAAGGGCAGAAAAGTGTCAAATTTAGGAAAAGATAAGCGAAGTTCAGCTATGTGAAATCGGGGTTGAAGTCTGCATAAGGTTTGTTGTGACCCACATTAAAACAGTTTTTTTGGCACTGATTTTAACCAACAAATAAACTGATTTTTAAAATTAATTTAGCATTTTAATGATCCTGTCCATTTAATACCCCTCCTAACAGGCAAAGTTTTCAGCCGAAAAAGAGTGGGAAGCCGCTACCCCTTCACCAACCCTCTTCTTATGGGCATACATTGCAATTAGCAAAAACATCAATGAGCTTTGGCAACCCCCGCAGAAAAACCTTGGACAAATGGACTCCGTCTGATTAGGCCTCTAAAATCCAGTAACCGATGCAACCGAAGCCAAAATCCGATAAAACACGGGGTGGTTGGGCGGACGGGGTGGAAAACATTTGTATGTTTCCTCAAATCCCTTCGGAGAAAAGAAACAAGAGGTGAGGGAATGAGAAGGGTTGAAGTTAAATAACGGCGTCTTTCTCTGCGGGGTGGCGGGAGGGAAACCTGAAATGAATCTGCTAATTGAAATCATTTGTAAAGTTTACGGGATCACGCATTGGCGAAGCTCTTACTGTTTCGTGGAAGGAGACTGACCCGGAGCACGGGCTCGAAAGGGTAGAATGCATTAAGGAGATTTCGGTTTTAAGTGGGGTTGCCCATTTCAAGGGAAGAACGGGGAGAAATTGGGGAATAAGTGGAGGGAAAGTATTGTTCGCCTTTCTCTTACTACAGGGTCAAAATGACCCTCACTCTGCTTTCCTCTTTCATTTTCACCATTTTTATGAAATATACAATTTCATAATTTATTAATACTAGCTTTGAGCTCCGACCCCACTTCGCAGAGTTACAAATATTAATTATAAAATTAAACCTAACCACTAAAAAACTAAATACACACAAAAATAAAATTATAACTAAACTAATCACTACAAAAAATTAAATAATAAATAACTGTTAAATGAAATAAAACACATCTTTATTATATTCTGATTTAAAACAAAAACCCCAATAAATTTCATGGGGCTTTTTCAACTTAAAAGTTGGCAAACCTGGAATTCAAGTCAATCCAACGGCGCCCTCTATAGTTTTTTTTGACCAATCAACGACTGTCTTTTTTAAATGATACGATGATTTCCGAAAAATCCCGATTTGAACCGAAGTCGGAAACGTAAGTACGGACGTATTCTGAGATTTTATATTACATACTGCAATAACTTTATTAATAAGAACAATTTTAAAAAATTGATTTCATTTTGAACATAATTTTGCATCATAATCATTAACAATCTTAAACAATCTGTGATTACAATTAAAAGATATTTGTTTAATATCATACAAAAGGTGAAAATTAGAATTAAGTGAAATCTCCTACCCCTTTCACTGACAGTTAAAACGAACAAATCATAAAAAAAATTTTGTTTTGCCATTCTGCTAATGGAAAAAATTTTTCATTTTCAATTTGTTTAGGATTGGGAAAATGGGGAGACATATTGTTTGATAACTGGGGAGGAGCATTCACCTCAAGACGACTTCTTCTCGGTGAACTAAAAATCAAAATGGCCGTTCAGACTAAGTATTCGGTCTTTGAAGCCTATTTTAGTAAAAAGTGTCGCCTTTTGACCACCTTGGAATTCTGAGACTTCACTCAGGATGAGGTAAAGTCCCAACCGGAAGTGGCATTTCATTCCAATTCGTATCCGGTTTCTGTAGATTTTTTATCCAGCCGTTCTGGATTGTTTCCAGGGATGACTTTCCCCCTTTTATTGCATCTAAGGGGAGTCGATGGTATTACAAAAAGGGATTATTTTGGGAAGGGAGTGTGGAGATGGACAAAACTTGAGAATGAAGGGCAAAATTTTTGTAATTTGATAAATTCTTGAATGCTTTTTTATTTCCTTTTTTATGAACTCTGACCCCTCAGAATTCATTTCATTCCCTTGTTTTCTATTAAATTTTATGCCTGACACATTGTTTAAAATTAGGCCGAATCAAAAGTAACTGCCGTTTTTATGGTATTGTTTCTGTTTGGCCCTTCGCTGCAAAGACAGCTGTCGCCAAAGTATTGCCCCCTCTTCATAAAAAGTAGACTGTCTCTCCTTTTCTTGAGATATTTCTCTTTATGTCCCCATCTTCTATTTCTCCCTCTCTTTCTCTCCAAAGGAAGTAAACATCAGGGTAACAATGGGAAATTATTTATGATTCAATCTAATATATAATAACATATATTCTCTAAAAATTAATGGAGTTTAATTTTAACTAAATTTTCAAACTAATTAATTATTATGTTTATTTATTGATGCTTGAAATGCTTACATGAATTTAATGTTCTGATATATTCCAGTGTAGCATCTCACAGAAGAGGAATGGACGTTTCCAATAAGCCATCATCAGGAACAACCCCCCAACAACCCCCAACAGCGACGAGCATTATTTTTAGCGGGAACCCTCAGCAAGGTCACTCAGGGATGCCAACATACCTTCCGCAACCGGAAAAACCAACTCAACTGCGTCGCATGTCCCTCTTCCTCCCTCCAATTCCTCCACCGTCATTTCATCCCCGTCGACCATCAACGTCAACCATCGCTCCTCTCATTCCAAGGCCGAACCAGTTATCGCCTCCGATGTTCCTCACTTATCGCCACCGATAATTCCTCTATTTGCTTTTACTCCACTCATCCACTCACTCGCATTCCTCATACCGCACTCGCGCACCCCGCCCGCGGCCGCGCCGGACAACGCTCAACCGTCAACCGGAAGTCGCAACGGCCACTTCCTCCAGTCCCGCAGAAAACGGCTCTCAGCTGAGTCCGATGGCTTACATAATATTCTGAGAGGAGATGAATCCGCACGGCCTCTTTGCGAGAAGTGAACTGACTTAATCGGCTCCGGCTTCGGTTCGGCTTCGATAAATGAAACGTTGCTCGTTGTGAGAAGTTCGGCCGTCGGTGAGAGGTCAATAACGATCGTCGGTTGCATTCGGGTGCAGATGGAGGATTTCAGGTTGAGTGGGGCTTGTGCTGGTTGCCCTTTGACCTCTGGGCCTTGATCCTGCGATTCCAGGTTGTCACCGCGAGATAAACGGATAAAAGACCCGACTTCCGCCGTTATTTTTCAATGTTTCGGCGCCGCCATCTTTTTCTTTCGTACATCCGAATTCTCGTTTTCAGACTGGCGTTTTGATTGCACAGCAGATTTTTCATTTTAATAAACACTAACATTGCTTTATTCGGGGTTTTCTCTCTTTTCATGTGGTATTTCTGAGTTGTAACCCTTCCAACACCTCTTTTGCTGACTACCACGAGTTTACTTTCCATTTGTTCACCTAATTTCCCTAATTGGGATGACTTGATTTAGTGATTTAATGTTTATTTGGCGACTAGGGTTGTGTCATCTGCATACCTTTTGTTGCTTACGACGTCGACATTGCCTGGGTTCATCTTGGGCAACATTATGACCTCTGACAACTTTGGGGAAGACACATATCTTCACCCAAAAATACCTGAAGGAGGCAATTGGGTGAAGATTGAAGGCGTCAAGGTAACATTATTGCTATTATTTGTATTTGTTGTATTTCGTACTTGTATCATACTTAAAGTCGTCATGTCAATAGTAAAAAAACTGTAAATAAAAACATAAAAGCACCCAACACAATAATTAACAATGAAGAAATGAAATCAGTGTACACTTTTGTAAATAAACTCATTTTCCCTTGAATTTAACCAAAAGGATAATTAAAATTAAAATCAACTTATACTTATTTTATTTATAATTTTAATTAGAAATGCATCATATAATGGTTTCACCGAATAAACTGTTTCATTTGTTTTGAGAAAAACGCAACAGACTCTTTTAAGTGCGTCCGCACCATTAATTAATTACCATTTTATTATCCATTAATTAATTATCATCCATCATCTTACCGTTAATTAATTAATTACACAGAACATGTAATATGTTTCTTTCTGTCTATATCTCTTTTGCTGTCAATATGCCACTTAACTCTGCTCATTAAAAATTTTAAAATGTGACAATAAATGTGTAGTTTGTTGTTATTTTTAAAGTAAATGTTTGGCCAATGGAAAGCGATTTATGAAATAAATATGTCGATTTGAAGTTTAATTCCTTTATTTTATTAGCTTTATTCAACACAGTTTTCTTTTGAATTTTTTTCACTTATAAAATCAACAACCAGCCAAGAAAATACAAATACTCCCAACCGAATAGAAAAGGTGAAAACAGTAGTGAATACAAAACGAACATTCCTCGTGCCTCTAATTTTAATATTACAAGTTAATTTCATTCGCCAAGAATTTCATTATTTTCACTGCAAAACAGAATAACTGAAATTTATAAAAATCATTCAAAAAGGCGAAATCCGCATTAAAAATGAAAAAGCAGATATTGGTGGAGTTTATAAATGTTATTTATAAACTCATGACATTACTAAATAAATAAACAAACTGCGATATTAAAAGATATATTTATTTTCTAGCGATTACGAGATTTCCTATGTATTTTCCTTTGAGTTAATTAAATGAATTCTAAAGATCACTTTAGAGGAGCTGAACTCTGAGAGAAACCGGTGCGGAGAGTCCTTGCGGAGGCAGCACCATCTAGCGCACGTCCTTGAAACCATCCGAGACCAACTCCGCTCCGTAACGAAAAACAAAATGCGTAAATCTGTCTCTCCTCGGGGGTTACGGGAAGGCGGTGGAGAGGAGAGAAAAGAAAAAGGAAAAAAATAAGGGATACCCCTGGTGGGACTCGAACCCACAATCCCCGGTTTAGGAGACCGATGCCTTATCCATTAGGCCACAGGGGCTGGCGGAGATTCGCCTCGAAAGATCTGTATTTGAGGTGAGCCATTTGTTCTGTGTTCGCTCTCAACTCTTTTTCGGTTTTTCTTCACAATGGCTAATTATAAATAATTTTTAAATCCGGAGTTTGTTTATTTATTCTTTAATGTGATGAGTTTATAAATAAAATTTAGTTTGACTTGACCCTCTAACGGTGGTCAAATAAAAGACGTTAGAGAGAGATTTCACCTGTATAAGCTAAACATAGAACTCGAATTTAAAAAATCATTCAAACTACTTATTTTAGTCCTCCAGTAAAATAATTGTATATTTTAATTAATTTTAAATTTAAATAGAAGACTTTTAAACAGAATAAAAAAATTTTTCAAGTAAGGAATTTTGTAAAAACATTTAATTGTATTGTTTACAAAAATATAATAATCGTATTTTTTTATGATTAATAATTGTGTTTATTTATTTGATTAATCCCAGAAATCATAAATAAATTTTATTGTTTTATTCCTCTTTTGATAGAAAGACAAAAACGACAAATCCAAAATACGTAAATATAAAAACAAATGAAATTTAAAAGAATTCACCGATTACTTTTGATAAACCGCCACTTTTATAACGGACGAAAATTTTTTTATAAGAAAAATTCCCAATAAAGAAATAGTTTTAAGAGAATTTGTGAAATTTCACCCAAACATATTTAAAGATTTTTAAATTATAAAATGTGAACTTCAGTTACTCCATTTTTATATAAAAATAATTTTTTAAATGAAAATAGGATTAATAATTTAGTGGTTATCTTTTTTCACTTAAACAATTTTATGATTTGGAATTTCTATGTGCAAAAATGAAAATTTTTAAAAGACAAATTTTTCAAAATATATAATTCATCCTGAAATTAAGGTCAAAGAAAAGATGGAAGGTCAAAATATGAGCAAAAAACGTTATAAAAATGAGCCTTTTTGAAAATTCCTTCCTATCGATTGTCATGTCAGTGTTGATCACATTTGGAATCGATATTTGACCATTGTCGTCTTCCCCGAATTCTTTTTCCTTCGGATTTTAAAGAAAGATAATTAATTCAAGGCGGAGAAAAAGACGCCATCTTTGTTGGACTCGCACTTTGTTCGAGTGCAAAACTCTATTTCCTATTAACTCCATTGGTGGCCGTACTTTGCTCTTTATCCTGTAGTGATTATCTCTTCAAAGAAATTCTGTTAAAGCATCGAAACATCGAAAGCATTTGATACTTCGCAAAAAGGAGACAGTCAGATTTACCTGAACACATAAAAATTCACTTATAAATCTTTTTGGAAATTAATTTCTTATCTCCTTATCTCTGCCCTTAGTCGAACCCACGATTTTTAACTCATTAATAAGCCTCTTCTGCGGGCTTTGATAAATTCATTATTAAGTTGAATCGAAAAAAAGTTCCACGAAAAATTACATCAAAAAACAAATAACAAAGAAAAGAAAAGAAAAAAACGGTCACCCATCCAAATACTAATCGCGCGTCGATGCTGCTTAACTTCCGACTTGAGAATATCGTTTGTCATGGCCGTCAGCACTCATCCACTTAGAAGCCCTAATTCGGATTTGCTTTTCTTACTTTGAACTCGTTTTTCTCCCGGCAAAATTAGTGTGTTCAGTGAGACTTTTGGCGGTCATAATTTAAATTATTTTCTCTCGCGTCTCTGCCGGAGGACCACGGATTGAGCCAATGGACAATTGAGGAAATGAAAACCTCTGGAGCCGCCCCTTTCCGCTTTCATAAGTAATGGCCTATCGATTGGTTCCTGTTTGTTTTGGTGAAGCGTCCTGGCAACAGCACTTCCTGCCACTGTCCCCGAATTGGGAAGAGCGACTGCCGGCCCTCTGCGTCGCCATCTCGCTTTCACTCTCAGCCTCGTCAGGTCATGGGAATTTGCTAATTATTTGCGCAACCAAACCGCCTTGGACAGATTTGGCGCAGTCAGTCGCCCGCTCATAAATGCCGCGAATTTGTTTATTTTGCGCGAGTGCGACCCATTTAGTCGTTATCAGTGGAATGGGTCATTTGGGAGGTTCTTTCGCTTAGAGTGAATGTTTGCCCAGAGTGACTGCAGAATGTCCAAGTTCGATAAGCTCGTGGCCGAGTATTGGCCGTTCTTCTTCACGGGGATAGTGTGCTTCGCCATTTCGAAGATCGTCTACGATGTGATGACGAGGAAAAGGGATGTGGGGGCGAGCAGAGTCATCGGGAATGGAGTGCTCACGTCCCGGAAAGTGAGCTGTGGAGAGAAAACTCCAGACGAAGGTAAATTTGCTTTTGTAACTCCTTCGGGACTCAGAAGGAGAGTTGAAAAGAAACGCTTACATCCTTTTCAAGATTGTTTTGAACGGAGAGAACATTTTTAAATGTTCATATATTGCTACTTAATATTATGTTAAAGCCATTTTCTGATAGTAAAATCTATGTTTGGTTCAGTGGCGAATATTTACTCCGACGAATACGACGAAGACAGCAACGGATCAGAGGCCGTCAGTCTGCTTCACAGCGCCCTTCCCGAGGATTTGGAACACATCCCCTTCGAGTTCACTCGTCTCCCTCAGGAACAAAGCATAGAACGCGCCAAGGACTTCTACGCCTTCATGAACAAGAGAAGAACCATCCGGCATTTCAGCAGAGACCCCGTCCCTCCAGAAGTCATTCATTACATCATTCGCACTGCAGGCAAGCGAGTTCTCCTCTTCACTCTTTGTTGTTCTTTATTGGTGAGTTCTCGCACTTGTTCCAGGCACTGCCCCCAGTGGAGCTCACACGGAGCCTTGGACATACGTCGCCGTCTCCGATGCTGAGATCAAGCAGAAAATCCGGGAGATCATCGAGGAGGAGGAGCACATCAACTACACGAGGCGGATGGGTAAGCAAATACCTGACCGCTATGCGAATGCCCGTTCGCATTACTGCTGGCAATTTGATATGAAATGAATCAGTACAAAACAGTGTGAGCTAACTCGGAGATCATTAGCTTTCTTGAGTTTCAACTACTCAAGGCAGAATTGTATAATATTTCTGCCTGTTCAGTCAATCCATCATCGCCGTACCTGCGGAAAATCCAAGTAGCTTTTTATTGGCACTCCCACAGGAAATCAGTGGACCACCGATCTGAAGCCTCTAAGAACCAACTGGGTAAAGGAATACCTGACAGATGCCCCCTACCTCATCCTCGTCTTCAAGCAAATGTACAGTTTCAAGGACGACGGCACCAAAAAAGTTCACTATTACAACGAAATGAGCGTCTCCATCGCGGCCGGATTCCTATTGGCAGCCATTCATGTGGGTTATGATTAATTGCTCCTTCCGCCGCTCCCATCGATATATATTTACACTTTTTGTGCATTCCAGTACGCGGGACTGGTTTCCCTGACCAGTACTCCCCTCAACTGCGGACCGGCTCTTCGCACTCTGCTGGGACGTCCCACTTACGAAAAACTCGCTCTTCTGCTTCCGGTCGGATACCCAGCAGAAGACGCACTCATTCCCGACCTTCAGAGGAAACACCTCGATGAGATTATGGTCGAGATATGAAACAGACGCTTGCCCGAGTCCTACGATTGTGTTCACACGGAGAAAACCCTTGTAATTTGAAAAATTTTAATTATCAGTTGGAAAAAGAACAGCCGCTGGGTGTGTCAGCAGCAGACATTTCAGTTGGGAAAACTTTGAAGATAACCCTTTTTTATATTAAAGATTGAGCTCGAAGAAGAGGGGAAAAATAATTTACTCTGAAGGAGGCTTTTTTTATGATAATTCCGAACAGACCAAATTTTTTGCAGAAGTTACAGACTCACACTTCAGAAGAAGACTGGAGTTTTGACAAAAATAACATCTTCTATGGTACACCAGAAACTGAAGAAAATATAAAATTTGGTTCACTAATATTCCTGAAGGTAAAATTATTATCCTTCGCAACCACTAAAACAATTTTATTATATGTAATCTTAAGATTTGGTTGTTTCTAAAAAAGTTTTAAGTCCATTTTTAGTTATTTTATTAGTTAATTTTTAATTTTTTAGATACTTATTAAGTTTTGAATAAAAATAAATAAAAATAGCTTGATCGAATTCAAGCTTTTTAGAAAGTAACCGGTAATCATTTCTGGTTTGTCATTATTATGAAAAATCACCCAAAATTCCCTCGTCCAAAAATCGTCAACGGAAAAGAAACTGAAAGAAACATTTGAAAGATGAAAAGGAAAATCGACGCGACTTGATAATCCGCAGGAGATAAAGTGATCTAATTTTTCATGTCTAATCTTTTGTTTATATTAAATCCTTTCGAACGTTCCCCAGGATCTAAAAGTATTTTAACTATTTCAAAGTAAAACCAACGATTATTTTAACCTTAATCCAAAGAAATGGTGATTTATCAAAAACAAAATAGGGATAGTGAAAAAAAAGGAAAAATCCCAGAAAAAAATTGGAGTAACCGCTAAAATTAAACACAGTCAGAAAAAATACATCAAAGTAATGAAAAAAATCGATATGGTTATAAAAAAATGAAAAAAGATAAGGAAACATGTAAATAGAATAACTTAGATTAAGGGTGTAATAATAATAAAGAAATCGTTAATAAATTATTAAGAGAAATGAAAACAAATAGTATTTAAATATTAACGGGAACGAAACGCGTTATCATACAAAAAGGCTGTGAACCTTTCAATAAGCAAAAATGAATTTTGTTTTTTACAGGTGTAAATACCTTTACACTTGGTAAACGTCTACAAATTAATGTTAGTTGAAAGAAGCCTTAATTTTATTGTGATTGTGACTAATTTTATGAGAAAAAATATCAAGGTTTGAGTTCATTAAGTGAAATTTAAAACGAAAACTAAAAAGGCGGGCAATTTAAAAAATGGCGGACGGAGCGAATGAAGCAGTCACGATGAACTTCCGCAACCGGAAGTCGTGCTCAAAAAAGAAAACGGGATTGTTGTGTGTGTTATGCGAGGAAAATATGGAGTAAACATGAGAATATATACCATTAATTTTAATTGATCAATTAGTTTCACCATTTTTTCCGTGCTGGTTTTCGCCATTTAGATTCGATTAGAGTTAACAGTTTTTTTTCGAAATATGCCGAGCAAAAAGAAGAAATATAACGCTCGATTTCCAGCTGTGAGTAATTACCACTTTTGTTTGCAGAACTTGAATTATTTCTATAAGTGTCTTCTGTCAAAATCGATAAAAAAGTTTTGAATTTATTTTTAGCCATGGCTTTTATTTAATTTCTCTGCCTCTGAAATTGCAATTGTAAATAATTTCGTTGTTTGGGGCTTTGATTAATTTATGACTTTTTCAGGGGCGTATAAAAAAAATAATGCAGACCGATGAGGAAATAGGTAAGGTAGCGCAAGCCGTGCCAGTAATAATTTCGAGGACTTTGGAATTATTTGTGGAATCACTTCTCAAAAGAGCTATGCAGATAACCAGTGCGAAAAATGCAAAAACCCTCACATCTACACATATGTAAGCATCATTCATAGTGTTTGATTGTAATTTTTTAGCTGAAATCTCGTGTTAATTGGCAGCAAATCAGAAGCTCTGAAATTGAATTTTGAGGCCATATTATAGGTTTACATGTCTCATTGCTTGCAACTGAGTCAGGATGGGTCAAATTTCTTTTGAACATTATCCACAATTGAAGATCAGTGATCGTTTTAAGTGAGAATCATTTTCAAATGATAGTTATCCTTAATGATTGATTGAATAAACTTGAATTTGCTTTTTAATGAGTTATGTATTTTAAAAATAAGGTGCCCAATCTCTATAATTAAATAATTACACATAAAATGTAATATTTTGTATTTTGGTTTGGAACAAATATTGCGAATAATAATATTAAAACATTTTTTTTAATAGATTTTGACATATATTCCTTTGATTAGGTAGAGATGCTTTATTTTTTAATTTTTTTGTTTCAATTTAATACAAATAACAATTTAAATTTTAATGTTGGAGGGTTGTTTGTGCAAAACCTCAGATATCATATCTAATAAAATTATTGACTTTGCTTATCAGTTTAAATATGCAGTTTTATAGTTAATATGAAATTTTTTCAGGTTTTCTGATGACTTCCAGTCTAAAATAATCTTTTATAGAAAATCTCTGGAATGATTTAAGGAACAATAAAATGTGTTTCCTCAAATACACCATTGTAATTATGAAAAATGGCAGTTAGGGGTTAACTGGTTAACATTGTTCATTGATTGCAGGAAACAGTGCATACTTTCAGAAAGCAGATTTGATTTTCTAAAAGATCTAGTCAAGGGTATTCCCGACGTGTCGAGTGCCGAGGACGAGTTCGGGACTCCCAGCGGGAACCTCAGTCCCGGGACTCCTCACTCCGGAAAAGTCTACGGCAGTTACGCCCGCTTTCAGTTCCATCAGTCGCCTGAGGGCGGCTCCTCTAAAAGCTCAGGGGCCACTAGTCAACCCCCCACTCCACAGTCCACTTCACAACCAAAGTTTTACAAGGAGATTCCCATTGGTGGTGATCATTTTGTGAGTATATTATCCCTTTGGCTGCCTCAGTCTGCAATTGTATGTAAGGCTAAACACTTCTCTTTTCTTTCTCTTACAGTACAGTGTTGGTACAGTCTCCATCTATTTCCTTCTCCTTTTTCTTTCTTCTCTATACTCCTTTCAGAGTTAAAGCCTAACCTCTACGAACAATATCAAAAAATGTTTTTCTTTGCAGGAGAACAGAATCGATGAGAACAGCGTTCCGTCTGCAGTGGGCGACTCTTCCGTCGTTGAGAACCACTGCCCTCCCCTCCTGGCCGTGGGCAAACCCGAAGGGAATCCTTCTCTACTAAGAACTATTTCTGGATGTAATATAACCCAACTGAACGAACTCAAACTTTCCAATTGTATTAAAGGAAGTGATTACAGTAGAGGGATTAGTGAAAAGGACAGCCAAGTGGAGGGTAACGAGGGGGAGGGCGGGGAAGAGGGAGAGGGAGAGGAGAGGCGGTCGGAGGAAAACGGATATCACAAGAAGACGAGCAGTGCAAGGACTTGTACCATCGACGAGGACTACGACACGTAGCAAATTCATTTAAGTTCTCATTGTCCATAATTATGTTTCAAATGTTCTGTGCAAGCGAATCTTCATTATTTATACACTGCCCGAAAAGTCGGAGGAAAATCCGAAACTGTCTCTTTGCTTTAATGGTTTACTTTGAGATGAGGGGACGACCCTTCCACCCCGAAGAGGTACACTAGAAATGGGGTTGAACAAGATTGCTCAAATGGCCAAACAACAAAAAACATTCGCAATTTTGTTAGGAACGTTATGATGTATTTGTAGTAAAAGAAAAACATTAGTGTTCTTTGAAACATTAGTGTTCTCGTGGGAGAATTCCAGTATTTGTAGTAGAGTGAAGTTTGTGTTGGAAGTTGTTCGTTTGCATCAATTATTAAAAATACCCGGTCTTGATTTCTCTTTTATTTTGGTTTTTCATGGTTTCTCGACGTTGTGTAAAAAATTAAAATTTGAGTAATATAATTGTCAAAGGTTTGAGAATTAGAAAAACTCAAAGGCAGTGGCGTCGAACAAAAGCAGTGAAGGTGGCCTGCCTACAGTGTAGTACAGCGCATTTTCATTCGAGCTACAGAAAGTCTGCAACCATTTTCCAATGTTTATTTTGAACAATAAATGGAAAACATTGAATAAAAGGAAAATGGCAGGGGGGATTCGAATAATAATTCATTTTTAGAAAGCAAAGACACATTATGAAAGTTTATTCTGTTCTTTATAACATAAAGGAGGTTTGTACAAAGGAAACTATTGCTCATCGTACAACACCTTAAATAAATGTAGAAGGCTTAAATTTGAGTTTTATTATAAATTTTTGTTTCGAGGGAAATGTGCTCAAAAAGTTGCCGACTCTTCTCGCATAAATACGGATTTTTTGTTGTATTTACTGCAAAGTCATAGACTGCACCGAAAAAGCATTCTTTTCTCATTGATAGTCTTAACCCTTTGCACTCGAAGCGTTTCGTAGCGCTTTTGATGAATTTCTTCATATAGTTTTGTACTTTTATATTTACTCTATCGTTACATGTTAAGTTTAAGTCTGTAATTTTTTTGTGTGATATTTCACAAAGCATTTTCGCGCATATTTCCGCACCAAAGTCGAGTGCAAAGGGTTAATTTAGATCTTTCGTAAATAAAAAACAATGAAAACTATTCCAACGGCACTTAAATTCTGTGACGTTATATTTATGCATCCAACTTAGTGGAGAATGGGGCCTATTTGGTTCTTGCCCTTTATTTGGTTGTAATCTCTGAAAACCCAAGCGTACACAAAATTTTTTATTGATTAACTTCTAAAAATAATGTTTGAAAAATTCTTAACACGTATTTTTGTGTAAATATATTTGAAAATTTCTGTCGAAAATAGTTAAAATCATTTTTAAAAAATCATCACGAAATATTAATTACAAATTAAAAAAGAAAAAGGGAAAGAGCGCTCAAAAGGAATTTTTTACTCTCTGCCTAATAGTTTGATTTTAATTTAAATACAGTGAAAAACATTCAAATACGAGCAATAATTTAATGCCAATTATATTTCCTTCGTAGTGAATAACTGTTAGGCACAAACTAAAAAATTTTACCCGAAAGCGCTATGTATGTATGATCATTGACATGTTTTCACATGTCCAAGATATCTAATTGTATAAAGTAACTATATACTTGATACAGTACGCCCCCGACCGCACATACAAATATACTAAGTTCGTATAAATAAATATATCCGCGTTTGCGGGTTTTGATGTTAGTGCCATTTGCTTTGTCATATGATAACTGAGTATCCCTTATCGTCGCCTCTTTTTTCCTGTAGAAATCACAGGTAATTCTGGAGGTGTGCTGGGAACAATCATCATCTGCTTTATGCTTTATGATTTGCGGTTGAGTGCTGCTCCTTTGACTGTTGGCAAGTTTTCCGCACGAACAGACGTCCGTTTCATTCCTCAACACTGCAACAGATTGGCTTCGCCTGAGACAAAGTTCCTCTGTGGCGACAGCGACTGCTTCCTTTAGTATCAGAAGCCACCTGATTGTGTCTGCAAATGTAGGCTTAAGTGTTCCTCTACAAATAGTATTAGACGTGTGTTAAATGGTTAAGGTCCTGTATGTCCTCCTAAATTTAAATATAAAAATACAAATAATTACGTCTCAAATGAAACTTATTTTTTCTTTTGTTTCAATAGAGTACATTTCAAGAAAAAACTTATTGAAGTTTGTAGTGATTTCCTACCTTTTGTTTGTTTCCTTATTGTATTGTTTTCTGTTTTAATTCCCTTTGCATTAGGACGACCTGCACACTTTATTAAATTAGAAGTGTTCAGCTAGAGGCTTTTAACGATAAAAGTTAGTGCCAGTCAACAATTCTTGACTCTAAGGCTAAGAAAAATGTTAAGAATAAAGAAATTTCGGTGAGCAATAGCATTGTGTGCCAACAGCTGTCAAAAAGGTGGTTTATAACGCGACTGGATGCTTTATATTTCTAAAAAGGGGGGAAAATATGAGGAATTCTGTTGAATTTTGAATTTCTTTGCTGCCACGTCATATTCAGCCCAATCGTGCGAACTCATGGACGTGGACGCAGAATCAAGAAAACATTAAATGTCACGTGACCCAAATGCGCGGTGGTTTGTTTGCTTAGATTTCATCAGTTGGAATTAACGGATATTTCAGGTAAGAACCAAAGTTTTGTCTGCTGCTGTGATCAGCAACATTTTCATAAAATGTCTGCCTCTCATCATATTTTTCTCATTTTGTTGTATACTTTCCTCAGTTGATGATTATTTATAAAAACTATTCGCACGACTTTTAACTGCCAAGTGAGGCTACAGAGAACCAACAGCGAAGGAAAATGGTTAAGTGCCCCAGAAGAACTGCCTCCCAATTGAGGGCCAATCTCGCCTACACCAAAAGGCCCAGCGTCTTCAGCTTCGACAGCAACTTCTTCTCGTGGGTGTTCGACCCCGTCAAAGGTGAGCCTCCCCTCACCCCTCCCCTCACCCCTCTCCACACCAACCGTCCTTCTGCCCAGGACAAATGGTCTGCGTCGCGGACACCGAACCGCCCTTGCGCCCGGAGTCGGAGGAGTCGGAGTTGGACAGCAACAAGGCCGACAAGAGATGTCCTCCCACTGCCCGGGATGACCTGGTCTACTTCTTCGTGAGCTGCTTCCTCGATATCCTTCTGGAAAGGTATGCCTGTGCTGACGGGGGATGCCGTGGCGGCAGTGCTGACTGCTTTCGGTTGCAGCTGGGAGGGAAAACCCTGCATGAAGCCGAAATTGGGCGTCTCTCAGTCGGTTCTCCCCAACGATTCGGAAGAATTCGGCGAAGATTTGGGTCCCTGTGAACCATCAGTTGTGTCTTCAACGGTGTGTTGACAGTATTTTCAAAATGGAAAAAGAGAAAAAAAGGAAAAAAACTGAACTATTCTACACTTAATCAAACAGGTGCATACTCATTAAGAAATCTAAAAGTATCTTTTTCTATTTTAGGCCGACTATCTAAAGGATCTTTACCAGAAGAGAACGTCCAACTTGTCCAAAGAGAAACTGTTAGTAATGGAGTCCACCAGCTCAGGCAGAGAATTCATGTCTGAATGTACCTGATGAGTCGGGCATGATTGCAGGAAGAAGGAGTCGGAATCGACCGAGGACGAGTATCTGAATGAAGACGATTTGGAGTCGGGGGGAGCGTCCGAGCCGGGGAAAGTGTTCGTCGCCGACGAAGACGCGACCTTCGCCTTCGGGAACGGGGTGTGGTACAAGGGGAGGGTGTCCAGGAGGATGATGGAGGGCGAAGGGACGTACTTCTGGGAGGACGGAGCAGCCTACCAGGTAACCGATAGATGGCGGACAGATGGCGGAAGAGGGGGAGACCGGTGAGTGTCAAGTGGCGTGTTCCAGGGGGAGTTCGAAGGAGGGTGGGTAACGGGGAAAGGACGACTGGAGTTCCCGGACTTGAGCGTTTACGAGGGAGGCGTGTACAAGGCTTTTAGGCACGGCGAGGGGATGTTCTGCCTGGCAGAGTCGCAGGTCATGTACTCCGGTCAGTGGTGAGTACGAGTTAAGGTTTTGTAAAGGTCGGTTAACGACATAAATATGAGAACAGGTGGCTGGGGAAGAAGCACGGATACGGCCTGATAGTATACAACGACCCCAGCGAGGGGCACAACTACTACAGAGGACAGTGGCAAGATGGCGTGAAGGAGGGCTTCGGGTTCAGACAGTATCCCTCAGGAGCGAGGTACATCGGTTTCTGGAGCAACGGCCAGAGGAGCGGCAAAGGCGTCATGCTCTGGAGCAACAACGACGTGAGTCCACTTAAGGGCGGCCTTTCCCCTTTCCTGTGCTGACCCTGAGCATGTTCCAGATATACAGAGGGCAGTGGGACAACGGACTCATGCACGGCTATGGCGAGTACACCTGGAACGGGTTCATTAACAAGAGCCTTTCTTATGCGGCGAGCAACACCTACCGCGGCTATTGGTCGCATGGGGTTAGCGTCTGCTTGGAATTTCCCCAACCCAAGCGGGTTAACCCGCTTTCATGGGATAAATTATTTTAGAAAAGAAACGGAATGGGAGTGTTCGAGCTGAAGAACGGATCCATGATCGAGACCAGCTGGGTGGACGACGCCAAGGAAGGCCTGGGGGCGGTTGTCTGCAAGAACGGCTCCGTGATCGTGGCCAACCCCCTGTTCACCAAAGACAGGCAGAGTGTGTTCCCGGAGCACGATGATAATACAGGTCTGCTGATTAAGGAGCAGATGAGGAATCACCAAAAGAGTGAGGTGAGTGGACTGCATTCTTTCAATGGGAACACTCGCAAATCACTTTTCTTCACTCAAAAAATCTTTCCTTTTCTTCCTAATCGCGACCGCTGTTTATTTCAGGAACAACTTCTCACCTTCCTGAAGAACCTGGAGAAAAACAAAGCCATCTCCATACCCATCCATTCCCCGGTTCAGAGCCTCAGCCTCTGCTCCCACACGCAAAAGCTCTTCGACCAGAGGAAAGCCATAATCCTGAACGACCCCACTGCATCCCTCTCGAAGAACAACCCCTTCAGAGTCACCCCAGAAATCCGGGATTCAAAAACCTGCGTCAAGGAGCGCTCCGCGTTCAATGAACTCAACGAGGAGCAGTACTGCCAACTGTCCGAGTGCATTATGCAGGAGGAGAGGTACCTGAGGAACTACATCACCCACAAGATGCTGAGACTGAGGGCGTGCTACGACCACTACGCCACCCTCGGGTGCGAAGACCCAGACTCCTTCCAGTGCATCCTGCTGAGGATATTCCTGTGGCAGATGCTGATCGACGTGGGCATTGCGGGGTGGAGGCTGTCGCTTGTTGATGTCGACCTCCTTTTGGGTTTGTTGACCACTATAACGGACAAAGGGGTCAGTTTGATCCCAATGTTTCAGTGTCAAAGGAACAGTGGCCGAAAAATCGTTTTCAATTTTCCAACAGCGCGACATGAAAGTCTTCTGTTCGAAAGCCCTCATTACCCTTTCGAAAAACTTCAGTTCTGGCAGTTTCTTGAGATCCTCATCATCCTCTCGTGGGATGTGTACGGACAGTACGTCTACGGCGAACCGCCCCTGGTCGAAGACAAAAAACTCATGGATTTCCTCGAGTACTACAACAACTGCGAGTGCAAATGCGTTCTCAAAGCGGCGTTCGAATACTTCACCGAGTACGATCTGTTCCTGGCGAGGTATCAGGAGGAGTCGGCCTCGCCCCAAAATCGTAAGTGTTCGGAAGGGGATGGGTGAGGGGGTGGAAGGGCGGATGTCAGGCTTTTTTCCCTGGCAGGAAAGAAGGGATTCGAGGAAACGGATCTGGCCCCGATGGAAGCCATGTACACGATATACCGCCACGTGGGGGAGCCGCATTCTGCGAGGGACTTCGTCAACGCCATCTGCGACGAAAGAACTAAAATGTATGAGCCCATAGTTCGATATTTCGGTGAGTGGGGGTGTATTAGGGTAGGAGTGTGCATGAGGGTGTCCCGAGCGAAGGTGGTTTTTGCAGAAAAGTTGCCGCCATACAAAGTGGAAGGGAAAAACGCGTTCACTATAGCCGGTGAGCTTCGTCATATGCCCGGCCCTGAACCTTTCAACTTCCCTGAGCTTTTCGCCCTGGAAAGGCAACCCATCAAACCCACCCCCAAAGAAGAACTCCTCTGCTTCAGCACCCTCAAGCCCAGAAGGATCGTCGCCTGCTTGAGCGAGGTGTGCCCGGGGATTCTCAGCGACGGGTTCATCGCCAACATGGACTACCAGGCAGGGCGGCCTTTCCCCCTTCAGCCCCCTCCACACCACCCCACCCCCAATCACCACTTTCCATTCATTCCAGCTCACGTTCTTAGAATTCTACAGAGTGGTCATAAAGTGCACCGAGTTGCAGCTGAAAATAAAAGTGATGAACGCGATAAGGGGAGACGTGATTGCCGATTACAAAAACCAGCTGGAGGAGTACAGGAAACAGTTGAGCGATTACGACAAAATGAAAGACAACTCCGTCGTCTCGCGGAAGAAGTCGCGACAGTTTTCCGACGTGTCGAAGAAAGGAAGAAAATAGTGGTAAACGATTGTACAATATAATTATCCCGATATTATATTTCTTATTTGTCTAATGCTGGCGACGATCTGAGGCGAACAACCCGAGCTCTGAGCTCCGTATTCCGTCGGGCTGACCCTCAGCAAAAACACTATCTCCTGCAGCTTCTTCGTGAGGCTGAAGCCCAAATCCTCGAGGACGTTCCCCAGGTAGTTGATGTCCGTCGTGAGCTGCTTGCACGCCGACGGCGTCAGCTCGTGGATGGCCAGGATCTGCTTCACGTACGCCTTGCAAGTCCTCCTCGCCACCTGCCCCAGGAATATCTCCGCGAAGCTGCTCTCTTCGTTGGAACTGTCCAACAGCGCAGAGTAGTCCGAGCCGACCATGCTCAGCGCCAGCACGAGCTCCGGGTTCTTCGACAGCAGAAACGGGTCCAGCAGCTGCGGGAGGTTCATCAGGTACTGCCCTATCTGGGTGATGTACTCCTGCGGGACGAAGCTGTAGTCGGGCAGGTCGGCGCCGCCCTTCTTCGTGTCCCAAACGGACGCCGAGCCGATGGACGAGAGGACGGCCGAGATCGACTCGAAGATCACTTGGTGGGTGAGCTCGTGCACGTCCTGGCAGAGGTCCTTCACCGCACTCAACACGGCTCTCAGGTACTGCATCTCATTCTGGCTGAACAGGCCCTCCAATTCCTTCTGCTTCGGTTCATCCAGCAGCAGACTCGGGTACCTGCAGAATGGGTGCACGTCCGGCCTCAGGTACTCCGCCTTTGCCTTGCTCACGTTGGTCACGCATTCCTGGTCAAACTGTTTGAGCTTGTTTATGAAGTTGCCGAGGTACTCCAAAACAGTGAGACACATCTGGAACAAGTTCACCTCTTCATGCTTCCTCTGGTTCTCACCAATGTCTTTCTTTATGAGGCGGTACTGGTTCAGGTATGTGTTGAGGAAGCACTCAACCACTTTGAGGAAACCTGGGTAGCAGCAGGACTCAGTCAGGTCCAAGCACAAGCGATGTGCTTCATCAAGGTGGTGGAATGCCTTTGAGTTCCTCTGGGCCAAGCTCTGAACAGACTCCATCAGGTCTGTCTGAACAGAGTTGAGGGCCAGGAGGTGTGGATGAAGGGCTGCTTCTTGATACACTCCATATTTGGAGATGTGCACTTTGTAGGGCAGATAAATTGCTTTTGCCAGACTCAGCAATTTCTCCTCATCTGAAGACTTTATTTGTGATTTCAGATTTGCTGCAAACTGCTGAGTGCAGTGTTTCAGTTCAAGCAGAAGAACCAAAGGTTCTGACACTTGTTTTAAACTGTTGTCTATGTACTTGGAAAATCTGGGACTCAAAGCAGTCAGTAAATCCCTATAAAGCTCCACAAGTATTTCAGTGGCCATTGCATCAGGAAACACAGAATCACACCACTTCATCTGCTCCTGCCAAGTGGAGATGAGAGTGGAGTAGTAATTCCCCAAAGAATCCACCATATTCTCCTCAGACTCAATCTCACTGAGGATGTCCCATGACTGAATGAGCAATGACTTCTGGTTCTGAGAGTAGAGCTTCAGCAGCTGTGGCAGGCGGTGGATGTCCTCAAACACCTGCACATATTTCCTGGACTGGGGGACAGACTTGGAGGTGAAGGCCTGCAGCAGCAGGGGACTCGCCATGGCCTCCAGCTGGTTTTTGAAGCTCTCCAGCTCCAGGCTCTTGTCCTTGAAGTCAGGGGCCTTGCTCAGGACATTCAGGGACTGCTGCATCGTAATGACCTTGGCGATGACGGCGTCGATGTCCCGCGAATCGAGCGCCGACTTAATCTCGTTGCTGAGCACCGTCCATTTGTCGGCCTCGTGAAGAGCCTCCTTGTACTTGACCAGCTCCATTTTGACTTTGTCTATCTTCTCCAGCGAGGCGATCGTGAGCCCCGTGTTCTTTTTAATTCTTTCGATTTCCTCTTTGACCGAGTTCATCTTGTCCTGGAGATCGGCCGCGTCCTCGGAGAGCTTTTCGGCGTCTTTCATGACTTTGGGCAGATTCTGGAGGACATTTTGGGCAGTGTTTTCGAAATCGTTGTTGAGTTGGTGGAAGTGCACTTGGAGTTTGGCGATTAGGGCCGTGACGGTTTTCTCTCTATCTGTTTCGCTGTCGATATTTTTTGTCGCGGCATTGATCCAATATTTTGGATCGAATGTCGGCTCCGCGAAGTCTTTTATATCCATTTTGATTTGTTCTGATGTGGATTATTTACATTCTTCACTGGTCGACGTTGGCAAAGTCTTTGTATCTGTTCTGAATCTGTATGTTCCACCTCACCTGAAATTAGATTGTTTATAAAAATACAGACTTTGAAGAGAGGGTTGAAAAATCCCCGGTTTTAAACGGAATATTTACATTTTTCACTAATCGTCACAAACCATAGACGTTGTGTTATGATTTGAGAGTAACCTTGCGAGGAAGAACTTCGTGTCAGTTGATAACGATTTTTCTGCGAGTAAATCTTACATTCTTTGAATGAAATTCAGAGAATCACAGGAATTAAAAGTAAAACTGTAAGAATTGAAATCGTTGCAATTTAAAAAGTAAAAGAAACAAGTAAATTTTTAGAGTAATTTAACTTAAAACTTAAAAAAACAAATGGATTTTTGAAATCATAAACAACCGTAATCATTTTAATTATGAATAAATATATTATAAAATAATTCAACACATAAGCTGGTATAAAGTATATTAGCAAAAAATTATAAATAAATAAAGTATATTATAATTAATTAGAAAATATACATACGTGTTTAACAGAAATTACGAGATAAGACGTAGAAACATGTTTTTATCTCTATGACTCAATTCAAATTCAAAATGGTGATACTGTAAGTAACACTGTGAATGTAAAATAGGAAATAAAATTTATATAACCAATAATGGGGAGTCCGGGGGTGCGCTGCGACTGGCAGATAGGCAAAAAGAAAGTCAAAGAGAGAGCCCAGCATTTATTGGAAACAGAACAATGGAGCGACTGCCGATTTATCGTAGGAACTGAACCTAATCAAAAGGTGGGCTGTTTGTTTTGGTATAGTTTGCCCCATCAATCGAGGATTCGCATGTGTTCAACCCTCATTTCCTCCCCCGTGTCGCTTTCAGGTGTTCAATGCTCATAAACTATTCCTGGCCATGTCCAGCCCCGTGTTCGAGGCCATGTTCTTCGGCGGGATGGCCGAGAGAAGCGATCCCATTCCCATCCTCGACGTCCAGCCAGAAGGATTCAAGGCGCTGCTCGACTACATTTACTCTGATAAAGTCGACCTGGCCACCTTCGACCAGGCCTGCGAGCTGTGCTACGCGGCCAAGAAGTACATGTTACCGGATCTAGTGGAGAAGTGCACACAGCATTTGTGGAACAATCTGTGCGCGAGGAACGCGTGCAGGGCGTACGAGTTCGCAAAACTGTTTGAGGAGCCAGTGCTCATGGAAAGGAGTTTACAGGTAACCACTCTGTCATGTGGACAGGGAATTTCCCACTCAACACAAACCCTTGTTGAGCAGAATCTGCTGTCTTCCTTAAATAGATTTTAAGATAAGATGCCATTATGTATGTGAGAGTTGTAAGAGGTCAATGACTGATGGCACTTGAGACAAAATGAAAATACAAATGCTGCAGTGCACTCTGAACTGTTTTTCTTTTATCAATTGCTAATCTGGTGCTTAGCTAATTCACATGTTTGTATTTATTTCCTCTATTGTTAATGATTGATAGTGGATTAATAAGTAAAACATTCAGAACAGATTTGATTTATAATTGGACATTGAGGTTTTTTTTATTAGGTGAAGTTATTTGTAACTTTCTTTAACAGCTGATACAATTAGATATGTCATTTTAATTATTTAAATTAAGGAATTGTCCCTTTCCATAAAATCATCCATTTTTTTAATGCTTTTTTTTGTCTTCTGTTGTTCATTGATTTCTGTACTGTTTTTATGTAAGAGTTATTGGTTGTTTGTTTATAGAAGTGTTACAAATATTTAATTTATTTTATCAAGTGTTGTTTTTTTGTAAAGAAATAAGGAAAGATTGTAAATGTTGTATTTCTCCTTTCCAGATAATCCTCCACGAGACGGAGGCGGTGCTCACAGACCCCAGTTTTGAAGACATAGAGTTGGCCACCCTCCTCCTCATCCTGGACAAAGAGAGGCTCAACATCTCCTCCGAGAGGGACCTCTTCAACGCCGTCCACCGCTGGGCCAGCAAGGAGTGCATCAGGAAGGGCCTGCAGCAGGACAGCGCCTCCCTCAGGACCGTCATCGGCCCCGCCCTCGAGAAGATACACTTCCTCACCCTCACGCCCCTCCAGTTCGCCGAGGGACCCGCCCTCGCGCCCCTCCTCTCCCGGGACGAGTCCTTCGCCATCCTCATGAACATCTCCAACCCCGGCTCCAACTTCCCCCTCCCCGCGGGCTTCTCCAAGGTGGTCGAGCCCCGGCTGCGCTTCAGGATCTCCCCCTCCCTCGAGAACCTCCCCTCCAGGGACGAGGACACCCTCGTCAGGGAGCGACACAAGTACTACTGCATCCGGAGCGTCGTCCCGCGCGCCCCGTGCCTCAATAACAGTATTTTGGACTGCTGTGTGAGCTTTACCGTGGACCGGCGGATCTGCATCCTGGGGATCCAGGTGGGTGAGGGGGGTGAGGGGGTGAGGGGGTGAGGAGAGGGGAGGGGAAGGCTGTGCTCACTGGCTGTTTGTCGGCAGATCCCGGCGCAGGTGCAGGCGGACGGGAGGGACTACCTGAGTCCTCCGACGGAGATGAACATTCCCCCGAGCGGTCAGAGCAGCGATTCGTACGCGGAGCTCCTGTACGCGCATCTCCTGGACTCGGACGGGAGCAGACTGACGTACACTCACTACACGTCGAGGGTGTGGTACGGTCAGCTGGTGGAAATCAATTTCAACAGACCAGTGTATATACAGAGGTTAAAGGTGAGCAGTTGACGGATTGGAGCGAAGTAAAGAGAATAACAGTTAATTTTAATTTGGACAGCCTTATAAAATAGTTGTGGTGCTGAACAAACCCGGATGGTATCCTTTGGGATCGGCCACTCAGCGAATGGGCTGCGACGCGGTGTTCTTCAACTTCGGGGACGGAAGTCCTTCGGATGTGACGCGGGAAAGCATCGTTCGCTCCGTAATATTCACTTATTAGCCTTCAGTTCTTCTGCCACGTCAACCGGAGTCTTAGTTTTAAATTATATTATTTTATTTTTGTTTTATTTCTACGACAAGAGATAATATATACGGAAAGAGTTTGTTATAGAAAGTGTCTTTTCGTTCGAATGACCATTTATTCTCAAAAACCTCACAATGACATAAAAAATCAATCTTTTGGGTGAAAAAAGCAGAAAATTACAAATTTCAAAGTTTTCAAAGAGCCGTAAAATTTTTTCTCGGCGATAATTCGAATTTATTTATTTATTATAATTTTTAAAATGATAATACTTTTGAAAATTTGAAAAGGAAGGAAATTACGGGTGATTTGACGATCATTCAACACCGAAAATCTTAGAAATTAAAATATATTTTCAAATTAAAATAACTGTACATCGTTTCCATAATAACGCCAAAAAGAATTTAACGAATCGAAAAGTTACAAAAAATAATCAAAATTCAAATCGGTAGAAAATTATAAAAAAAATGCATTTACCCATAATTGAAGGCTTTTCTTCTAAATAAGAGTTTCCTTAAAGTTATTTACGGAATTTTGTGATGCTCCTTTTTAACGTGAAATTCAGAGCTTAAAATGAAAGAAATGCTTTTTCTGTCCGCATTAAATGAATTAAGTCCTCAGAGAATTTCCATTGTTTTTTATTGTTTAATTCCGGAATGAAATAATTCTGCGTCAGATTCGAATTCAAATAATGTCAGTAATTGTTGTATCATTTGAAATTCCCATCCAATTCCATTGAAAATAAAGTCAGTCGGTGTCATTTTTGTTCCAAATTCCGCTCTCTTAAGCACAAAAATGCACTGGAAAACATTTTACAACGTTTAGTTCTTAATATACAACTGAAAATATCTCGCAAATATATACATCATCGTCAAGATAATCTGGATAATTATATATATAAAAAAAGTAATAAATAAACTAGACGGTTAAAACTTAACAAAAAAGGAACATAATCTAAAATCAGAAAAATATAAACTCTTTTGCGGCATTTTCAATTTGAGTTTCCAAATACTTTTTGTTCGTTTCATCAAAGAATTCCTCGATGGTAACGTCCACGTCCATTTACCGTCTATCATGTTCTATCACGTTTTCTTCTTCTTCTTCGGCGTGTAGAACCGATCGATGAGGGCTCTCGTTATGCTCCCCGGAATCCTCTGATGCTCCGCTATGAGGGCGTTCAGGGAATTCGCCACCTGGAAATACATTTCGTCACTGTCCACTCTCCCACTCTCCGCTCCACTCACTCGCCTTCGTCCTCAGCTGCTCCGGAGAGATGGGCTCGTAAGCGATCGGCTTCCCGATGTACGTCCTCAGCTTGACGGGGAACCCGCCCAGGACGGGCGCCACGGGATACTTCGTCCAGGAGTACAACTTCAGCCAGAACTTCCTCCCGATGGTCATGCTGACGAACGCTTCTCTCAGATTCTGAGTGAACATGGGAATTATGGGCTGAAAAACAATACACTTTTTCTTTATTAATTGCGGGGGAAATTTTCAACTTTCGCTTAACCCCTCAAAAATTTATTCGGTATTAGGGGACTTCTGGCACACACTGCCCTCACTGGCACTCGCAAATATATACTCTTATTTATATCTCTTCCTTAATAACATATACAATCATATAAATTTTAGATTTTTTTTTAATTCTAAACTCTAAATATCTGACACTAACTTTAGACATCAAATCTACAACAAATTCTAAATGAAAATTTAGATTTCACAATTCACAAAGAATATAATGCAATGAGTATTTGAGGAAATACAATATACACCTCTTAAACGAATACTCAGAGTGAACCCTTTAACAGCAGAAAGGAATTGTTAAGAGTTATCTAAACTTAAACAGATTTTCTATGCATTAGTATGATTTATTAGTAAGAGATGAAAAGTAATGTAAAAGAACGACCGTTAAACGACCGCATTTCGAATAGTTTTAGTTTTCCCCCCAATTCGGACACTATGGCCTCTCTCTCTCTCTCTCGAGAGAGAGAGAGAACATAACGGCTTCGAAATGAAAGAGATTTATCGTTGCGAAACGAGGAGAGATGAGTTGCGAAATGGAGAAGTGTTCAGTGTAGAAAAAGTTCACCTTTTTGGCGTCCAAGGCCGCCTTGGCGAAGCCCAAGCGGTTCTTCCAGAGCAGTTCATAGCAGGAATCCCCGAACTGGGCCTCGTAGACTCCCCCGGGAGAGATGGCCAGGATGTTCCCGGATTTCAGGATGTTGGAGCATTCCTGCACCGTTCCCGGAATCACTTTCAGATTTTCTGCGATTACTGAAAAACCTGTCGGGGAAACAAACTCAGAAAAAAGTAAAGAAAAATAAGAAGAAGAATTGTCAGGATTTTAATGGCTGCGAATTGAGGATGAATTTGTTGAGCCAGCAAATATGGTGTTGATGAGTAAGCGAAAATGCATTAAATAAACACTTTGGAAAAAGCTTAACTCTCAATTTTTTTATGTAATAAAAAAGAATCGCTTTTTTTACTTTAATAACGGCATCTTCTTAAAAAAACCTTGAAAATGTTATTTAAAACCGGCTCTTCTAAAGATTTAAGATTTTCCTTAAAAAAAGATATCCATTTTATTCATATTTATGAAATGGCTCTCTTTATTTTAAAATGATTAAATGTCAAAAACAACCCCTGGATTTGGATAAAAAATAGAATCTGACGAAGGCCAACGGCCTTAACCTGCCTTAATTTAATTACGCATCAAATCTCCGCTCACTTAATTAAATTAGAGACGTTGGGATTCTCAAAAAACGAGTTTTTATACGCAATTTATGTTAATAAATTCTCATTACAAATTAAAATGGGGGAAATTATACAGAAAGTATACAGTATTTCCCAAACATTTATAATTTGCTAAAAGCCCCGTAGAAATATAAAAATTAATTATTAATAAAACAATAATATTTGCCTCTTTTAACCCCTAATTTAAGTTGGCAACCCTGAAATTTAACTCAATTCAACTGCGCCCTCTATACTTTTTTTTTAGTTTTTAATTGTCCAATCAACGACTGTTTTTTTTACGAACACTTCCGAAGATTTCCGATTTGAACCGAAGTCGCGAACGAACGTTTCAGATTTTATACGTTTGATTTGACATTTTTCATTTCAAGTATTTTTAAACAACACAAATGACATTCGCATAAATATAAATAGAAATAATAAAAATAAAAATAAAAATCTATTTACAATAAAACATTAAAAATGCTTATTTCAGTCAAGCACTAATTTAGACAAAAAAAAAAAGAAAAAAAAAGAAACAAATACCCATTAATAAGGCGCGTTTATTTTTAAAAACGTCATCAACGACGGATTTGGCTTTTGTGAATGTTTAAAGTCAAGGTTAACACATGCACTCATTAGCAATTTAGTGAAGAACCTCTGGGTTCAGGCATAATTAGTTTCCTTGATTGCATTTGCATATTTTCCCAGGAGATTAACCCTTTCAACAGATTTCTTCAGGTTGTGCTTCTCCATTCATAAATTCACAAAGTCTTTTCAATTCAGATTATGATGGGAATGGAATTGTGTCAAAGAAAAACCCAAAACAAAGTCCAAAAGGTGGAAAAATAATCAAAAATTATTGAAATAGTAAAAAATCAGGAAATGATTAAATATGGAATTGCAACTTTTCAAAAGTAAACCACATTTTGACAGAAGTTTGGCATTTTGGCATGAGAAAAAAATAAAAACAAGAAAGAGAGTGAAGTTAATGCAGAAAATAATTACCTGGAACTTTAAATAAAAATCTATCAGCCACTGTATATATCAGTCTGTTTTTCTTTAAAAATACATGTGAAATGCAATAATATAAATCAATTGGAATAGCTCCATGATAATAGACAATGAGAGCTCCATCTGAATCGGGAATATTTTCCAACCCCACAACTTCATAGCCTGAAAAGAAAAAGCCAGTAAATTTCCTGCAATGGTTGCAAAACAACAAAAGGAACTGACAATTGAAAATAAACAATCAATAAAAAACTTGAGCACTGCAAAAAAAGGCCAACTTTGTTTTAAGTTTAAATGACAACTGAAAGGAATGAAATAATTGAAAAAGTGTACAGACCATGCCAAATCCTGGCATGTGCATCCCAAATGGCAGCTACAGTTTTGAGGGCACCATTTTGAAAGCCATTTTCGTAAGCATGGACAATGTTGCCCCAGTGGAGTTTGTAAACTTGAAGGATGAGAGCATCCAGATAGAGAATAAACACAATAGTTACGGGTAAGAAAAGAGTTATTAAAAGTGGGGTTAACGCCCAAAATAAGTAATTTTCCTGATCTATTTTCTCTGCTAAAATACCTGAAAGCAAAAACAACGACAAAATCAGGTTTTTGTCATTAACGGAAAGGTGCATTTAAATTAGAACTGCGAATTAATGAGCGGCCACTGAATTACTCAATAACCAGTTCAAAAAATTATCAGCGAGCCTCGGGCTAAATATTTATTGGAAAACATTACTACCTTAATTCGTACTTACTGAAGAAATCCATAAAAAAATTAATTGTATAATTCTTGTACAGCGTAAACATATTTAAAGCCCATTAAAGAGTAAAAAAATTTCTGAAAAGCTAGCAGATAATTATTTCGTCGTCTTTAATAAAATCATCACAAATAAGTTAGATAAAAAAAAATTTTAAATCATCTCGCATCTTTGAAATCCCGCACCTGCTCTCGCGACCACCTAGACCTATTTCAAAACAGTCAATCGCTAATGAAGAAGTGGCAGCAGATGGTGATCGTTCGTCTTGTTGCTTTTTTCGTGGTTTCAATTTCGAATGACGCGCAATTTTTCATTTCCTTTAACTGTCGGTTAGGCAGCAGTTTTAATTAATTAGAAATTTGAAAAAAATATTAAACGGAAACCTACTTCGGATTTTCCCGGGTCAAATTAAAAAAAGGTTCCTAAAACGATGAAATAAACAAAATTAGCCGCTTTGAAATGTAATTTCTCCAAGGCGATACCGATTATTTTTGGAAGATTTTTTTTTGAAGATTAATACTGTTACAAAGGAAATCATTTTACAAAAAAAGTAAATTAAGTTGAATTCTAAAGAGCTTATTCGAAATATCAAAAATAGGCGAATCGTCTGTCAATGAATTAAGTAAATTTAGGAATTAAAGGAGGCAACTGTTCCATATCATAATTGTCCGAATATGCGTTTTTTTGCATTAATATTTCATTCAACACTAAGCTAAATATTCTCAATTTTTATATTGTAACATTACAACCGTTCCTACAAATACAATATGTGGAAATAAAAATGCAGCAGCTATTTGGCACTATGTCTAGGAAATTTATTACAGAAATTATTGAAAGTTTCTTCCTCACAAAGTTTAAAGTCTTATTTTAGATTTGAAAAACTAAAGTTGTTTTTATAATTTAGTACATTAGGCCATTATAACCTATAAAATTACGCTTCTCATTAAACACCTTTTTTTCTATTAGTTTAACTACTTAAAATTAAACTTCTCATCAACATTTAATAGCAGCAAATTGGAATGGATTTAAAATGTAACATGGAATAGTACTCTCTAACAAAATAATTAATTTTAATTTGTGCATTTAATACAAGTTTTACTCATACATTATGAGGACCCCAAAACACTTAAAATAGTTTTAAAAATACAAAAGGAATCATAAGTATTGTCAATTACACAAATCTATTTGGCATAAGAAATGGTTAAACCTTCAGAATTAATCAAACCTTTCATGTTCAGTAAAATAAAACTTTGAAAACACAATATTTCTGAAGAGTTTTCTTCACACAATCACAAAACTTTTGATACAATGACTCTTAAATGCCCCAAAATTCCCAAATTTTCCTAATTTTAAAAGAAACTTTATACAAATGTACAAAGAAGAATTAAAACAGGCATTACATAAAAAATTATTATTATTAACATAAATAATGAATGTAAATAACAAAAAACCACTCCTTCTTGGTAAAAAAAAGCAAAGAAAACACTTTTACTTGCAATATTCCTTAAGAAGTTGTAAACTATTGATATATAACAAATTAATATGCTATGTAACTTTGTACATTTGTATTTTAAAATGTAAAGAAAAACAAATAATGAAATGAATCATTAATATTAATTTCTTAATAAATCTTATTCACAATTTTTTTAATAATACTAATGTTAAAGAAAAAACTGCAAGCATGTAGTTCTCCTTAAAGCAAAAAAAAACAACAGTAATAAATAATGTTTAAGGATGTTATTCAGGGTTAAGTTTATGTTGCGCCATGATTTCCTCTTTGCCCTGACGGATCGCTTTGGCCTCGCATTTCCTGAAACTGCTTCCTGGCTTCCCTGTTTGATTGAAGCAACTGCACTAGCTGGGCTTGAATGTTTTCGTTTCTTTGTTCCAACTGATCTAAAGCGTTATTTAACTGATCCAGTTGTAGATTAATGGAGTTAAGCTCTGAAATTAAATCCGTTGAAATTAGTATTATTTCTAATTATCACGTATTAAAAAGATAGTTTCAATTACCCTCTTCGTCGGAGAGTTCCATTTCTGGCCCTGTTGTGGGCGACAGATTCCAACTCTTTTCTGATTCCGGGTTCTGCTTATTCTTCATATCGGAAGAAAATTTAAATTCCATTCGACATCTCCATCAGCTGACGACGTTTTTTCCTCTATGACTCGCCTTGAACCAAACCAAAGTTCAAACAAGGCTGTGGTCGGCACTTAAAATGGAGCGATGTTAAGCTTCTAAACCGTAAATGAACTCTATTCAGTATATTTTGCTGAAACTGTCTTCTGAATTTAATCAAATAAATCGTGAGTTAATTTCCTTTTCAAAATCGGACATTAAGTTTCAAGTTATGATAGAAATTAATTATTTCAGTATTTAAACACTTTAAACACGTGTTCACTGGCCTGAAGTCAGTTGTAAATATTGTAAAAAATGTTTTGTGGGGTTTCCTATTTTGTGGTTTTGTAATGTTATGTCAGGGTTTTACTCAATTTGCTTAGAAGGTATTTCAATTGTAGTTACAGATTGAAAGCGTTGTACGTAAGCCAACCCCATCGTAAGCAATGGAAGTTGTACAAGGTAATTCCAGGAACAAGAAAGTTATTGTAGCACAAGAAATAGCGTTTGCCAAAGTTTTGGCAGGGAACAATAAAACATTGAGAGACAGAGCCATCAAAAAGTTAAGGAAATGGCTCACCCTAAGAGGGAGTGGGAAATGGGGTGAGTTTGATTGAGTTGCATAATTTTTATTACTCAATAGAGTTATGTATTAATTGTAAAATATTTTCAGAGTTTACAGAGGAAGAATTTATTAGGATTTGGACTGGGTTATTTTACTGTATGTGGATGTCTGATAAGTTTTTAGTACAGGTGAAGTTTGTCTAAGTTTTGCATATAAAATTAATTTTGTGTGATTGATTAATTAAAATTTTAATTATTTTAATTCAGGAAGAATTGGCAGAATCTATGAGTAAGTTGATTCACTGTTTTAAAAAAAACTCCAACAGTTCATTACTCTTCATTAAGTGTTTTTATAAAAGAATATTAATGGACTGGGATGGTTTGGATCAATACAGGATTGATAAATTTCAAATGGTATTCTTTGTTTTTGTAAATATTTTTAAAAGTTTTGGATTTGTTGTAAGTTTGTATAAAAATTTCAGCTCAACAGAAGGTTTTTAAGGCAAAGTTTTATTTACTGCAAAGAAAAAGATTGGGATGAAACACTTTTAAATAAACTAATGGATATTTTTTATAATGTGATATTAAATAAAGAAGATTCCTTTGGATTTGTATTGCATTTTATTCGGATATATCCTCAAGAATTGGCAAAGGTGAGTTTGAATTCATTTGAATTCATTTCATACATTAAGAATCCTCTCTAAGTGTGGATTTTTTCTTTTCAAGGTTGGTAATGGTCAACTGGACAGCAAAACAATTCTGAAATTGATTGAACCTTTTGTCAAATTGATGGCAAGGTCAGATGATTTGAGGATTCTCAAGGAAACAGAAGAGTTTTTCATGTTTTTGATGTCACAGACTGATGTCGGCATAGAATTTGAGGAGAGATTCAATGCCTGGAAAGAGGTACTTACACAATTCTCCATAACTGCTGATCCCATCTGCTGACTGCTCTCTTCCCTGCTTACAGCAAGGCTATCCGGGCGAAGGCCCTCACTGCTTGACCGCCGTCAAAGACGGGCAGGAAGGCGATTCTGAGGGCGAGGGGGAAGACGAAGAGGGCGGCGAAGAGGGTGACGAAGAGGGTGACTTTGAGAGCCAACCGCTCGACCCCAGGGCGGGGAGCGTCGATGTGTTCTTGCCTCAGCTGGCGGTCGACATAGAAAATCTGATAAATTTATTTAAAAAGCATCAGAACTCGAGGCAGTCGGAAGCGAAGGGGAGGAAACTGTTGAAGAAGCTGACTCAGAAATTTGAGGCGGTGAACAAAGGGAGGTTCCCGATAAACATCAAACAGGATCCGGCTTTGATGAAGAAGAGAAAGAAGAGGAGGCAGACTGAGAAGAATGCGAAAGAGTTGCTGAAATTCAGTGAGGAAATGGATGAGGGTCCCATAAAGACAAGGGAATATGAAAATCTGATTTTAGATTTGGAAGACCAGGATGAAAAATCAAAGGATGAAAGTGAAGAAGATGAAAATGCAGATGATTTAGCTGAGAAAGATGAAAGTGATGAATTCGATGAGGAAATCGAACAGCTTCTGTTGAACAATAAAATAAAAAGTAAAAATAATAAGAAAAAATTAAAAAAGATAAAAACGGATAATTGTATTAATAACGTAGAGAAAAGTAAAATGGTAGAAAAAAAGAAAACAATAGTGAATAATAGAAAATCAGAGCAGAGCATAAACACCGACCAAAAATTCGAGAAGAAGAAAAAGAAAAAAAGCAACAAAGCCAAGCGAGAAGGGAAGAGCACTCAGCAAATCCTGGCACATATGGACGTGGTCGTGACACCGAAGAAGAAGCTTTCGAACGGGACGGCTCCCGATGACGGGAGAATCCACAACGTCACCCCAATTCGCAAGACGGGGACAAAACGGAAAGTGCTGAGCAGTTGGCAAGTGCAGGAATTGGACACGAGCAGCCCCGACTACTACAGAATAGACACTCCGAAAGTGGTCACGGTCGAAAGGAAGACAGAGGAGATGAGGACGCCTAACGGGGGTGAGTCAGGGGTGGAAAGGGAAGAGAATGTGCGCGGGGGAACGCGGAAGGAATTCGTGGCCGCGTTTTGGGAGAAAGCGAAGGAGAAAGCGAACAGGCGGAGTGGAAGCAAAAGCCAGGTGTTTACGGTGAGACATTTTCTTTGGAATGGAGCAGTGGAATTGTGTTTTGTGCACTAATTGAGATAATGTTTGGTTGCAGAATCCTTTGGCGAAAGTGGAAGAGGACCCGAAGACTCCCAACAGAAGAATTTCCTTCGCTTTGGAGAAGAACATGGCTCAGGAGAACGAAGAATATTTAGAGGAAGTTAAGAACTCTCCCAGAGTTCCCTTCGACGGCTCCAAAAAACCCATTCAAAGTGTCTTAAAAAGTGGACTGGCTCCCACCCCCATCAACCCTTTCTATCGATTTAAAAAAATTAAGTTGCTGAGTTAATAAACTTTTTAGGATACTTACGACTTTAATAACTCAAATTTCACTATCTTTGTGACTATCTGTCTTTTCCTTTGAGGACTTCAATGAAAGTGTCTCTCTCAATGTGAATATTCGCAAACATCCTCATTCTCTTCTTTCCCTCCTTCTGATACTGCAAAAGCTTCATCCGCCGAGTGACGTCGCCCCCGTACAGCTTCGCCGCCACGTCCTTCCTGTAAGGCTTCACGTTCCTCCTCGCGATGACGTTGCCCCCCACGGCCGCCTGAATGGCAATCAGCACCTGCTGCCGCGGGATGAGCTCCTCCAGTTTGCTCACCATTCTGAGGGCGGTTTCCCGCAGCCTTTCGCTGTGAACCACGGTCGTCAGCTCTTCCACCTCCCGGCCGTTCAGCAAAATAGTCAGCTTTTGCAGAGACGCACTCGCGTAACCCGCGTCCTCGTAATCGAAACTCGCGTACCCGGAGGAGAGACTTTTCAACTTGTCGTGGAAATCGAAGATGATTTCGCTGAGCGGGATGCGGAATTTGAGCATGATCCGGTTGCTGTCCAACGGCGTTATGCTGTCTTGCTCTCCCCTCCGCGACATGCACTCGTCCAGCACAGTTTGGTAGTACTTGACGGGAGTGATGATGGTGCCCAAGATGATCGGCTCATAGGCCTCCTCGATGATGTACGACGCGGAAGGAAAGAAAGTCGGGTTTTTTATTTCGACGACTTCGCCCCCGTACTCCCGAATGTACTTCTCCCCCTTGAGTTTGATCTTGTACGGGACGCTGGGGGCCGTGAGAACTGCCTCGGCGTCGAATTCCTGCTCCAATCGCTGACGAAAGACGTCCAGGTGAAGCAGGCCCAGGAAACCCAGTCTCCAGCCCAGGCCCAAAGCGGGGGAGTTTTCGAGCGCCAGCGTGACGGAAGGGTCGTTGAGGCAGAGCTTCTCGAGTGCTGACTTGAGGTCGGCGTGCTGGGACTGGTCCCGGGGGTACAGTCCCGCGAACACCATGGGTTTGGCCGGAGCGAAGGTTTGCAGGGGTTCGACCTCAGCACCGGCGGCGTGCAGAGTGTCTCCAATTAGAGCGGTGCTCACGGTTCTTATGTTGCAACCTATGACCCCGACCTGACCGGCGTGTAAACAAGTAACCTTTTCCTCTTCCGGCGTCAGCTCACTCGTTGATTTAACCGTGTACGTTTTCTTTTCTTTGCAACTCATTATGCTGTCCCCTGGACGAACTTCACCACCGGCCACGTAGATGAACAAGAGAGAGCCTCTGTATTTGTCGTACCAGGAATCGATGACGAGACATGTGAAGGGGCCGTCTCGCGAAACTTTCGGCGCTGGAATTTTTTCTATAATAGTTTTCAATAAATCCTCCACCCCCAACCCCGTCTTGGCGGAGATTCGCAGTATTTCCGATTTCTGAAATCCAAAAAGACTTTCCATTTCACTCTCGACAGTCTCGGGGTCAGCGTGGGGAAGATCGATTTTATTCAGAACCGGAATGAGAGTGAGTTCCAGGGTGAATGCTGAATAGAAATTGGCGATGGTTTGGGCCTGAACGCCCTGATTGGCGTCCACAAGCAGGATTGCTCCCTGGCAGGCGTACAGCGATCTGCTGACTTCGCTCGAGAAGTCCACGTGCCCGGGCGTGTCGATTAGGTTTAGGAGATACTTAGTGTTGTTGTGCACGTAGGCGAGGGAAGCAGTCACAGACTTGACTGTTATTCCTCTTTCTTTCTCAACAGGCAATCTGTCCAGAACTTGTTGGTTTTCCTTGGAAGCAGTGATTGCTCCCAACAATTCCAAAAATCTGTCAGCCAAAGTGCTCTTTCCATGATCAACATGGGCTATGATGCAAAAATTCCTGATGTTTTCAACAGGTATGGAGATGTCCTTAATTTTGGCATCACTCTCTGCTGACAAGCACCTCACAGGATTGCTGATGGAGAGCAATTTTGTGTTTCTTGCAATGAGGGGAAGTGGTATGTTTCGAAGAGTGGAAGTGAATTTTGAGAAGACATCAGGCAGCTGCAAGCACAAGTGAATGATTAAATTGAAAATGGTTTTGAAAGAGCAGCACAGATTCATGGGACTGCTGATAGTATAATGGTGCAACGAAGCATAATGCCACATCAATTTTTTATTTTGAAGCCAAATTCCAAAAAAGCAGCCACTGGGCATGTGATTATTCCCAAAGGAAAATTTACAAATAAATAGTGTTCAAGATAACCTTAGCAATTAAAGGGGCAAATGATAATGATTCACAAAGAAAACTACCATTACTCATGATTTAAAGACTCAAAATAAGCAGTTTCCCCCAGGATTTATTTCCAAGCCAATATTTATTTATCATCTTTCATTATGCTTACACTTGTACTTGATTCATTACTAAATTTAAAAAAAACTATTCATCCAATTTTAATTAACTTTGCAATTTTATATAAACTAAATTTAATTGGACACCAAAAGTAATTTTGGGAAAAAATTTGAAAGTTCAATTTTTGGGTTTAAATATTTTTAACAATGGAATTTAATAAAAACTTTTATCAGATTATATAATTGTCAGTAAAGCAAGTGGCCAATTAATTAACAATTAAAATTAATTAGTTAATTAATTAATTAAACTTACCATTCTAATGGATGAGGTGACCCCTTTCAATGGCAAGATTTTGCTGATGATTGATTTCAACCTTTAGAAAGGGAAACTTAATAAGTGGAATTTGGGTCTAAGTCATGTCTTTTGGTGATTCTCTCTTTCACTATTATTTTTTTTTGTAACGGATACCTTCATTACGGTGGATTGTTTTGAAAATTTCAAATGTTCCTGAAATAAAAAACGGCTCGTGCATCAACATCTTATCGTGTTAAGAGCTGCAGAATAAAATGGAGATCCTCTGCATTTGAAAACGATGTCATGTCTTACTTCTTCTCTCGATAAACTTAAGTTGCGAAAAGGTGCTCAGATGAAAATTGGAGAAGAGCACCGGTCACTCCAACCGAAAAAATATTATTCTGCAACCACGTGGGCGCTGATAAAATAACTGAACGCACTCTGCCGCGCGGGTTTCATAAGCGGGATTGCTAAGGCGTAACTTTTTCCGTTACATTTTTCTCAAAGAATACTTTTCTTCTTAATTCATTAATTATGTGTTGGCCCACTGATTTTTAGAAAATATTCATATTTTATCATAATTTAAGCTCTCATTACACTTAAACGAGATTAGAATCATGAGATGCAAAAATTCGATCCGGTTTTAATGTTAATATTTGTCCGTTAAATAAATTAATTCACGAAAGTAATTAATTAATGAAAACACTCAAGAATAAAATGATTATTTACGTAAAAAAAGATTTTATTTAGTAGGAAATAAATGTGCAAAGAAGTTTTCATATCTAATTCGGTATTATGTAATAATAAAAGATTAGAGCGCATTCCCGCGTAAAGTTCAATCGATTTAACGTTTTCGTTTAGGGAACTGAAACTAAGAAAAAAACCCACTAAAAAGGGAGCTCGAAAGTATAAAACCACATAAATACCATTGTTCAGTCTTCATCTCGGTAATGTTGTTGATTTGAGCCATTCCCTGTTGTGTTTACAAATAAACAAAAACAATGCGTGAAAAAAAGTTTTTCAAAGCTAAACAGGAAATCAGACAATTCAACCGAGGCTTTAGGTCATAATTTCACAACTCTTCCCATAAAAAAAATCCTTTTTAGTACCCTCGATTTAAAATTATCTCTTTAATTTCCGTGAGAGACGAAAATGATTCATTTCTCGGACTTAATTATAAATTTTTACACCGACCTATCGATCTCCGAAGAAGAAAGGTCGTTTCCTTTGCTATTTCTTCATCTGAAAGGGTAAATACAAATGGGGGACGCTTCGAAGGGAAAATTCGCCCCGGGAAAGCACTCGGCCACGAAACAACCTTTTGTCACCTCTATTTTCCCAATTTTTTCTTCCAATATGACCTTTGGTGTGGTAAATAAGCGAGCTCAATTTAAACCATGTAAAAAAAATATGACCAAAAAGTGCTCGTGGTCATCGTCCTCGTGAACGTGAAGCATAGAAAAGTGCAATATATTTTCGAAAGTTCAAAACCCTCAGACAAACTGTCTCTCAAAAAAAGGTCATTAAAAATGGAGGATTCTTTTTCACTTAATGTCTCACAAGATGTATTTGCACCTTATTAAAAATACCTGAAAGACATTCATGTTTAAAACACTTATTGAGTGTTTATAACGGCAAACCATTTGAAATTAATTAAAGACCAATTTAAGATAATAATCCATCACATCTTAGTGAGATAAATTCTTTGACCTAATAAAAATTACAGACGACAAATTCAAAGTGAATACATCGTGGATTCTTTAATTTCAAAAGATTTTATCCACAAAAAACAAAATTAAAAGCCAAAACAGACAATTTTGTTTTGAATTTTTTCAGTATTTTTTCAAATATTACAAAAAAAACTTTGAATAATTCTATATTTTTATGGATATTTTCAGGGTTTTTTACCGTAAAAATAAGGAGATTTGATTTGTGATTATGTAATAATTAATAAATTATTTTAATAATAGTAACAATATTTTTGGGGGAATTTTTGGGGTTTTTGGTTGGAGCATTTTAAAGTTGGCGACACTGGATCATTCGTTAGCGTTTGAAGAGTTAATATTATTGCTAACTTTTAACGTATCTTTTTTAGAATAAATTTCTTGTTTAAACGGTGGATTTAATTTCTTAAAAGATAATTTCTAATTTTATATATTATTTAATCTTATATAATTAATTTTAAATGCAGCAGATTCAGATATTTTTGGTTTTTTATTAACTTTAATACTTTTACGAGTGGGGGGATGAAATCCCAAGTTGCCCATAAAAACAAACACACAATTTGGGTGAAAATTTTGAAAATAATTCGAGAGAGAACAAAATGAAGTCCGATTGGCTTTCGAACGTGATTGCTGATGAAGAGAAAAAAATAGTTGCGGTTGAAGGTCAGTTTGCGATTGATCCTTTGGTGTGTCTATCTTGATTTTACCTCCCGGCAGGCTCCTGGTCATAAATCAACAGGAAAATTACAAATTAATTATTATTTGGGTGATGAGTCAGGCGATCTTTGTGCAGACGGCTGATGATCTCTGAACTCTTTTATCCTGCGCCTTTCTTGGCAACAAACTGAGGGCTGTTGTTGCCAGTAATGAAGCCAGGCATTCCAGGGGGATGTGCAGCCCTCAAAGGAAGCCCAGTTTTCCTCGAAGCAGACCGTTGATTTTTTCAAAGCATTCACTCAATCCATTTTCTGGCGCAATTATTCAAAATGCCCAATAACCCATAAATGCCCAACCGCTGAAATTTATATCTGAAATTAATCCCCTTTATAACCTTTACACTTTTTTAGGAGATAAAATTTTGTGATCATTTTCAGGACTCCAGAAGCCACTGACCTAAAAATACAACGTGGAATGATTATAGTATTGCATTTCGGCTGCTTTACGCGTTAACATTTTCCCTTAAAAGTGGACATTTTTACCAAAACAAATTAATTAATAATAAAATGCATCCAAAGAAGAATATATCGTAGATAAAATCCCAAGAAACCGTGGAAAACTTTCAAAGGAAATACACCAAAATGAGCTGAGATGACTATTTTTTGTTGCAAAAAAGAGTTTAAATTTGTCATCCATTTCCGACTATTCGAATAATTAAAAAAAATGAGCACTATAATATTTAAATCGCCATTAAAATATTTAAATAAAAAAAATGAAAAGCAGTAGAAAAAAAAGTTGCATCCACTGTCCTTTGCATAGCACATCGGACGCTTATGGGTTAGAAGTGAATTTCAACTGCTAAAAATAGAATCCACAAACTAATTAAAAAAAATACGTATTTGTTATTTTCCACTCCGCTCTAAAAATAAACTAAAATAGGCCGATAATTCTGATTAGACATCCCCATCATGAGCAACATAGTGTCCACTTTCTTCGCAGGTTTTCATCCATTCCCCAAACAATCAATCATTTCCTCGACATGGTCACCATTCGGCAGCATTTCATGAGCAGACGCCGGAAATTCAGGTCCCGGAAAAGGGGGCCGGGAAATTCAGGGGAAATTCAGGGGAAATTCAGGGGAAATTCGGGGGAAATTCAGGGGAAAGGGTTACCTTGCCCGCATCCATTTCATGTTACTACCAAAGTCCTTATCTGCGCTAGAGATTGACCTACATTTCATCAGGGCAAGGCCCCTTTGTGTTATCCGAGGAAACTTATTTTTCTACTTGATTATTCCGAACGCAGGATTCCGCGAAAATTCCCCCTATGTTTCCTTCGGGTGCACGCCGACAAACATGTATGCAATGTCCTGTATGTGTTTCTGCTGGTTGTCAACTATTGGTTGACACAAAACAGTGGCTAGAGCTGAACTAAAATAATAAAAAAGCAACGGAGAAATATAAAATTTAAAAAGCAGCTTTTAACTTTTCTTTGCCCTAAAAACTCCCTCAATTGACGCAGTTTCTACTGACCCGAGAATTGGGTTGCTAAAAACTAGGAGAAAAATCAATTGTGACCCCAAAGGAGAGTATATCTGATAATCGCTTACTAAGCAAACACACACACAGTCTTCACGATTGGGGCGAGTGCTGACATAAACGCAGGGAAGAAACTGCGATAGGTTTCCGTTGAATAAGAAATGAGTTTTTCGGTAAACAACATAAATATAGATTCGACTGACGATCGACAAGGCCCTCCGAAGTTCAGGGCGAATCGCCCATGCTCCCGTAGAAAACAAGTTTATCTGTTCTCCAACGATCACGCCTCTGAGCAGTGGCGGCCGCGGCCAATGGTCCGGGGCCAACGCGGGCCGGGCCAGGCCGGGACGCGGGGTGCCGGCGAGGGGCGAGGAGGCGGGAAGAGGCGCGGAGGAGGGCGGAAGGGGCGGCGGAGGGCCGAAAGCTCGGGAAAGCTCGGAGGAAGGAGGGCGAAAACGAGCATGTGAATGCTTTGAGTGCCACGTGACAATAAGTTGATAAAAAGTAGAATCGACGTCCAACTTTCTTCAGACATCGATTCGTGGTCTTGTGATCTCTTACTGGATGACCTACGATCGGTTTTCCGGGTGCTCATTCGCAGTTCGACTTCCGAAAAAAATGTGTCCTTCTTGAAACGTTCGCCTAAGCACTGTGATTTCGAATATTTTATTGTACTGTTTTTGTGAATTTAATAACGACGAAGAGGACCAAAATGAACAAGTGGATGCATGCATTTAAGGTAGAATACTTTTTTCCTGCATTCGTATTCACTTTCTTCTCAATTTCAATGAAAAACTGCCTACTTTTAATAAGTGAAAAAGACAAAAAATAATAATACAATATAATCTCCAAAAAACAGTAGAAAAATATTGGAAGAAAGGCTAATTTTGTTAAAATTTAAAAAGTGATCATCATTTTATTTGGTCTGAATTAAAGTCGTATTTCCCGCCTTTTCGACCACTCGACATTGGGTTGTGTCCATTGTATGACGGCTCCTTTTCCCTCTGTGCTTCCCACCGAGTGCCACAATCCAAAGTATTCCCTTCTGGATGTAAAAAAAGAAAAAGCCATTATTGGTGACGTGGTCGGACCATTATTAGAATAACAACACATTTTATAATGCATAACACGAGAGTTAGTAATCGACCAGTACAACCCCCAATTGTTCTGCCCTCCCCCGAAGAACTCACCGCTAAATTTTTTGGTTGTTGTTGTTGCAGAGCTCACATCAGGACATATTCCTGTACGCGCTGGTGTTGTTTCTCTTCTGTCTGGTTCAGAGCAGCTTTACTTGCGCCAAGCCATATGATATGTGGTCCAGCTATCATAGTTTGATTCCTAAAAGTGAAACGGATTGTGATATTAACGTAAGTGTTTGAAAAGTTGCAAAAAACGCCCCCAAAATGGCCCCAAAATGACGGCGTGATGCCTTCGAAGATAAACTTCCACTGAAGACGAACTTTTAAGTTCAGTTTCTGAACACAGAAAACAAAAATTATAAATCAACCGAAAATGTCTCCTTTGCTAAACAAATACTAACGCTAATATCTCGAGAAAGGAAAGTAATTAATTTAGTAGTAATTTCGAGCATACAGACCTCAACTGTATTCTTTTTCCGCCATTTTCTTCACCCCTAAGCTCATTCTTTTATTTAGAACGCAAAGGCAACAAAGGCAACATTATTTGTATAAATACAAATAATCAGTTCTTTTAACCCTTTAAGTGCCTGAAAATTTGTACGCAAGGGGTTTATTTTCCCTCTTACGCACAAACAATTGCCAGAGGTCGCTTTTTACGGCATTCATTTGCGTTCGAAATACACCTTTGAACTTTTTACACTGTTACATCACAGTATTATTTGGAATAGAAACTGCATTCTGCTCAAAACAAACCCCAATTGGGATTTAAATTATTTTGCTTACTCTTAATTTTCGCCTTTAATTTACTCCATTTAGACAGATCTAAAGACCTCATCGGTTTGTTCTTAATGAGAAAATAATATAGAGCAAATATGAGCAAAAATGTTTATGCGGTCCGCAAAGCATTTCTATATCTGAACTGAACTGTTATTTTTATAAAATATTATATTTTTCGAGATTTTGCATTAAAATTTTGATTAAATTTTTAATTATAAATAAGATTTTGTCAATTTTTTAAGTGTTACTTTATGTGCGGGCCGCGAGAAAATTTTCAAATTAAAATCGGCCCGTTGATTTGGAGAGAAATCTAAAAAGAGAGAGTTTTATCTATCGAAGGAGGGTTACAAAGGAAACTCTTTAGTTGAATTTAATATGGGCACTGGAACCTCGGATGTGAACAACAGAAGGTTACAAAGGATTACAAAGGAAACTTTAGTCTAATTCAATATGAACACTAAAACTTGGACCAACTTAGAAAGCCCACGTTCTCAGATAATCAATTACTGAGTTTAAAATCGACAAGTGAATAATATAAGCAAATAATAAAAGGGCCTCTTGGAGTGTTTCACCACGTAACAGTGACGTAACCTTTGAGAAAATCTTTTTTTTATGAGATCTTTCGAGTGGTCAAATGGTTAATAGTCCGTCTTAAAAGACCACTGAGGGCAGCACATTTTCTATGAGATGTCAGTTAATTCTGTGAATTTCATAAAACCCAGTTATTTATTATAAAAAAAACTTTAGGTTTTATTTCGTTGCCAAATGATTAACTTTAAGAGAATATTAAAATTAAGTGTAAGGACAAACGGAGAATATAATTGTATTCAAACATTAAATTATAAAATGAAAAATCTATAAAAAACTGTAATTTTTTCTCAATCTTAAAAATTTAAAAATTCTCCAAAAAGTATAAATACATTCAAAATTGCTTTTAATATCATAATTTGTTATGATAGTAAATAGTAAAAATACTTTTTTCAGGATGATATTGAAACCCTCTGTCAAAGATGTGCGAAACAAACGAAATCAAACGTGGTTTACCCGATGTGTTGCCAAAACCGAGAAGAGGCCAGGGAATGGTGTCAAAAGTACATAAGTTTCGGACTTCAATAACCAAATTAAAAGGAGAACTCCTGGAAAAGGTTAAGAAAAAACCGATCGCCATCCAAATGATGCGACTCTTTGTTTCTTTCTTTGCTTTCAGCCAAATTATTCGTTCCTATAACCGCAGTTATTAATAAAAACTATTTATAAAATGTAATCCAAATTATTTTTATCGCATTCATACAATAAGTTTTTAGTTTTTATGTAATTAATCTCTCATGTTAATTTATTTAGTTACGTTTGTATATATAGAATTGTCACAAAATATACTTGAAACAGGGTCAAAGGCAGTGCAATTGAAGATCACATAAAGACGTTCTCATGAGCCTGTTAATTATTTGGAATTTGTGCACTTAACGGTTTAATTTGTTACCACTTTATTTCCTTTCTATTTATTGCTTACTTCTAGGACTTTTGCTCCCCCCTTCTTTTTTTAAACCAAAAAAACAGGCTTTTGAGGATGTACAGATATCGAATCCCTCTGTAATTATTTCTTCACCAAAAAAAGGAACGGTGAGAACTCAAAGGAAAAAAGCAAACCATTTGCAATTTCATTTGAAAAAAACTACGGCAAATTTCAATATAAAAAAAATGTCATTTTAAAGAACTATTTCTGTGCAATATAATGTTAAATGTTAAAAATTCAAAAATATCAAACATATTGTTATTAAAACACAATTCAATTCAATTGCATTTGGAAAAAAAGAGTTCCTTAAAAACACAAACACTCGATCTCATGTTTATGTTAAATTTAAGAGACGTTGTTGAAATAAGTTTCATTTTTTTTATTTTCCCCAATTTTAGGGAAATTAACAAAATAGAAATGATTTTAATGTTCTCTTGTGCGCGCGCGTGTATGTGTGTGTGTGTGTATGTGTAAATTAGTTTATGCTTATTTATAATATATTAAAGTTTATCCTTTGTTGCTTTCGTTAGACTCAAAAAACTTTAGTTATGTTAAATTTTTAGGTTTAAAATTTCTTTGATGTAAAAAAATAAAAAAATTAATTCTGTTATGTTCACACATAATGATTAATTTTAATTCTTAAGCCTTTGCGAAATCCCTTCGACTGCTTTTCAATTATATTATTTATTTATGTAATTCTCAAATGCTTTCGTAAGACCTAATTTGAGCAAAATAAGTAAAGATTTTATACAAGTTGATATTTTATAAGCAGAAAATAATTAGTGTAAAATAACTAGTGGTTATTTACATAATGAAAAAGAAAATGTGCTCAAAAGGCAATTATGATATATTCATATGCATTTCGCCCTCGGTTTACACGGTTTCTCATGGGACCAATCTAAGGTGTAAATCGAGGGCCGAATGTGATTGAAATATATCGCCGAAGTGATACTGAATTATACAGTGCGACTCAGTTAGGCGATGAGTACAGCCACGAAAGGTTTACAGTTGCTTTACATTTCACTATTTTTTTCATTCCAATAAATTCAAAAATATGGGAAGAGAAGCTTTTCGAAATATGGGGCCTTTGTTTTTTTTTGTTTTTCCTTTTTATTTTTGATTCTTTCGCTTTTTTGTTGTTTTTTTTAATTCTATACCGAACAACTTTACATCTTATTGTATTTTCGGTATCAAAAATCATCTAGAAACTCTATTTCAATTGTATATAAAAAATATGCCCGTGAAACCCGTGAAGCGTCCAAAAAAATTTTCGGTCCAGTTCTGTTTTTTGCGAAGGACATACAACAACTGTTACAAAGGGGATTGATTTCAAATGAAAATTTCAGTGGTTGGGTGTTAATGAGTTAATCACGTTTGAGAACAGAAAAATAACAGGCACTGACCTTTGCCCTCTTGAAATTTTCATAGTAATCTATGTCATCGGCTGTAAGAGACGGAACAAACTGAGAAACCGCATCGGAAAAGTCTTCGGAGGAAATTTCCAAAGGCAGTGACACCTCCCCACCTAAAATTTCAAATTCGAGTTTAACGAATAATCATCGGATTATAAAAAAATCAAACTGACCATTGTCGATATTGTTAACGGCTCTCCTAGCAGCGGCGAACCAAGCGTTGGAGCAGACGGAGTACAGATCAGCGCCTGTGACCTGGGCAGGAAGCGATGCTATCAGCTTTTCGAAGTCAACGTCACTCCCCAAATTAAATCTAAAACCATAGAACAATGAGAAACACAAAAAACCAATTGAAACAACCCCCGAGTGACCCACCGTCTGGTGAGGGCTTTCAGAACACTCAGTTTCGATTTTCCATCTTTGCAGACGCCAACGTAGAACATTTTGTCGAACCTTCCGGGGCGGAGCAGGGCGGAGTCTATCAGGTCGGGGCGGTTGGTGGCCGCTATGACGAACACGCCCTTGTTCTTGTCCAGGCCGTCCATTTCCGCCAATAACTGGGAAACGACCCTGTCGGACACCCCTCCCGAATCGCCACACTTCCCCCTGCTCGGGGCCAGGGAGTCCAATTCGTCGAAAAATATAATGCAGGGCGAGGCTTCTCTCGCACGATCGAAAACTGAAATGTACACAAAGTCAGTGCACTTGTTAAGATATAACAGACCACCGGCCAGTAGTCAAAAATAACTTCACAAACCTTCTCGAACGTTCTTTTCGCTTTGTCCCACGTACATATTCATCAATTCGGGTCCTTTGACTGATAAAAAATTATAATTGCATTCATTGGCGACAGCTTTGGCCATTAAAGTCTTTCCGGTTCCGGGAGGTCCGTAGAAAAGAATTCCCGACCGCTTCAACAGGGAATCGAACAATTCCGGGTGTTCGATGGGCAGATTTAAGGTGAGCATTATTTCATCTTTTAGATATTCCAGGCCGCCTATATCTTCCCAACGCACCTTCGGGACCCGAGCAGCTCCAATCGATTCGGAATAAGCGGCTTCCATTATTACTGCAATTTGAATAATCCTTTCGATTGGTCGTTCTTATCAAAAAAAAAAAAAACTTTGTAATCACCTATTCCTCGCTCGAAATGTTCAAAATGGAGAACTCGACGGTGTTCTTCAGCAAAATTCTTGTCCAGATTTCGAATGTGAATGGTTTGATGAATTAATAAAACTAAATCGGCAAAAACATAGCCTCTGACTTTTTCAGCCGTTTTCCTGAGGTCTTCGGAAGAGCAGATCATGTTTGAATGGTTTATAAGCCATTTTAGGTTGAGGTAAGTCTCGTCGAGAGTGGGAGCTTCGAATGGGATTGTGCAAATGAACAAGCGAGCAATGGCAGGCACCACATCTGATGGTTTTAGCTGCGTCGAACCCACTATCAGCAATGCATACGAACTGGACTTTCTAATCTCGAGTTCCTTTAAATGGGTTTCGAATAATGCGATCAGTCGCACACTTTCATTATGGTTCTGTTCCCTACCTAGAAGCTGATGGAAATGCTCAGAAAAAATGGTCTGAATAAAGAAGCATTCTAATTAGAGAAAATAATTTACTTCAATATTCTCCAAATAAAGCACACATGGCGATGCTATCCTGACTTTTGTGCTCAGCTGAGCCAATTTCGCTTGGACGAGTGACGGGTTTATTCCGTAGAAATCAAAACAGTTTGCCTGCACCAGGTTCAGACCAAATGCAGAGCTTACAGCTCTTAAAGTGGTTTTCTTTCCACTTCCTCTCACCCCAGTCAACAAAATATTGCCTTCAATATTCCTGCTCTTAATTAATATTTTAAAAATTTTGCTGAGTTTATTATAATATTTAGTCAAACCGCTTGGGCAATTGGATATTTCAAAGCTGGAAATTTCATTCACTGTTTTTATCAATTTTGAATTTTTTGGAGGCAGATAATTATGGACAGATGCTTTCAAATATAAATCTGTGTAACCTTTTAAAATATAAAACTGCTCTTGATTTGATTGTCCTTCCAGGGTAATTACCTGAAAAACAAAACATTGTTAAATCTCACTCAATCACTTATTCAAATAAACTCACTTACTTTGAAATAAACTTCAGGCAAAATTCTAGAGTGATTCCCACTCTTTAATGAATTAACACAAATCACTTCCCCAACTTTAAGTAATCTGGGTGTCATGAAATACTCATCTAAAATGTCCTCACAGTCTTCTGCACTGACATCATCTTGTGTGAATATTCCGGCAACTGCTGCAGACTTGGCAATTGAGGGAAATTTATTATCCACTCTGCATTCCACTTGCACTTTGCCAGTTACCTCACAAAAAGATTCACTTTTATTCCACTGATTTAGAATATTAAATAATTTAACATTGGTCACATACAAAACAAAGTCTTTTGGTGCATTCGATATACACAGACACTGTATTATATAACTATCGGGACTGTCATTCTCCATCATTTTTACAGGAGGCATTGATATTTTCCACAGGGATTTCAAATTGTTTTCTGCACTTTCTTTTTCTTCTTTGCCATTTAAACATAATTTTGTGATATTGAGCCATGATTTGTTGCAGGCAGACAGAGCAACAAGTGTGTTGATGCTGAGCAAAGCACAAGAATGGAGATCCCCAAAAAAATCAAACTTGTAGCAACTGTCACAAAACAACTCTTCCAATTTCTCCACTGAAACTGCCTCTATTGTTATGGATTTTGGTTTTAACTTTGCAATGGCTGTTACATAAATAAATGAAACCAAACGAGCTAATTTCTCATATTTGTTTGATAATAATTTTGAGATGAAGGCAAAAAGATCAAGAGGATAAAATTCCATATTTTCAATTGTATGATCTGAGAATATATCTGCAAATAATATAGTTCAATAATAAATAATAAAAAAATTGCTAGGCAAAATTGAAAAAATCAAATTAATTGAATTATATTCTATTTTTCATATAGTGAAAATACATTGCTTTGAAAAGTGAAATTTTTAACAGTGGAACTGAGAAATGAGTTTGAAAAAAATTATAAAAGAAGGACATCATTGCCAAACGCTTTGGTTATTTTTATGAGAAGCTTATGGTTAAAAGTACAATAAAAAATTTCCTGTAAAACTCACCTATCAATCAAAATTTCAACCCGAAAGTTACAACTCATTATAAAACCACTGTAATATAACGTAAAATCAAATTGCTTTTAAAATCAACTCCGGCAGGTACAGTAAATAAATCTGACATATAAGAATAACCGGGTTTTACAGCAGAATTCTCAAGTATGTTTGGGAAAAATAAGATAACCGGTTTTCTGCAGAGAAATTAGAATTTAAAAAAAACCGTAAAAAGTAAGGCAAAGTATAATATCTCAGCTGTTTCCGCCAGAGCGCTCTCCGCTCGAACTTAGTTCCCGTTCCCCCGGCAGAGGTCAGGATGTGAGTGTTATTGTTTACGTCGGTTGGGAGAATGTATGGAATTACGCGAAGGTCGTTGTTCAGTGATGAAGAAATAAATAGGCCGTGACGTCACTTAAACGGAAAGTAACTCATACTACTTGAAATCTAAATATGGACGCCCACGCTTAGCTTACGGGGCAAGTGAGTTATTGAGTTGTATTACTACTATTCAATAGGTAGGGATGGCGTGTGACACGTACCACGGTCAGTCATCACGAGAAATTCGTTTGGTGAGGATGTGCGAGACTTGTTTTGTCGCGAATTCTAGGAGAAGTTAACCTTTGACAGTGACAATTAGTGCTAATTACCAAGAGGATACGAATTAGTACTTTTTATTTTTAAATATTTAATACAAGAATCGTTTCGCTTTTGTTGGGGTTTTTCAATTACCCAAAATGGCAACCGATGCTCAAAGATTGATTAGCATTTCCTTAACGAAAATTGCCCAATCGCGGGCACAACGCGGTGGTGTCAGTTTACACAGGAATCTTTTAGTCGCAACCGTTCTGCAGAAGGCTCGATATATTTTCATGGAAGAGGCCTACCACATAGTCCACGGACGCCCCAGCTACTCGTCAACGCCCCCCCAGATCCACCACTCCATGTCCGAGCAGTGCGACTACGAGGGCGACACCCTCGTCGCCCTCACCCCCGAGGAGGCCGGCTCCGAAGCCACCCCGGCCGAAGACCCCGGCGAGGACCGCCTCAAGGTGGTTCCATCCCCCTGTGCGCGGTGCTCCGCGGACGACAAGGAGAACGTCGTCCCGGACGCGTTCGCCTACCTCCATTTAGAGAAGGCAGTGTCTTGTGAGAATTTGCTCGGGGACATTTCCAAGTGTTCCGCTCGGAAGCGGCGGTGTTCCGACTGGGACGAGGATGAGGATTTGCAAGTGAAGAAGTGCAGGAACTCGAAGGGTAGTGAGTTTAGTGATAAAATGAGTGAAGAGGCTGAGGATATTCCTATAGATCTTACCGACAGTGAAAAGGCGACTCTGTTAGCGGAAGTGGCTGCTTCTGGAAGTGACTTAAGTGACGATGAGGACGAGGCCCCCAACGCGATGGAGATCGACAGGATCACTAGTTTGGTTTCTATATTTTCCTTTGAAACTGGTCTCTCGAATTTGACCAGGTCCATGTCAACACCAGATTTGTGTTCTGCTCAGGCAAAGGAGCACCTAACGTCAGACTCGTCTAGGGCTTTTCTAACGATGACAGCCTGAGGATTACTCTAGGAAACGACTGCAGTCCATTGAGTCTCACAGGCTTTCACAATATTGTCGAAATTGTTGAGATTAGTTATCGAGGAAAGTGAGAGTGGCATGGAAGCAAGAATTTTTTAAGAAAAATTTGCATTCGTTGAACGAGTACTATATTGGAACCGAAAACAGAATGTGAAAGTGATTTCCTTTCGTGATTCCCCTCCCTTTGCCGTCATAATGGAGTCACCAACCTTGAAAAAACATTATTTGCTCCTCGATACTCCGCACAAATATATTTGATAATATTTTTTTGCAACATTCACACATCATGCAATCAAGTTCCCATTATGCATCTGTGCAGAAGTGCTGTTAAGCCCTTTTGCCCTAAATGCCTCCAGTGAAAGTGCACAGAATAAATGCCTCAGTTATAATTGACTTGCCTTTTATTCGACTAATTATGACATGTATTTTTGTATTCATTGCTCTTACTATTAAGGAAAGTGAATATTACTTTTGTGTTTTATATGGCAAAACACTCACCATTCTGAGAGGACACCCTCAAATCACAGTTGAGGTGTTCTCCAAGTCCTGTATTTTCAATCAAACCACTTCAGTTTTTATGTGAAAATGTGTGATGCTGTTTTAGAACCCTTAAAGGCTTGTTAACAGGTATAACACTGTGACATATCAAAAATGCAAGCATTATAATGTTGTGACCAAATGTTTCTACTGAAGAACAGTATTTTTAAATAGTAGTCGAGGGTGGGGGTGTGAAAAATGAGGGGATGTTTAACACTTACTCAATGGTGAACCAAATAATTAAGGCTGACCTGCCCCTTATATATTAAATAACTTGCATTAAAAACCTATTTGAGGAACCCTTTTAGGATTATCTGCAAAGGTCATCAGTTGATAACTTATTTGCAGAACTTCATGAAGTGGTTGGCATTATGTTGAAGGTTTTTGCCAGTGTGAAATCATGAACAGAAACCGAACCTACTGGCTATTTTAGGAGACTGATTTTAAGTTTCTTGTATATTTTCATGATCTTTTTCATTTTTTCAATTGCCCACTGTGATTTGTAATGTTTTTATTGTTTTATTTTTTTATATGTTTTTATTATTTCTATAATAAACTGAAAAGCAGCCATTAGAGGTGTCATCGAATACATATGTGTATATTTTTGTTAAGTTGTAGTCCGACTGTGGTGATACTAGAAATATTTTCAATTAAATAATGTGGGACCAATGATTTCTTTTCTTGATAAATGTGCAAACATTTAAAAAGCTATTTGTGTATATTGTAAATAAAATACTTTAAATAAAAAATTTTATATAAATTTTTGTCTTATTTCAATAATCATCTCCCTAATTGCAAGTAATTCCGACCGACTGAAAGAGTGCTACTTTCTCTTTATTGCTTTTCTTATTTCTTTCCTTATTCAACTGGTACATTCTTTGCAGGTCGAATTTTTGCCCAATATTCGTCTTTTTTTGTAATTTCTCTCCATCCGAGTCCGTTGTTGCGACTTCGCCAAACAATGTTACATAAGAAAATGCAACGAGAGAAAAGTAATCACCGAACACCTCTTTCAGAAAAACGGTAAACCTTGACCGAACTGTTGTTCACTCTTGAATACGCCACTGTTTCTCACTTTAATAGTTTCAATTTCATGTATGACGCATAAAGCCTGCGCAAAAGTTCAAAAGCCTTGATACGCAAGCTGACGTCAAATGGATCATACCCAAGATAATGAATTTCCGGAAATCCAATCTGACTTTATTCTTTTACTCGGCAGACTTATTATTATTTTCTAAATGGAGCAAGGTCTCAAGATTAGATTTGCCGTTTTGTTCCTGAAAATGATTTCTTCCCCCGTGGAATCAAAGAAATCCCACTTGATAACGAGCGGTCGGTGAATCGGAACGATTTGCAAGATCACTCGCAAGAGAAATACCAACGTAATAATTGTGAGCCTATTCGCGCGAATGTTGGTAGCAATGAGATGGGAAACGTTAAGGCCTCAAGGTTAATTCACACATTATGACTCGTGTCATCTCATAATTTTCCTTAAGTTATTGTTTTTATTTGAGGTAAAATCGCTTGAAACTCAATTTTCCCATTTTTCACTGACAGAATTCGCTTGTAGGATGTTACTTCAGAATTACACGGAACGTTTTCATATTCCTATTAAAATAAATTTTGAACGTGTAAATCTTTAGTTGAAAATTTGACCGTTGAAAATCTCCAGAATTACGTTGAATTCCGCGTGGAGATGAATTAAAAGAACGAAGCAATGGCAAAGTGACAGAAAAAATACCTCCATCGGCGAGAACTCATATTAAGGGCCAATGAGTTCCTCCTCCGCGAGTCCCAGACAGCTGCAATATTCGAGGCACGGGCTGTGCAAGGTGTTGGCACAATTCCGGAGATATATTGATTCGTGCATCTTGCATTGCTGCTCGTAAGGGTTCTTCTGCAGTTGGTTCGAGGATATCGACACCGTTCCAGGATCGGCTGATCGAAAATCCAGGTAATTTCTTTGCGAGGCAAAATCTGCGGGCAACAGGCGACCGCCCAGGGCCCCGGCGTCTGGGGGCCCCAAACGAGCTACACACGCGCCCAATTGAATCGGTTTTGAATTAAGAAATTACAGCAAGGGTTTTAAGATGAAGTCGATTGCAAGCAAATGACCAAAAAAGGAAATGAAGTTAATACTGAATTTTATTATCTCTTGGCGATGCTAACGCCTTTCTGTAAAAAATTATGTTTATTTATTTCAATAAGCTCGACTTGTCATATAATCCCATTAAAAGAAGAAATTTATGTTGACGGCGAGAATTAATGTTGAGAGCGAATATGGCGGGGTTTCATGTGCTCCTTGTGTTCCTTCGGGGTCACGATGGCGAACCAGAGTTCTTCTTCATTGTCAGTTTTCACCGATCACGACACTCTTCGAGAGCAACCACGCTAATTTTCTGCCCGAATCCTTGTACCAAGAGCGTTAATTTTATCACCGTCGTGATTACTTTTTTTAAACTCAGAATAAGGGCAGCACTTGACGAGGAAAAGTGTCGCGAGTTTCGAAGACATTAAATAACCAAATCCAATAAAGCATTTCGTTTTATTGTTTCTCAGCAAACATTTTGACTCCCGGTTCATCGTTTGCATTTAATTAATGTCCTGCAGTTATTTCTTGCAGCAAATGAAGATGGCGGCGCATTAGAGATATTATTTTACATAACTCTCTCATTAATTATTAGTATGAAAACTTGGGTTGTCATTTTCGTATTGTTAATTTTTGTTCTGTTTGCGAAGCACTTTACCAAAGCCCGTTCTGTAAAAGGAAGAAGAAGCTTTAGAAGCTCGGCTCACACTTGGCGGACAAAGACTAAAATTATTAAGCGGTAATTGAGCATAAAAATATCTCATTAAGTCACAGAATTTATATTAACAAAAGTTTCAAAGAGGAAATTCAATGTTTACGAAGTAAAATAGAAAAATTAAGATTTACATTATTACAATAAAGACAAAAGGTGTAAATTAAGTGAGGAACGCCAATGATTGCGGACTGGGAAACCCCATTTTTGTTCTGCTTTTAACCACCTCTGTCCTCCAGATGGTCGACTAAGGGTTGGGGTCCCGCTTCCCTTAAAAAGCGACAAAAGAAAGCTCTCTCGGGAAGCAAATGAGTGGAAGACGTGAAGTGTGTTGATTCCTCCGATTAAAGAGGTAGTCAATCGCCTAAAACATGAGCTTCTTGTGACCCGGTTCAGGTTGTTAACCTGTCTTGCAATTCTCTTGTTTCAGTGCAGTTTCATCTTTGTTCGCTTATCCCCCTGGCCGGGGCAGTTCCAATTAACGGATCATTTTTTCTTTTTGCTTATAAATTCACGTATTTAACTTATAGGAGGTCACGCGATGCCGTTCTCATCTTTTGCATAGCCATTTTATGTCCTTTTCTCTTTGGCGTTTTATTTATGAAATAAGAGAAGAAGAAGAGAAGAAAATAAAAAAGAGAAGAGAATTACGCGTATAATTGCTTTCATAACAAAATATTTATGGGAGAAATTCGGTTAAATGAAATTTTGTAAATGCTTGGCGGTCCGCATAAACACGTTTAACGGTCCGCGTGTTGCTCATCCCTGCAATAAATGATATAAAATTATAAATAAAAAATAAACTTTACTTTTACTTTACTTTACTTTTCTTTAACCCGCTTTTCCGTTAGGGTCGCGGGGTTTTTGCGAAACATTTTGTTCGCTTGCAAAGCGCCTGAATGAACATGTCAGGTACTGTAGCGGGTGGCGAGTCCACTGACAGTACTTCACCGAGCTGTTCGCAGGTGAATGCAGGTGAAGGAGGCGGAATTTCGCAGTGTTTTGCCAGACTTTCCAGGCGCAACACTACGCCATTCCGTCCTCCCAGCAGTGGTCTAGGTACCTCGCAGTGCTGACCAATCATCTGCGAGGGAGAACGGCCTTAGAAAAATACCACCGCCGCTGGGATTCGAACTCCGTCCGACGTCCCAGCGAGCAGGCGTTTAACACACTGAGCTAAGGCCGTGCTCATAAAATTAATATTTATTGTAAGTTTTTAAAGCAAAAATAATTCCAAAAATTTACCTAAATCCTTTTCTTAATATAATCATTTTAAATTAACGCAGCCGAAACTCTTATTTTTTATAAAAAAAAATTAATATTATAAATCCATAAATAAACCTGAAATTGGAAAGTCAGTGATCAATAATCATAAATTATACATTAAAACATTAAATTTTGGCAATAAAAATCTCTCTCTGAGGAATTCCGCCATTATTTTCTGCTTTCAAATAGACCAAAACATCATTAAATCGGCTTTCTTTGGAATTCCCACTGTTGTTCAGGTACGAACACATCTTCCGAGGATTTCCCGCCACCAAATTTGGTCCGGGAAAAACCTTTGAAATCATCCGAGTTTGTTCTCTGTCTTCACTTTACGGTTTCTGCTTCGATTTCGTAAGTCATTCTAATCAATTGCATCGTCATTGTAATACCGAAACTGCTTTTTATCAGTCTCTGATAAGATAAATAGGCCGCTTGACTTACTTAATCCGTCAGGAAAAAAAGTTTAGAGCCGAAATTGCGCTTTGCATTTCTAATGAATATTTAATATAATTATAACATTAACATAAACTGGCGCAATGTTTCTCCGGTTTCACAAGCCGTTTACCATGATAGCATGCGATTATATGGACGTTGGAATTTTCCCGATTTTCCTTCCCTCCCCCTCCTCCCCCTCCCTCTCCTCCCCCCAACTTTCAAGAGTCCAACCGTTGCCCGACGCCTCCACCAATTGATAACTTCACTCCATAAACTGTTGCGAGACTTCATAGCGGATTCTGACAGCTATAAACTGCAAGAACAATCGGCAAGGACTCTTTCAAGGTAGGTTGCCTGCGAATTCCACCTTGAAGCACCGAAGCGACTGAAAACCCATCGGTTTCAGGTACTCTCCTCCCGCACGAAACAAGAGATCGCTCCTCGAGAGCACCGCCACATTTTGCCAAGTCTTCCACGAGAGTAATTCGGATTACTAAATGAGATACGCGACGAGATGTGATGGGAAAATGGAGGAAAATGGAGGAAAATGGAGGAAAATGGAGGTATTGAGGCGGCGGAAGAAAATTCTTTTAGTGAATCACCTTGGGAAAGCCGATCTTACGATCTTACGTCAAACTTTGTTTTGGTTAATGTGTATTATTGTACTTTAAAGGTGCTGTGAAGGAATGAAAACCTTCAGAGTTTGATTTTGGACATCTTTGGGACAAGAAGGGCCAAGAAAAGAACAGTAGAGAACAAGGCACAGGTGTCAAAGTCACTATTTTCATGTGTGATTTGAGGGAATATTTTTTTAAAGCACTTAAAATTCTTCTTCTGATTCGGGTTATGTTTGCTGACAGCAGCTGACTTTGAGGGACCGATATGTCTAATGGGAAGTTTACAAAAAAAAAAAACAATTTGCGATGATTGTAGATGTTAAAGCGAATTTTTTAGCTTCGGTTAAAAATCAACCGAATCGAAACTCTCATTTCATAAAAAGAAACAAAACACGGAGTCTGCTAGCCTACTTTCACTTAACGCAGTGAAAATCCTCATATTTTTTGTTGACTGAAGGCGATCCTCAGGACAATAACAACTCGGTTTCTCTTTCCTACACTCCAAAACAACCCTTAATTTCAGCCCTCGTTAACTTCTGCCATCCGGCTCATTGTGTCCCCGGAAGAGATGTGCGGATAATCGAAGGGGAGACGTGGCGCTGTGCAACCCCTTACTTCCCCTCTCCGACCGGAAGTCGACCACCCCGAGGGGAGGGGTCGGCGAAGAGAGAAGCATTCGGGAGAGGAGCCGGTCGTGGCAGGTTTGGGTGCAGTGATGGCTGCGTGAGTCAGGGTCTTTGGCTTGATTGGCGAGTGAGTGACCGGTCTGGTGAGCCATCCTCGGCCGGGGTGTGTTATTTGTGTTCATTTACCAGGTGATTTTGTGCAGAGTCGAGGTGAGAATGGGCAAGGTCATTTCCCTTCCGCCTTTTGTCTCTAATTTTGTATTTTCTGCCTGCGATGCACCGCGAAGACGTCAATGCGAACATCACATTACAACATCGATTCATTATGGCCACGAAAATAACACTGACCAACAAAATTTAACTCCCGTTCTCCCACATAAGAAAAAAATTTATATTTATAATTCTCATACTGAAAGATAAACGCATGCTAAATAAAAAGTTAAAGTTAGAGCCATTTTTTATTAATAATTATATTTTGTAATTCTTAAAAAATATCAATTCCTTGAAATTGTACAGAGTATAATTATAAAAGTATAAAAAGTATAATTCTGATGAGTGTAATGTACAGTTGGAGTTGGCAGTAAAAAATAAAAATAAAATAGAAAGTGAAAGACTGAGAGTGGGAGTTGTTCTGTCCAAAAGAGAAGGAAGTGAGGACACTGTATGGGGACTGTCTACTGTATGGGCGCGGGAGGGGTACAGTGCCGAGGAGATGATGGCACTGCGATTGGGTTATCGTCTGAGGGCCTAATTTCGAGCAGTGCGTTGGAATCCCGAGGCTGATAATGCGTGATTCACAGCGAATGTGACTTAACGAAACTCGTTTTAATTTCATTATGTAAATTGTTTTAAGGCAGGTTGACCTTGATTATGGCAGTTCAGCATTAAATCTGCCATGTTTTTCTCCGGGAATTTATTTAATTGAAAAATGAACGCATAAAACTCGCGCTCTCCTGGTTTTAACCCTTTGTGTCCGTACTTAAAGTTAATAATTTATTTAACCAATTTCGAATCATAATTTTTTTTTTAATTGGAATCACCAGTTAAATGAAATTACAAAAATATTGTTAATTAATTATAATTAAAAAAATACAAAAATAAAGTTAATTTATGTCTATGGATTTGTTTGAAACAATGCCATAGACACAAAGACCAAAAAAAAAAAAATTCATAAATAGGTGGTTCCAGTGCAAAGTCTTTAGGACTCAAAGGGTTAAAATGGAAAAAAGGCAATAAAATTAAGAAGTTTAAACCCGCAATTACGAACCAACAGTCTTTTAATCATTTAATGAATACATTAAAGAAGGTGACAAGCTATTTTTTATGTATATGTTGTCAGGATATTTTAATCCAAAAGAGTGAAGCCACTGGGATTCAAAGGGTTAAACAACGAACGATAACGTTTTAAAAGTGTAAAAGAGTTGAACTGTGAAATGGCAGGTACAGAAGAAGGAAAGCGAAGTATTGACAAAGTAGGTGAGATGCGTTTAAGAGGGACCGATCATTTTAATATGAACCTGAAATGAGAACAACGGCAGAACTTTTTACAAGAAAACACAAACATAATTCTGTGAATGTATAACTTGTATTATGTCTTTGGCAGAGTAAAAGTGCGAAAATTCGGGGTACAACCGCGACAGAAAATGATTATTTATCTGCGTCCGAGGGCGATCACGATCTGTTATGTTTTCAACGACATTGACCTCCGGATGATGATCACCTTTCTAATTTCTTTCTTTTATTTGCCTTCCTTTTCTCTCCCAATTATTTGACTCGTTTCTTTAACTGGTAGTGAACTCGTAGCTGTACTATGACCTAGCTGCATTCATGCGTCGACGGTGCTCTTCCATCCGTGTCTGCCTCCAATCCCCGAGCACTGACTTGAGAATCCCCGAGTGCACATTACGAGTGTTCCTCGGTGTTTAATTATTTCTGCCGAGTATTGTATGGAAATGAAAAGACAGAGACGTTATTGTATGCGTGTGAACACTTCCCTTTTGATTTACATTTGTAAAAATACTTTAGGCATGTTTCTATTTTTGTGCTTTTGCCCAAAATAAAAAAGCGAATAAACTCAAGTTATCAAAATAAGAAAAGATATTTTATGTGGCCACAGAGTAACATTAGGGCTTCAAAATGAGCTATGTTTGGCTTTCCTAGGGTGAAAACATTGGGCGCTATGGGAGCTCAAAGGGAACGACATTTTAGCCATTTTTGCCCATTTTTCAGGCCAAACATAAAAAGAGCGACGTTTCGGGTTTCTTTGTAATTTTTGCTCGTTGAAAGGGTACATCTTAAGCTTTCGAGCGCACTTTATATAATTTTTGAAAAACAATTCTGAGTGAGTAAAATTGGCCCGCCAAAATTGCAATGTTAAAAATAATCTCAAATGTGTCATCTAACTTTTTGAATCGTTTTGTCTCAGAAACGGTGGCTCTTGGGAAAAAATTATTAATACATTTTTGTAGATAATTTAATGCTCTACAATTTTGTTCTGAACCAATTTTACGATAAAATTTACCGTTTTGCTGAAAATTGCGAAAAATGAATTTTGTTGACTTTTGACCCAGCGCCAAATCGTTTGCCAGCATCCGATCGATGTTATACTTTTATAATTATACTCTGATGAATTTCAAGTTTCTCAGGAATTAACGTAACCCTCTCTTTATTTTTGAACTAATTTGACTTTTATTTTTAAATGATTACGTCGGAAAATAATCCAAACCGGCCACTACAAAATATCCAATTTGTGATGGGCAAATAAATTAAAATTTAATTGCGGAAATTGAGTGAGGCGATTAAAGAAACGGCTCTGCCATTGGCCAAAACGGCGGTGTTCTTTACACGAAAATCCTTTTCGGTTATTAAAATCCTCGCAAAAGTTTTCATCGAAACCGAAGCGAAAAATGTTAATCGACATTTCCTTCACTCGACGGTGTATTCGGTGACCTCGAAACCAGTGTTTTCTAAATCTCCCATTTTGTATTCTTTCAGCCAGAAATAAATAACTAATGAATAACAAAACAAGTAAATAATGTCTTTTGAATGGATGTGTACTTTAATAATATTTCACCTCGATATTTCCAATAGTAATGCCCGAAAGAGTCAAACCCGAGCTAAGAATCCCCGTTCCCACAATGCATACAACGATAACACTTGTCTTTTCTCTGGGCCACAGGCAGAGCCTGGGGACTCCTCATTTTACTCTTTTTCCGCGCAGGCATCGCTTTGGCCCGCGACGTGGCCAATTTCTATTGGGAGGGGGACGCGCGCCCATCCGTTTGGCCAAAAATTAAATTTTCCCCAAAATTTCCTATTTTTTGGAAACACTTTGTTTATCCTCATAGTCCATTTTAAAATGGCAGTTTTGACCTTCTTCGGAGGCCTTCACAGTTATCTGTTTCTCTCTCTCTCTCCTATTAATTTCTCGAACGCAACAAATCCTCCAAAGAAACATAACGTATTAATCAAAGGGCCGAAGTTGTATTGTAAAAGTTAGCCTCATTTAAATTCTGGTCGGTAAAATTAAAATGAGTTGAAATTTTGGTGAATCATTCCTTGAATCACTTTCTAAAAGTCCGGAACTATTTCTTTTTCGATAACATTCCTTACTCATAAAACAAGATTAAAGTGTCAAACAAAGGTCGACACCGATATTTTCACCTCCGAAGATGTCACGGTTTTGCCCGGATTCGGCCATTTTTTTTTAAAACGAGTTCTGCGCTCAAATAAATGGCCCATAAGTTTTAGCCAAATCTTTCTTGATTTCATAACGAAATCATGTGAAATTCCGTAATATTTTAATATGATTTATAATTTATTTAAAACTGAACGCGAGTTGATCTTGTGAACTTTTGAGGAGAAACGTCAGAAAAATTACTACTACGCAAAAAATGACGACAATCTTGGGTGAAATTTCCCAGAAACACGTCGACGGCATTATTAATTTATTTCTCAGATAAAGCTTCTGATTCGCCTCATGTTCACTGTTAAAAGTGCACAAGAGAGCACTGAGTCAGCTTCGGAAAACGTCGCTGCTTAGAGTGACTCATTCATTAACTCGTTCATGGCGAAGAGCGATGGCGGTGGCACACATACTCACTTGAACCAGGGGTGTTGGCACCCTGGCAGGGGTGAATGCCCAACGGAAACTCTCAGGTGGATGAACAAAGGTGCGAAGAAGGGGTGCCGCAGATCGGCCGTTGCAATGAAATAAAATTATTCCGGTGCGCGAGGGTGGGAATGTTAAGGGTGCTGTCTTCGGGTGGAAAGCAGGAGGGGATCTCACAAGGGATTGGCTCAAGGTAAGGGGGAGGATGAAGTTAAAGATGCTAACAGTATTAAATATGGGAATATTTTTTTAACATTTATTCGCATAATTCGTTTTTCGCCATTTTCAACAAAACGGTGAGTTTTATCGTAAAATTAGCTCAGAACAAAATTGTAGAGAATAAAATTATCTACAAAAATTGTATTAATACTACTTTTTTCTAAGAGCCACCGTTTCTGAGATATAACGATTCAAAAAGTTGGAGATTTTGTAGTTGGTGGACATTTAAAATGGCGAAAAACTAACTTTTTGGACTTTTGACTCCGAACGAATTGCTTTTTCAGCACAGGATCGATGTTATACTTTTATAATTTTTTTTCCTCTCCCATTTAACCCAATGGGAAGGGCATATATTTATTTATATAAACAATTTTTAATCAGTATTTAGGCTTACTGTCTATGGAATAATAAATATATAATATATAATAATATAAATGAATATATAAATTAAAATTTTTATGATGGTTAGGTTGGAGTTGATTTTTTAATTTTCATTCTGTATTTTTCTTTTTCTATTTCATTTATAAATTCATTTGAATTATGCTGTTATTGTAATTATATATTTATCGTTTCATACTAAAATTTGTATTGGAATTATTGTACCTTGGAAGAAATGTAAAAAGTGTAAAAAGTGTAAACTGGAAAGGAATGTGAACTCTTAAATGGGCAAAGCGAACGTCCTAAAACGCCGACAACTCCCAATTATTAAAAATAAAATTTGACTTGAGCCCGTGGGATCATTCTGACGAATTCCCCGAAGAGAAGGTTCCCTCATCTGCGTCACCATTCCCAAAATAGAGGAATCCGTCTTCTGGTTGGCAACTTCACAAACAAATGAGAGAGTGCACAATTCAGAGCCATTTCGAGGCGTAATCTCATTCCGCTTTCACATCGCATTGTGTTTGTGGAGATCGTTGAGGAGAACACGTCCAAGCATGGCTCTTAACACTCTTTAACTCTTTAACTCTTTAACTGTAACTCTCCCCGATGTTTGTTTACTTTTATTTTTATTCATAACCAGTGAATCATAAACAGAAAAGAAAATCCGCCCACAGGATCTTCTTTATTATTCCTATTTTTAATTTTCTTTCGTTTTCGCTTTTTCATTTCGTCTGCGGACATTTTTTCTTTTTCTATTTTATTTAATACTTTCCCAATCCGAAAAATCATTTCGCAACCCACCACGCTAAATATTAAGGAATTTGGAAATCTACTTCGCTAATTTGGAATTATTTTCAGTTTTCGCGTCATTAAAGAATTTTTACGTAAAACATTGATTTTGTGCGCTCACGCAAATTCGAAGATGTCCACCTTGAAATTGAAGCAGTTTAGCCTTTGATTTGTTTTATTTTAACTCAGTTCGTCTCTTCCGTAAACACATTATGGCGCTGACGCTTTGAAAAGATCAATTTTCAAAGATCAAACCCCCAATCATTCAAATTTTATAATAATCATTACATAAAAGAAGTTGAATTTGGGCAAAGGCCGCGTATTTACGAGAAAATCTGTATTCATTTCTCCCTTTTCCTCCCCGAGGAAAGCTCAGCAAAAAGAAACAGTCAAGTGGAAAAATGTCAGATTTATTATGGGTGTGCACAAAATTTGGCCTTTTCTCCCGGGGTTGAAGACAAAGGCCAAATTTGGAGAAAAGGTGAGAGAAGTTAAAAGGGTGTTTCGAACGGAGAGGGTGGAAAAGAGTCGCTTCCACTTTGAATGAATGAAACACAATAGAAGAGAGGGAATGTGGGAAAAAATTCGTTTGCTTTATTTTCGTTGGCGATGATAAAAAAAGAAAAACCTTCAAAGTTGAAGGTTATACCAATTTTTTTTAATGGCACACAAAAGAAATTTCCTTCGTGTTCTTTTTCTCTAAACAAAATATTTACTAAGTAAGGCAGAAAGCGTGATTCACTTGTCGCAGTCCAACAACCTTTCCAAGTGTGACACTCTCATTCAACCCTCTTTTGGCCTTTCACGGCCAAACTCTCCCCAAAGGGTTGCCAAGGTGGCATCGGGAAGAAGGAAACCCTCAATGGAGCCTTCATAAGCTCTGCCACTGTTGCAGGTACAAATGAGCCCTACACAGGCTCTGCCTCGATGTAGTGCTTTCGGAACCTGAATTTAATTCCCTTTCCTCATTTATAAGAAACTAACATGTAATGTCTACTAATATTTACTTATTTTTATTTATTTATTTTTTATTTATATTTTTTCTCTTTCTTTTCATACAAACATATATAAACTTTTTACTCAGAAACCGTTTTCTTACGCCCGATGTAAATCGGAAGATATTTCCGGGCGTAAAAAAAGCAGAAGACTGAATTAATATCGTCTCTAAATTACATGTTTATCAAGGGTAAATAATACAAATGAATATAATTTATACAAAGCCCTTTGCTTTGTATATTTTTTAATCCCACCTCGCATTTCTGCCAATTTATTTATAGAATCATATTATTGGAAATTTATTTTCAGAAATGTATTTTTAGAAATCTATTTTTAGACGTCTATTTTTAGAAATCCACTTTAGGAAATATATTTATGGAATTTATATATAGACAATTATATTTGCAGAACTGTATTATATTTTTCTTCATTTATTTAATAATTCATATCTCAGTGTTACGTGTCAAATATAAATACTGAAAAATACTGTAATTACAAGCAATGTACTCAAAAATTCAATAATAATGTTGTAGATTTTATTATCCCCAAGGGAGTTCGGCTTCTGTCTTTTCTGTCTTTGAGGACATTAGGCCAAAGGTCGTGACGAGGGACGTTCGTATTTAATTCACTAAAAATATTTAAATATTTAGATTTCATATTTAATTAAAAAAGAGAGAATTGTTGTGGTTTTTGGCGGCCGTTCGGCCCTCACTTTATATTTTGGGATTATTGGATTAATTGGATTAATTGGGAAGCGGTTCTTAAGGATTTTGCATATGAAAGGCAGTCAGGAAATAAATCCGAGATCGACTTTCACTAATTATAACGATGATTTGGGCGGCGGTGCCTTCCGATGCTAATCGAGAACAGTTTGAGCGAAGAGAATTTAAAAACTGAAAAAAAACTGAAAACTCAATTACTAGATTACGAAAATAATCCGAGTTATTGGTTTGGGACGACGCCAAAGTGTAAATGGAATTTATTTAGATTTCCGGTGGCACGAGTCCTTTGTGAGCACAGCCCTCGCTCCCATGCTTAGCTTCGTTGGCGCCACGACATTCTGCCACCACGTTATTCAATTAATTGTGGGTTGATGTCCTATGTAACAATCTGCAAGAAGTTCGCTTCCCAGCGCTATTCCCCTCATCGGTGCGCCTTCTTGCTCTCAACACTTTTTTCCTAAATGGGACGGATGCTCCTATACTTCGTACCATTAAAAGTGCCACTTTACTCATTTTTTACTTTGATTCCCTTTTTTCACACTATGTTTGTTCGCGTTGCACCCACTGCGAGGCGATGTTTACCCTTTGTTACCCTTTTCAGACACGCAAATGTTGAGCGGTTGAGCGCTCGAAAACTAAGCAGTGGATCAGTCAGCACTGAAATTGTGTTTCGCCTGCTGCCAAGTAATTAAGTGTATAAAATGGCGATGTACAATTGGGGTTAAAGAAATAATTTTGTTTTCGGTGAGACTTTTCAGGAGTTTTGTTTACATTCCCGAATTTGAGATTTTGTCAGTAAATAATAATATTTTCTTTTTTGAGTTTTTTACTGCAGCTCCATTCGTTGCACTTTTTATCAGTTCTCTTCAGAAGTAAATTTACTCTTTACTGAAGCCTTTATATTATCGAACCTCAGCAACTTTATATCTGCGGAGATTCCTCCATATATTTAAATAGTTGTTTTGCGGGTGAGTACGCAGCTGATAAAAGCGATTGCTTCAGAATCACGTAATTATGAAATTTTTTACTTTACACTTTCTATCGGCAACCGAAAGAACCATGCAATCGGTCATTGCCCCGTTTGCTCACGTGACAATGTTTTACCCTACTTTTGCTTAGGTACCTTGATAATCCCACCCAAATTCATCTTCCCCCCTCCCCCTTCTTTCACTTTTGCTTTACCCGATCGACAACTCTCAATCTTCGTCATTTTATCCGTCATTACATCTTTCCATATCGATTTTTTATCGCGTCCTGCATTCATTCCTTTCTTGTTGGTATACATCAAAATAAATTAAGAAAAAAGATTTTATTTAAATTAAAGATGGCTGAGTTTATTAAATTTACAGAGCAGTACAATGTGTATTATACAGAACACTCAGCCATCTTTTTTTTTAAATAAAATCTTTTTTCTCTTATGTATATCAACAAGAGAGGAATGAATGTGTGTTTATTATTTTTTACCTTTTAGTGCGTTTTCAATATAAGAGATTGTAACTTAAAAACTTTTTTCATTTATTTATTTTTTAAATTTTTAGACAACACTAAAAACTTCACCTGCAATTGCAATTACAAAAAAAAAAAACAAAAGACAATGGCCAAAATATTGTGACGTCACATTATTTATACCCCGAAATTTGTCATTGTAAAAAGAATTCCAAGAAAACTGTTAAAAGATGTTAATTGCATACGATTACACTACCTTAATTCGGTTTTGTTAAAAAAATGCAATTAAGAGACAAACCCCATCTTCTTACTTTGAAATTCAGCCGCCAACCCCGCAGTTACAATAAAACCATGAAATGACGACTGTTAATGTGGACTTCTCCTTATTTGATTGTTTTTCTTATTTTTCGAAAATAAAAGACAGGTGCCATCATAAACTGCTCTTTATTTGATTGTTCTTCTTATGTTAAATGTGGCACAAACTTACACCGCCCGTGCGTTACAAAATTTCGGAGTTAAACAAAAGATTGTAAAATAATATAACCACTGGAGGGGACAGCGATTGTGCTCAGCGAAAAGCTTAATAATTGAAAATGGTCGACTCCTCCGTCTTCGGTTCATGCTCCTAATAAGATCTTTCACGGAAATTACGCTTTCCTTTTTTTCTATTCAAAAGTTCCGTTATTAGCATTTATTCGTTTACTGTGAGAACATATCAGTTTGGGTTCCCTCTCAAAGACTTCTTTTGCCTCTTAATAAACTGTTACGAGGCCAACAAATCATTTCTTGCACGCATTGTTTTTAATCCTTCTCTCTTTTTATTATTTCTATTTTGAATTCATTCATCGACTCAAAAAGTATTATTTTTGAGTTGGAAAAAGTCAAAAATAACTCAGACTTATTGTCTGTGTTATTGTGAAGTTTCACGCGATTATCAGAAGCAGATTAACGCTTCACTTTAAACCAAAAACTTCCTCATTTCGATAAAATCAGCCAAATGTTACGGAATATCTGTGCAAATAATTTAATTGGGATTTTGAGAGTATTTAGTTCGGTAGAAAATTGAGGGAAAAGAATTTGGGAAAGGTCAAAGGTCACTAAGTTGGTTTTTGGCCATTTTCAGCAAAAAAAGAAAAGAAAATGCACAAAAGGGATCCGAGTCAGTTTTCTGGCGTTATTTTATTAAGAGTTATTTTCGAAACAAAGTTTGGCCTTCGAATTCATTATGTAAATGCAGTTAATTTTGTTTGGGAATTTTCACAGGCCGCCATTAGGTAAATCCGAATTAAGTGTGCTCATCCTGCAGCTTACGAAACGAATTCATCTCCCGAACAATGTTCCAGATGAAAAAAAAAAAATGGCGTCAACGTCCACCGCCAACACAATCCACTTTCGAATGCTTTATTCCTTCTGCGTTCACCCGGAAGAATGTTTCCAATGTTTCTATTAATACATTAATTCTTGCGTGCGAGGTAACAGATACAACATTCCCATCTTTTAAATATCGTTGGCAACTCTGATTTCTGCTCAAGTGAGAAAAACAAAGCTTATCATTATTGTTTTTTAGCCGCGACCGTTAGTTTTAAACCCGTTTCCATTATATACTTCGTCGGTAAGAATATGTCACGATTAGAAAGAAATATCAGAAAAGATTTTCATTCGCAAGTGACGTAATGAGTTCGGTTTTCACTCGCAAACCCTACTTGACTTATGCAAGATTATTTTATCTCTTACGCCCGCTCATTTCTTTGTTTTTATGTTTATCATATGCCCAGACTGGAGATTGTGACCCAATATGTCACGGAAGCAGATTGGTACTGTTAGTTTTGAAACACTTCTCCAATTGAGACTCTTTCACGAGGATATTACACTTTTCATTGGCAATGAGGACATCATCCGACGAACACAGAACACTCAGAGGATACAATCACACCAACATTCATTTTTCATCGAAGAAGCCCATCATGAGAGGTGGCATTTAACCCGTTAAGCCTTAAGCGGTTACGTTCTGATCTCTTGTATGACGGATATATCCTAAAATAATAAAAATAAAAAATTATTCAATGGATATGACGAATATATACGGCAGCTGCTGCAAAAACGTGGTCACTACAAAAGCCACAAAGCCACTACAACACGACAACGCGCCGAGCCGCTTAACGGGTTAACATCATTTCCATTATATGTTATGTTTAATTACAGCTTATAAAATATTGAAATAAAAGTACAAAGATGATTTACAGTATACACATTGAAGAGGAGACAAAAAATGAAAGGCAAAGAGTTGAAAAAGAGTTGAATCTTGCAATGCTCATAGCCTTATTAAATAAACCAACCAAGAAACAGTGTACAAGAGATGGCCGCCGAAGGGTTAAAAGCTAATCTCGCAGTTTTTCCAAATTTTAAGAATCCTTTTTCCCCAATTATTCTCAATATGGGAACGTTAATGTCTCGAATGCATTAACTCTTTGTGGTCGTATTAAATTTGGACGTGGGTATCGTACTGGTGGGAACAAACCCCTAATCCCAAATAGATTCTTTAGGCATTCAGGTTCCCTCAGGAAAAGCGTAAACTGACATAGGAATGCATACAGTATACACTTGCTGTGGTGGCTGAGAGCAGACATACGACCGCAAAGTGTTAAAAGGGTTGCTTAACCATTTAACAATGCTAAACTCGCTTTAATGAGAAGTTTGAGAAGTGGATTCACATTTGCCACGAACCGATTAAATGTTTTTCCATAAAACCTTGGTTTCGTATACCTGAGTATTGTAATTTAAAAATATTCATCTGTCGCCGCCGATAGCAAACTCCACCTGCCGAAGAAGTCGGAATGGCATTTAAACAAAGAAGTGAGTCTTCCACTTTGCACCGTTCATTCACCTGCTTTTCTTTTAAATATAACTCTTTTGCCACCGCTACAAATAATTTACAATTATATTAATATACTAATATGTAAATCTGTTAAAGGAAATTTGTTTTCTATAAGCTAAGATCTAAACAAACAAAATTGAGTTTTTTCAGAGCTTTTTTTTTGGAAGGGGCGAAGCCCCTGGTGCTAAATAAATTTTTAAAAAATTACAATTTATTGGCTGTTAAATGTGCACCGATTGCAGCTGAACCTGAATAAATCATCTGCCAACCTGATTGCAGTGAAAATAGTGAAAAGAGTGAAAATTGAAAACATTCTCAACGCACTCAGGTTTTGTGTATGGCCTCCAGAAAAGGTCAAAAACGCAGACAAATACAGTATAAGTGAATTCTGGGCTGTCCAACCAGTTTTCATCTGAAATTAGCGGAAATCGCGGGCGAAGTAAAATTCAATCTTTTTTTAATAAATGTTGCTTTCAGTCTGGTTATTGTCTTTTCACAAATCATGGCTTCCACTATTTACATAACATAGATATAATCGTGTTCAACATCTTAGCAGTTATGTAATTTCCCTCTTTTCTTCTCTCTCTCTCTCTCTCTGAGTCTCTGCCAGGTTCTGAAACCGTTTTGCTGTAAAAATATCTCTGGAGTTGTTTAATAATTACCAAAAAAGAAAAGGGTTTTGCAGTCGCAGGTGGCGGTGCAATGTCAGTGCGCGCGCATTATGAAAACCCCAAAACATCGTTTAAACATATTTATAATTAAGTATGATTGCTTTCAAGGTCACCGACGATTTTTTCAACCCTTTTATGGTTAAACTACTGTTCAAAGCAAAAATTAACATTAATTGGAATAATAATTTCTTTTCACGAAGGGATTATAAATTTTTATCTTGTCAATGTAATAAATGCCTGTGTTTGTGCATTTCATGTTTGTTATCTGAAGAACCACTGAACCGATTTCGAGTGGACTTTTTCCAAAAGACGCTTATTCTTTCACAGTTTCATCTGTTCCATTTCTCATTTTTCCAAGTCAGGAGAAAGCCTAGAAATATACAAAAAACTGTTAAGTTGCGGCCAAAAACCAAAGTATTGTTGATTTTCGTCGGGCTATTTTGATTATGGACTTGAGAAATATATTATTATATTATTATATGTTGTGCCCTACAGTGTTCAGCTTTCAGGAAACATGTTTTATTCTATCAGATGCAGATTGTGCCCCATCAAGGGCGAAGCTCCAGCCGACATCTTGGCAATGGGGCCCCCATTAAACTTTTCAATTAGATAATCCCATTTTCACGAATTAGAGCCCAGGTTCGAAGAGCCATGAGTAAATTTCAACGGAATAAGGTCAATTCCACCGCGTTATAACACGAAGGATTAATTTCTTTTTTTCACAGTGACCCGAACATGTCTTAAACGGTTCTGATTAACGACAATTATTCCGCCACTCGCGCACATGCTTAGCCTATGGACAGACACAAACACTAATTTACGTTATGCGACTATCTTATGTCACTCCATAAGATAACTGCGTCGCTGGCGGTTGGACGGAAACCGCTCTACTCGTAAGCTCAACATGAGGCGAACAGGGCAAGTTAACGGGGGTTTCTGTTAACCGCTACCTTGTTGCCATCTATCGTTCATTTTTCCTACCATTAAAAGACGTTTAAAAACCGTTATTGCTAATGAATGGATTCATGCATGACCATCGAGCTCCAGAATTAGGGTTAGAATGACAGAACAGGTTTTCCATTACAATAATGTAGTTATTATCTCGCCTCTGCTGGGTGTTGTATTATATTACGGAGAGGAAGAGAATCCCTTCTGCGGAAGTGAACATTATTCGGACAAATACAGCAAATTCTGTTTGAAGGAATGAATTTTCCTACTAATTAACCTCCAAACTCGTGAAAGTGTCAAATACATAAAGACGCATGACTTTTTTTAGAATAATTTAAAAAAGAATAACACGTGAGTTGTTAGGAGTTGAAAATGGGGATCCGTGTAACACAAAATGAAGGCGTACTTTCACTGCTGTCATCTGATTCGTTTTACTTAGAAGGTTTCTAATTCGTTTCACCTCAATTAAACCCCGAGGCAGTGCATTCGTTTTAAGAAAATTTTAGCAACTCTTTAATTAATACAATCTCACTTCCTTCAGGTTTCGTCCCCAACGGGCATCCTCCTTCGGCCTGCAACACACCGACAATGTTTGCATCTTCTCCATTGCAACACCATTATTTACCATGGCCAGAGAAGGGTTGTTTCGCGATGGTTCGGCGATGGTTCGGCAATGTTCGGTCGCGATCGCTATCGGAAGCACGTGGTCGAAACGTGGTCGAAACGTGGTGGGAACGTGGTCGGAACGTGGCCGGTGGCGCTAATCCGAAGACGAGGTTGCGCTATTGCAAAGGTTTGGAATGTCTAAAGCAAACAAATGTTAGGATATCGTTCGAGTGCCTCATGAATTTTATCATTTTCATCGAAACTAAACTCGGATTTTCTTGTTCTTTTGGGTGTCACTTGGCAAATCCAATTATTAATGCTTATTTAACTTTAAATCTTTCTTATATCATCTCGCGTGGGAGTTACTTTGCCTCCCTTAATTTATGCTCCCGTCAAATTAGACATTCAAGCTTTTATAATTTCGTAAGAAACTGAAAACTGATGAAATTGTACAGAGTATAATTCTAAAAGAAATGTCAAAAATGGGAAATGAACTGGTTCGGGGTTAAAGGTCCAAAAAGTTGGTTTTCCACCATTTTAAAAATGGCCACCAACTTTTTGAATCGTTGTATCTCAGAAACGGCGGCTCTTAGGAAACAAATATAAATATATTTGTGTAGATAATTTAATGCTCTACAATCTTCGTCTGATCTAATTTTACGATAGAACTTACCGTTTTGCTGAAAATGGCGAAAAACCAATTTTTTATTTATACTTTTATAATTACACACTCTGAACAATTGGACCAAGTTTCAGCTTCCTAATTTGACTAACTGACCGAAAATACGTGGAAAAAATCCTGAATGCGGAGCAGAAAACTCTTCGTTTGATTCCCAACTTTGCTATAAACATTAATCTAATAAAATTGAAGGAAATCGGAAATGAAAGTCGGAGATGGGCCACAAAGGAGAGAGAAGGGCCGAAAAGGGGGCCGAAAAGGGGGCCGAAAAGGGGCGGACGTCCCACTCGAAAATCAATAGCCAACTATGACGTCGCATTCATTCAGTCGGCAGTTGAAAACCTCTGCTGAATCGATAAAGTTTTCGGGTTTCCCTCGGGGTTTCGGTTCCTGTGGGAGGCCGCCTACGCACGCATTTCACTTCTCAAATAATGCCAAACGATAATTAAACTCAGCAATAACGAAAGGAGAATATATTGTCAGCTATGAATTTAGGAGTTGCCAATCATTGGGAAACCGTGGAAACCGTTATCTGTTTTCGGAAAGAAAAATAAAAGTAAAACTTTATAACTTTAATATTTAAAATCATTTAACTTTAATAACTTTAGAGTGGAACAATGTGACACTTGATCAGTTTGGTGTTGCATTAGAAGAATCTTCCAAAGAGAGTTCTAATGAGATAAGAATCAATTATCTTGTTGCCTCGCAGTAAATAGATAAGCGCTCGCTTTACACAAGTGAGGTTTTTGCCAATCTCAATGTAGATAAAATACCATATTTTAGTTAGGCCTATCAAATTTATTTAATAATCATACTAATATTTAAATCTGTTCAAGGAATTTCTATGTGTGTGTGTGAGCACTCCGTTTCTGTTTTCTAAGATTTAAAGAACCACCGAACCGATTTCGACAAAGAATTATCTGCGCAATGTCTCATTTTTCCAAAATAAGCAAAACCTGTTTAACTTTACGAATTCCTTTCTGCTGTTAAAGGGGATGATGTTCGGTGCATTCAGTTTTTCATAAATTATATTGAGGTATATATGAGGATATATATACTCCCAAGAGGGCAGAGGGGGTTGCAAAGCCCCTTAGTCCCCTTAGTCCGCAATAAATAAATAAGTTTTTATTGTGAATTAAAAGTGAAACTTCATTCGTTAAGACATAATGCAACGATCGTCTTCGAAGGCGAACAATAATGGAGCGTTATACAAATGAATAATGAGAATGTTAGTGTTGCAGTCTCCTAAAAACAACGCATGACTTTCCATGGAAAAATTTTAGTAAGAGGGAAATGATATGGTCAAGGACCGCAGCCGTATCACGAAGAGAAAGTAAACCAACGACTTGCAATCATGGTCACTTTTCGTCTCAATTCCATTACTTCTTGCATTTGTGCACATCACATGACAAATGTTCGCATTTCGGTTTCTGTAAATGCTCATAACAGAATATTATTAGGTTCTGTTTTATTAACAGCAAATTGGATTAAAATTTCCAGATAACATATAAACATAACACATAAAAACGACTTTGAGGATATTTTAAATGAGATTTGGGTTTGATTCGCACTATGTCACCTCCTTTAATGCATTCATCAAATAAAAACGGTTGGTTAGTGATTGCGCGTCCAAAGTTTTACCCCTTTCAGTCTCAGTGGTTTTGCATTGGAACCACCTATTTTTTAATTATTTTTTAATATGCACAAATTGGGATACATCAAATTGTTGGTCTTTATGTCTATGGAATTGTTTCAAACGAATCCATAGACGTTAATTAATATTTTTCTAACGACTATTTAATGGTGATTCCAATTTGTTTATGAGAAAAATTCCAGAAAAAATGGTGGTTTCACATTTTTCCAAAAACTAGTTTCATTTTTCAATGTAAATTATTAACTTTCCTGTTTGAAAAAGGCTGAACTCAAAGGGTTAAACCAATATTAATAAGAACTGTATAAAACACTGTTATATTGGCTGGAAAAGGGAGATGAAATTTAATTATGTAATTATTTTACTTTTGATTCTCGTTATTTATTACGTAAGACCAGGTTGTTGTTAAATTTATTCGAAAAGTATCAAATGAAGAACTCATTACTGAGCTCAAATAGCGAAGTAATTAAATTCCACTAAATGAAGAGAAACTCGAGCTTCAAAATTCACTGTCTTGAGCCATTCGCGATGAATGACACAAACTGAGCAATGAAAGATGAATGAAATTATATTTTTAGTGCAGCTTTCGTGTTTGAATTTTGCAAAAAAGTCTGCAGAAAACCGCTTTAGGAAATACAATATGGGACCAACATTTTCTAAATTAGAATTTAATTTTAGTTTATGAAAAGTATAAATACTGACAGACAACTGCATCCACTGTCTGTTGCAACTACGCTTTTAAAAATATTAATGCTTGGCTTCTTTTCGTATTTAAACTTAAACTTAAAAATTTAAATAAAGTGGGCACTGCGACCGTTAGAAAAGGTAATTTTTTGTTTTAAATGTTGTGGCAAACCCTCTGGCCAAAGCTAAGCCTATTTAATGATGAACCACGTAGTTGTTCTACAAATAATCATCCGTTAATTGCGCATTCTCGAGAGATTATAAGACGGAAAATCCGAGTTTCACCGAAAGTAAACTTTCCCAATGTCGTCAGCAGAAGCAATTATTTTCGCGCCAACGTTTGTTTACTTTATGACTTTTATTTACAACTTTTGTTTTCGTCGTAAAACAATTCATGTGAATAATTATAAAAGAATTAATTTAAACAGCGCAAAAAAGAACAGAGATAAGACAGATAGTTAATGCGTAATTTGCCGCTTCTCACAAATTATTTATATTGTCGATTTTTGTGAATTTCTTGACCGAAAAGCCGTGAAAATAAAAAAGTAAATATTACTGAAACTGGCAGTTAATTATTTTATTTATATTAATATCTCGCTCAATAGATCTTAATTTTTTATAAGAAGAATAAGAGAATTTCAGTATTTGTCAAAATAAGTTTACCTCTTTTCCAAATTAATGAGAAATTCGAGAAAAATAATTTGAACTCATATAAATGTCATTTTAAGCCAAATAAAATGATGGATGCTTTTGTATTGTCACTGTAATTTCAAATCTAAAAATTAACTCAAAAACCTTTTGACTTATTCATATTCCTTTTCATCAGCCAATTGAAGAATCTCTCAGTTCTTCTAGGGGTAATTTTTGGGTAACTTTAAGGTGATTTAAACATCATACATTAAGATACTTATGACAACAGAGTTACATGAAAGGAGTCAAATTTCACACAAAAGTTAAGCCTCACTTCAATAAAAGCAAATTATAAATTTCATCACCTTTCCTTTTCAACAAAATTTGTCTCACTACATTGTCCAACCAACAGATTTTAATTTTACATCAACCATTAAACAACAAAACAATTTCCATAAATGAACCTTTTATTTTTGAAATTCTAATTTTAATCATAATTTGTCTTTTTTTAAATGAATTCAGTTTAAAATAAAAGGTTCAAATATAAAATAAAAGCCTTAACAGAGTCTGAAATAAACTTTCTGATTTGATTTTTAATAAAAAAATAATTTAACTATTTTTAAAAGATTTTATTTAGCCAACTTAATTGTTCTGATCATCAGATTCCCTCTGCGGCCGAATCTGAGTTGGGGGATTCATGAGAGATTTCAAAGGATCGGGAGGAGTAACACTTAGTCGCACACCAGTAATGACTGAACTAGTAGACAGTACTTTGAAGGTCATCAACGAGCCGAAAAGCACGTGCTGAATGACCGGAAATTTGCTAAGGACTTCCGCTTTGTACATTTTGATCAAACCTTGATTTATTTTTGACCAACTGCTCACTCCACTGATATTCCACAGCTGATTTGAATGTTCTGGAAAAGGCCCAGTTTTCACTTGATTGATGAAATTGATGCAAGCAATGAAGAGGTATTCATTTTTGTATACTTCTATATTTTCAGGTAAGAGAAATGATTTTGGTTCCACTCTTGGATGAGCTGAAAATAAAAAACCATTATTGAACATGAGAACAACAAAATGAAACAAACCAATCCTTATGAAAAGTGAAAATATTCTGGATTATTACCAACTAACTGTGCACTTCCCCAAATAAAAGGCATGAACTGATAATCGTCCAAACTCCACACTCCATGACTTCCAGCTGGTTCCATTCTGTAGACAGTTTGCAATCTCCTCACCAAATTCATATACCTGAAAAATACATCCTTTAGTGTCAATCTTTTTAACATTTATCTTAACTCTTTATTAATATTAACAGTACTCACCTATTGAAAATCCTAAGAACAACAGCAGCATTATCTTCAGCTGTAAAAACTCCAATTTTATAACAACAACAAAGAAACCATAGAAATGCCATTTCATGACCAGTGCCATAATCTATCCTAACTGGATTTCCAAAAGCTTCTGTAAAATAAACCATGATTTCTGGTATTGCTCTGTAAAATTTTTCAGGTAGGGTTTTTTGCAGCAAATCTAAAACATCCTGTTAAAAAAAACATATGAGTCAATAAATGCATGTAAAGTATTGGACAACTTTAACTGAATTCGGCCATAACATTACCTGAGTTAACCTCTTATGCCAAGATTTGAAAGCTTGATTTCCAAACCTTTGGGGTTGGTCAACTGGTGGGTACTCCTCAATCCACTGATCAATTGTATTCAGCAGGTCAACCATGTTTGTACAATTTACAGAAACATGGATTTTACTGCTGATGGGCATGCTCTTGACTGATTCATTGAGAGCATTGAAAAAGGTAACGTAATCACGATAGGCTTCGGTCCTCTCCCATATCTGCATGTCATCGATGGTAAAAACCGCTCTCTTGGGAGTGACATATTCGTGATCATCGGTAACTGTCAAAAAAATTACCAAACCATTACAAAGTAATGCAATAGAGCATTCACTATGGATGTTAATTTAAGCCGAAGAAAATACTTGCCACAAGCACAGAGACTACTCCTGGATGCGCTACTCATTAGGTTTAATTAAATAATACTTTCTTAAAGCTTTCAAATTATTCTTGAGAGTACACAAATTAAAGCACAAACTCTGGGAAAAAAATTGACATCCGACTGCTTTTTATATTATGATATGACAGTCGCCATTGCCTCAGATATCTTATTTGTTACTCTATGATCCTTCTTTAGTGATTATTACTTTATGACGATTACTCTATGACTTTTAAAAAGTAACGGCTGTTACTTCGTAATCAGGAATCAGCTAATGAAAAAATAAATAATCTGATAATTTTTTATAGCAGATCGCAAAATTTCAGAAAATACAAAAACACCTCAAGAGTTTTCGCTACTATTTTATGCAAATTTTTAGGGATATTTATTACAAATTAGGACAAAACAAAATCGAAACCGGGAATTGGAAACTTAAGAAATTGTAATTTTTTAAGTAAAATTTAAATTTAACGTGCATTATTGACATGTTTTTATTATTTTACAGTTAAACCCGTACCATAAAAATGGTCTTTTACAGTTATGACCAAGAAAAATGTGCTTTTTAAATTAGGGGAAAATTTTAATTTCGATTAAAAAAAGTTATGACAGCACCGTAACGGTTTTTTTTTTGTAAAAGTAATTTTTTCAAGCTGACTTTAAGAAAATTATAAACTTACTCAAGCTTTACTTACACAAAAATTATAAGAACTTCAATGATAAACAATATTATGAGCAAAATTTTAAAGTTAAAGAACATAATAAATAAATAAAGCACAAAACGGGGGATTTACATTTTCATCAAGGCAATAAAAATATACTTTGGGGTTAAATTTTCTTAACTAAACTTTATTTTTAAATGAAAGTAAAGCCATGAAAAAATTTGCCATTGTTTAATAATTAAAATAAAAGATGAAACTTTTGCAAGATGCAAGCTTTTGCAAGACTAGCACCCTGCAGTTCAGATAAATTATAACTGTAAAACAGAAATTAGAGTTTTACAATATAAAAAAATATTTTTTCATTTTTTGTTTTAATTATTTTAATTAAAATACAAGATTTTCTACTGTAAAAATCTTTATATTTATAACTTGAATATTCAACATGAAGGAAACTTCATTAGAAATTTTGTTTTAATTAGAAATTAATTCGGAGTTGAGTTTAGGGATATCAAATTAAATATTTTGAGGAAACATGGATTCAATTTAATGATATAAAATTCAGAAAACTCACATATTTTTAATTTTTATTTTATGTTAGGATATCACAAATGTTTTTACAGTCAATTGTATGAGGTAATGTCTAGGGTGTTTTAACCATTAAAAATATTATCAATGTAAATTTTTTACCATTGTGATAACAATAACAACATTTTTCTAAAATTCCATTTTTTCTGATATTTGGGTCTCTGCTGTAAATGTGGCTGCCAAATTCACAGATTGTCACTTGATTTTAAATTATTTAACCTCTTCTGTTTGTTGACCTGTTCCAATTCTTCAAATTATTATGTTGTCAGTCTGTGTTGGTTGCAATTATTTCTAAACAAAAGTTTTATCAATTCAGGCATTTCTGAGGACAAAACAGGAAAATTAATAAAAAAACAAAAATATTTGTTTGACATTACAACAAAAGACAGATGATTTTTGTACTGAGAGAAAAATGTGCTTTCAAAGCATTTTAACTGAAATCACAAGCAAATAGTGATTTTTGAGATATTCTCTTCCAAAATAGGATACACTCTGCGCTCTGAAAAAAGACCGCCAAACTCCACCCAAAAAGTCCTCTCTTATAAAAGTCAGAAGATTTAGAAAAATTAAATGACTAAACAATTATAAATGACACAATAATTAAAATAACTGCCCTTGATTAAAATTAATTTTTTCAAGTTTTGAGTTTCAGAAGTGTTGATTAAATCATATAAAAGTTTCATTAGTAATTTACAATCTGAAAGTTTTTTTGAAATTTAGTTGGTTTCATTTTGGAAACCATTAACAATAAATTGTGAAATATTTGGTCGTTGTGTGTTATGTTTTCAATTGTTAACAGTGAATGAATAAATTAGATAAAATTTAAATTTTTACAAATGATTGGAAATGTTTGTGGCAGCCCTTGACAAATTCATAAAATATGTCATCCTAATTGAGGTTTGTAAAAAAATGAAGAGAATCGTCTTTGGTGGAATCAGTGAGTGCTCTCCATTGGACAGACAATTGATGTGCTTCAAATCCTTCCCGTTTATTTTGATTATTCTGTGAAAAAAAACAGAAATTATATAAATATAAAACAATTCAGAATTAAAATTTTAAAAGTTTTTTAGAACTGAAAGTTTTTTCAAATCTCAAATGAGAATGATTGTATACATCTTTGTATAATATCTTTGTCTTTGACTTCAATACAATTACTTATGTTCAATACAATGTTACTTAGTTATGGTCTAATTTATTTAAATTAATAAACGTTTAGAGTAGAAAAACTAAATAATATGAATATAATAATAAAATGATAAAAAATATTTGCAAAAACCCTGCCACCCCAGCGGAGAAGCGGGTAAATGAAAACTAAATTAAAGTATAAAATAACTTCAAGTAATGTAAAATAATGAAATAATAATATATTTTTAGCCAGCAGTTTAACTGGTGACGGCCATTTTTGGGAAAGGGTAATTAAATGTACTTACTCGTATAAAATGAATATTCCGAATAAAATGGTTGAAAGGAAATTATTATAGCACCGTCTCATTGGTGCAGGTTCGGGGTCCGTTGACCAAAGAGTACCTGGAACTCCCCCCGTTTCTTCTGCTAACAACAGTCCCTCGTATAAAGAGTTCTTTAAATGTCTCTCTAAACTGGCGGGACATCCCGCAATAAATAGCAAAATTAATTGGATAGCTAACTATGATAAAAAAATTAGAAAATAAAATCAGTACATTGGCGATGCTATAGTCTAATATTTCGGTTATACCACTGGATATGATATGTAGAACAGTTATAACGGCCAGAGGTATCTCCACTGCGAGGAAGACGGTCACCACCACTATCAGCATTAGCGTGGTGCAGTTCGAGTCCCTGATCTTCTTGCTCTCGCTCTTCCGGTTCTCCTTGAACAGTTCCTTCCGCTTCAGCTGCGCCGCCCGCATCGCCCGGAACAACAGCACGTTCAGCACCACCAGCGACACGCAGGGCACCGAGTGCACGAACACCACGCGGAAGCAGTAGTACACGGTGAAGTACACGTCCTCCGTGACCACCTCGGTCACCCACCGCGCCAGGCTCACCTTGCACACCCTCACCCCCGCCTCCCCGTTCCAGGTGATGTTCAGCGAGGAGTACGTCCTGTCGAAGAACCGCGTGGACTGGTGCAGCGTCGCCAGCACGTACACCCAGGTCACGCACTTGATGACCCTGGGCATGGTGCACCAGGTCCTGGCGACGGGGGCGTGGCACACGTAGATGTACCTGGAAGAGGACTTTGCTCAGAGGCCCGACACAGAGGGTAGTAATAAACTCCGTAACGGGGTTTATTAAGCAGCCCCCCGGAAGGCGGAAAATTTATGGAATTATTTAGAAACTTGTTGCGCTGGTCTTGGCGACAGTGAGTGCCTTCTGAAATTATATTGAACAGAGATGAGCAACACCTGGCCCCGGGCCATTTGCGCCCCGCCAAACATTTATAAAACTTAATTTTACCCAATTTATACCATAACTCTACCATATTCTGTTATAAATCAAATTATACGCGTGATTCCCTTTTCCTTATCTTTTTTCTCTTACTTTTATTTTCTTCTCTCTCCTTTTCTTTTTCATCTTTTATTTTTGTTTCAGTTTTTATTATAAAAACATTGTCTAATTTCTCATTAAAAATTTCAATTGAATTCCTTTTTCCGTTTTTTTCTTTTTTATTCTTATTATTTTTCTCTTTTCTTCTCTTTTCTTCTCTTCTTTCTCTCTATTTTATTCCTTATTTTTGCATCAGCTTTCATTAAAAAAACATTGCCATTAATTTTTCATTAAAAATTCTATTAAATATTTATTTTATATCTTATTTATTTGGCTTTCTTCAGCCATTAAATATTTATTATTATCTTAAATTATAATTAAATTTTATATCCATAATTATAATTTTCCTTTTTTTTTATCCCCATGAGATGTCTCCGTCTGTCTAAAGAGACATTAATCGGAGGTGGGGTCGAGGGACGGGGTCGTTGGGGAGGGGAGGGGAGGGGGAGGGGGAGAGGGAGGAGGGGAACGGGGGGGGCATAAATAGACCCCCGACCAGCGCCCCATATTTGAGGATATGACAGGGAATTATAAATAATGACATAAAAATTGAATTCCTTTTCTTATTCTTACTCTCATATTCTTCTTCTCTTTTCTTCTCTTTTCTTCTCTTTCATTCTTTTTTCTCTTCTTGTTTTTTTCTAATGATTGTTTACTGTTCTTTTATTGCTTGTTTTTTATTAATGTAAGTGTTGTTTTTTGTTGTAATTTACAAATGAAACCCTCACTTTTATTATATTTGAATGATTATTATAAATAAAGTTTTGTAAATTGCAAATATGTGTTATTATATGTGCGGCCACCATTTTGAAAAAGAATTTTCTAATTTTTGCCGTTGATTAAAATTATTGCTCAGTCCTCATTTTGAATTTGTTTTTTGTTTGTCAAGAAGTCGTACGCCTCAAATACTTTTTATTTTTTATTTCTTTTCTTGAAAATGACAATCGAGAATATTAACAGAGTGGCAGTTGTTTGAATTTTATTACTTAGTAAAAAAGTTATTGCAAATTCTTTCGCGAGTTCCTTTGTAATGGATTACAATATAAAAGAAGTTAAAGTCGTTTTGATTTTTTATCTCAGCTCAACAGTGAAGAAAAACGATTGAAAATTAAAGACGACAACTTCACTTCTCATTTTCCCTCAGTTCTGATCCTTTTTATGAAATTATCAGTTGCAAATTTATTATTCCGCTTTCCAAAATGGGGGAAATAAATTTAAATAATCTGAAAAGAGAACTTTTTCCTTTTTTTATTTGAGCACTTTTAGTTGAGCTTTTTTAGTTTTCTTCCCTCATTCAACACAGTGAGAGAGGCTAAAGACTTTCCTTTATATATAATAATATAAATTACATATTTATTTTAATTTGCTTTTACATATTTTGTATAAAATGATTTTTTATTATTCTTTTGAGGTCCCCCAATTTCTTTTTATTCCACTCTTGTACTTTTTATATAATAATATATTTATATCCAAAATATTTACTTTTTAATTAATTTGCTCATTTAATTTGAGATAAAATAGTAAATTTTACGTTTGAAAGAAATCAAAGCGGTTTCTGATGTAATTGGCTTTCAAAAACCATTTGACTTTGTTTGTCTAATTAAATTTCTACGGACTCATCCAAGTGTATTTAATAGTTACACTTATATCAAATGTGGATTTTCCACAGAAATACGTCTCAAAAGTTGGAAAAGAACCGAATCGAGAAATGGGGAAAGGAAAAGTGAGGAATTGCAAAAGTCAAAACGTGAAGAAGAGGAAAATTGTGGGAAAGAAACAACCGCGAACATAATTATTATGAAATTTCGCTTTTTATTTACCACGTGTTTATGTCTTCGTTATGAAGAATATAAATATACAGTATATATTTTTCTTAGGTGGGAGAACAATATTTAAATTTTATTTGTGAGTGTTTTCAAGGAATTAAGCGTTGGGTTCGTAAAAAGTTAAGAAACGTTCGATCTGCTCTAAAAGGAAACATCGAAGGGATTTATTTTAATTAATTACGGCTCTGATAATTATTTACTTTAAAAAGAATTGAGAATTTCATTTTCCGATAAATTATCGGTTAAAACCACAGAAAAAAGGAAAGTTTTTGTTTCGTTTTCAAATCTTAAGTTGAGAAAAACGTTACGCAACGGAGTTTTCACGTAAGAGTTTCTTCAAATGTCTTTCGTTTCTTCGTCCATTCGTCACCACATTTTATTTTATGTGTTATTTTACATTACACTTAATTCATTTCTTACATTACACTTTTTATGGTAAAATTATTTTTATCGATTTGGTGTAAATAACAATTTTGAAAAGGGAACCATAATTGACTTATTTGGAATTCAGTGGTGTTAATATAATTATGTAAACTCTTTAGTTTTTTTTGGCTCATTCATTGTTATCAACAAATAGAATTATCGTTATATATTAAATCAGGGGTGAGTAACCCTTAAAATTATTTGGCGGATCGCACAAAAAGTAAATATTTGATTAAGTAAAAAACGAACAATAAAAGAACCATAAAATAAACTTTAGGAAAAAATCAATAAAAATAAAGAATAAGAGAACAGAAAAAAAATAAGTTTTTTCTTTTTTAATACATTTCTGTGTGAAAAGATTGACTTTTAATTAAATAAAAAACAATCATAAAAATTATACTTTTGTTGTTTTGAAAAATTAATAATTTAAAGCGTTTTAGCTGGGAAATTTTTCACATCGATTAAGCAAACATTTGATCGTTTTCTCATGAAAAAATTTTTGTAAAATCAGTATTAATTAACATAATGATAAAAGTAATTACCTTTGGACGGCCAAAGCCAAAGTGAGCCAAATGGAGGCGGTGTGGAAAAGCGCGGGAATGTCCTCCTTCATGGCGTTCCACAGGTAGCAGGCGGCCACGGGCCACAGCGGCTTGTAGTGGTTCCCGAAGGTGTACATGTAGAAGAGCCAGGGGGCGGGGAAGAGGAGGGTGAACATGTCCGAGAGGGCCATCACCATCAGGACGAAGTTGGTGGGGGTGCGCATGTGCCGCTTGGACAGGACGACCACGATCAGGGTGTTCGCAATGATGGTGATCACCAGGAGGAAGGGGACAATGTACCCGTAGAGCGGTTGGGCGAACCTGAAAGGGAGAGGCTCAGTTAGGGGCGGCCATTGGCGCCTTCACCCTCGGAGAGGGATCAACAGGGATCGGAAGACATTTTATGTAACTCAGGTTACATCACGTGACGTCATGATGTCTTAATTGGTTACCATAGTGATAAAATGAGTCTACGACACAATTATGGGCTATAAAGATTTGCTGCCAAGGAGAATCTAAAACTATATTATTATTTATATTTATATTCTACGTGTTTTCCCTCATTTTCCGATCTGAGGGAAACGTCCACTCAACCGCAACAATTATTTAATTATGATAATTAAATAATGAGTTCCCAAAACGGAATGTATTCTCATTCTAAAATACCAAAATCGGCCGATTTAACTTTTCAGAAATAAAAAACAGCGTCGGTTTGTCTTTGGCCGAACTTTTATACTTTTCTTTCTTTTTTTTCTTTCTTTTTCACCTCCCATTTACTCCAATGGGAGAGGGCGTATATTTCCTTTCAATTTTATATATATTATATACTTATTTATACTTATTTATTCTGATAATACTGCAGGAGAAGTCTGTTTTTAAATAATTAATTTCTCTTTGAGTGTCCATCTTTACGAGTATGTTCACTTATTTATTTTGTACATTCTTTTACATTCTTTATGGCTTTATTTCTTCTTCTTTTACAACTTTATTTGTATTCCCATTATTATTTTGTATCTCTGCAATTATTTCATCGATAATATATCTCCAAATATGTATTTTAGTTTATCAGTGGTTATCTCTTCTTTTTGCTGTCTCTAAGGTTTGAAGTGAATTCTGAAGCTGAAATTTTCCCATTATTTTTTTTTCTGTTATGAGGACAAAAAATAATTCATCTATTTCGTCCCTCGATTTTAAATTTTAACCAAAAATTTCTTTTTGATTCTATTCCTTTAGTTTTGCATTTTGCTGTAGTGTTTGTTAATTGTGCTGATCGATATAAGTAAGCAATCAATGGAAAATGTAGAAAATAGAAAAACATAGCTGAAATCTTAACGAGAATAAATAAGAAAAAAGAAGAATTTTATTTTACACGAATTCTCCTTTACCGTGTAAATCGAGGGACAGTTACTGAATAACCACTCATTTGGGTTTTAATCACTTTAATTGAATTTTAATAAATAAGAGGATTTTATTGGTAATTTTTGACATCTTCAGTTGATTGTTTATCTTTTATTTTTCGGTTAATTAAAAGTCGAGATTTGAATGATTGAATTCTTTGGCGTAAAAAAGTCCGGTATTTATAATGAAAAGTTAATTTTTAAAGCGGAGAGTAAACAAAAAAGAAATTTTAATAAAAAAGCGGAAATAATCCTTTGGCGATACTCCGCATCTTTCCACCAGAAGAAATGATTCCGCCTAAAAGAATTTAATTTAATTCGTTACCTCAACGGAATTAAAAATAATTCCTCAGTTTCTTTTGTTGTTTCGGGAAATTAGATTAGAAAATTCTCAAAAACAAACAACCAAAGGTGATTTTAACGCGAAACCGAAATGTTTTCACCAAAAACAAAATGACCGCCGCTTTTTTCACTTTGTTCGCCTCAGATGAGTTCATTTCCTTTTCCACTCTCTCCACTCTCTCCACTCTCTCCACTCTCTCCTTTCCCCACACTTTCCTCCCTTCCTGGCCGAGAGAGAGAACTCACCGTATGGGAAGTTCCTCCGTCACGTTCAGGTACTTGACGGGCTCTCTCGTGTAGTTTGTGTAGTTTGAGTAGTTTGTGCAGGAGCTTCCATTTCGAAAGCACTCGTTCGAATTTGGACCCAAAGTTTGGTTGAGGAACGGAGGAATCTGATGGATGGCCGACGTTCCCGCGTCCTTCACGAACACCACTTCGTCCTCCATTTTGTTTTCACATCTGTCTTCCTTCGGGAGAAAGGAAAGAGGAGCATTAGACGGCTCAATATTCGGCTCATTATTCGGCTCATTATTCGGTTTATTGTGGAAATAAACGAAAACTGAGTCGAATCTCACCTTTGTAATGGGAAATTTTCAAACTCGAGTTTCCGAATTAAAAGGAAAAATAATTTTTTTCATGTTTTTCCAGCTCCGGTTTTTAATGCTTCTTTTGATGTGTGATCGCCCTTTTCATGTGGCCAAATATCTGAAAAAAACAACTTTTAATTGGATTAAATCTAAAACAAAAAAATTTTCAACTTTGACGAGTTTTTGTCATTTTTTGAATCGTCTAATAAATTTTCTTTACGCATTCAATGCGTTCGTTGAAGAGATTTCTGAGTTTTTGGAGTTTTCTCAATTTGTATTCTTTTTTTTTTGTAAGCTGATTTTTCGTGAGCAGAAAAAGTTTTTAGTTACTTTAAGCTTTCGGGTGAGAGAGTAAAAGTAATTACTACGTTTTATGCTTTTTAAAAAGAGCTCTGTATTGTGTTTTCGATACGGAAAAGCGTTAACGCGAATACAATGGTAACAATTGACGAATTAATTTAATATTATTTACGATAAATCCTCTCGTGATTGGAAGTCATTACAGTATTAATCTAAGCAAAAAGGATACTAATTTTATATAAACTTATCAAGAAATAAGAAAATATTTTAATATAAAAAAAAAATTTTGTATAAACGAAAAAGTGGACTTAAACAAAAACTTTTGCAGCGTTTGAATACTTTTCCAAACAGTTGTATTTGTTATAAAATACAAAATAATTGTATTTTTCTCCCCGTGAGATTGAGTAAAATGAAAAGCGAAATGGTAGTCTTTGAAAAAAGAAAATAGTGGAAAAGGCAGAAAATGAAGGAATTTTTGTTGGTGAAAGGCAAAGAGAAGTCGTCAGAGTTTGAAGTGACACGGGAAGAATTCAAAAGCAAACCGATGCTTTTTCAGCGATGGCTGACTGAGTTGGGGAGACGGCGAAAGACAGCCGATTCTGCTTTCGGCGACAGCTTTTCTTAATAACTGAGCGACGCATGATTTTATTGAGTGCGGGAGAATTTTGGTCACTTTGAAGGGCAACTTTTGTTTAATCGATTTGGAAAAGAGTCACAATCTCTAATTCCGCATCACGAAATACTTTGTATTCACGATAAGACGCGATACCGATTGGAAAAATCCGGTAAAATTTCGGGAAGAAAAGGGATAAGCCCGAAATGGAAACTTTTGTTGAAGTTGAGTACTTTGTTCCTGCCGGGAAAGCAAAGAGCAATCCCGAGATTATTTTTTTAATGGAAAATATCCGAGAAAAGGTAAGAGAGGAGAGAAGGGGAGAAAAAGGCACAAAATGAAATTTAGCCTTGTTGACTTTTATTCGGCCGGTTTAATGTTTTAGAATAAAAAGAATTTTCCTGAGGTTCAATTTTCCCGTAAACAATGGCAAACGACATAAAGACTTGTAAGATTTCCTCATTTTTCCCTTTTCCGTCCAATCGAATTTTCCAAAGACTTTCTCAGATAATGTCCGTTGTTGTATTCGACTTCAACAGATTTATGCATAAAAACGTCCTTTTCCCGGAGATTACAAATTAATTCATATTAGTCCACTCAATTAATTTAAAACAAAAGCTGACACTTAATTTTAGTTTTTTAAATAATACAATTTACATACAATTTAAAATAATTATACAATTTTAGTATAATCTTTTTTTCCGGTATTTAAAAGAAGTTAACGGAATTTTAAAGAAATGGGAGCGTAATTTGTTTACTTTGTTTGATTTTGTATTGTTACCAAAAATAGTTGGATGATTTATAATTGTGAAAGAAGTAAAAAAAGCTGAAGTGTTAAAAGTTAAAGGAAAAGAGATTGAAAAAACAAAAGAAGAGAAAAGAAAAAGGAAAAACCGACATAACTTTTCCAAAAATAACCGAAACGAAGTCAGAAAAAAATTAAAATTTCAAAATAACTGAAAATTTTTTAATTTTTTGATTTCGTGTTTCTTTAGCGTTTCCATAATTTTGTTCAGTGCTGCCAACTTATTGTACAATTTAACAAACTTGAAAACGCATAAATACAAAGAATGTCGTTCTGTCTGCATCGACGTTTGGAAAAAATAAAATTTTTCTCTCAACTTGAGAATGAAAAATCGCTGACAGGAGAGCAAAAACTGCGAAAGAATTCGGAACGCACAGAAATTCCGCGTCCCTTTCGATTCCTTTCGATTCCTTTCGATTCCTTTTGATTCCTTTCGGATTTCACGTGAAAGTCCAGAAAAAAAAAAAATTAGGAGCAGCTTTTCCCCCGCGAAAAAAAGGTCAACGAATCAAGAATGTTTAACCATTTATAAAACGAGGGATGAAATTTCTGGAAGTTTTCCAACTCATGATAATCCTCCCTTTGGCGAAAATTTTCTTCTCCCGAAATAGATGGCACCCATCAAAAGGAATTTTCCTTTTATTCCCCTCCATTTTTCCGTTAACTTCAAAGCGACCGCTTCCATTCAAAACTCAACTTTACTTAATTTTACGCTTTCTTACGCGACGCAACGCCGTCGTTGGATTTTTTCGCCTTTTCAAATTTTACGCCTTTTCAGCGATGCTGAGCTTCCCCGAGTTATTACTATGAAATGTAAACCGCCTTATTACTCAAATTGTTTGCAATTTCCGTTTTCTCTTTCCTTCCCAGAAACTTTGGGGGGACTTTGGGGGCACAGGTGTGCAGTCAAAGTGTGCACGAAGAGGAGGATTAGTGCTGATCCAGCTGAGATTCGGCGGGACTGTCAAAGGAAAGGTTTTGCTTTGGGGAAACAACAAAGGAAAGTTTTGGTTTTTGCCTCCGTTGAAAATATAATTTTTGCGCTGAAGATAAAATCTAAACTGAGAGAAAAATCATTTGAAAAATTTTAACAACGCATCAAAAAATAATTGAAATTCTAAACGGATCACGCAACCATTTTATTAACGTAACAAAAATTTTATTTTGTAATAAACCCAGGTTTTATGTTTTTGTTTCGCTTTCAGACTCTTTTTCTGTTGGCCCGGACATTTTCAAAACGGCTCAAAATTCAAAAACTGTTCCATTTGACCAATTTTTGTCTCTGACAAACATAAAAGTAACGTCTCAGAGGTGCACTTTTTATTTGGGTGCGACGCCATTTTATTTCTTAAAACGATCGATTCCGAACAATGCCGAAGGTTTCCGAAGGAACCCGAACATCACAAGCGCATGTTTCTTTGGTAATGGCTGTTCAACCACAAATGCCAATGGTCGAAAAAAATACTGAAAAAAACCAAAACCTATAAAAAACATCAAATAAACCTAAAAGAAGCAAATGAACTAAAATACAAAAAACAAAGAGTTAAAAGAAGCAAAAAAAAAACAAACAAAAACAATAATGATAATAACAATAAAAGAGAAAAAATAAAAAAACACAAAAAGCCGAAAATAAAAAAAAAACAAACGCGCAAAATTTTGAAACTCTTTCCTTTTTATTTTTGAATAATTTAGAACGATAAAAATGTTTAAATATAAAGTAACTCTTGAGCAGTTCATAGCAGAAAAAAGTTTTCCATAAAATGCAGAAAAAAATCATAAAGTTGCCGTCTTATGCAGTAACTTTGGGACGTCGGGCGTTAAAGGGTTACTTTTGGCTGCTTTTGCTGAGATGAAACAAATAATGTTACATCTCAATGAAAAGTTATCATCGAAAGACATCGGATTTCCCTCAAAAAATGGTGCCTCTAATAAACGTACCACAAAAAAAACAGAGCTGAACGTAAGCAGCGTAACTAAATCAGCCTCTGACTGTGGTGTGACCACATTCGTGTTCAAATTAGTCTTCCTCGAGTTTTTGCTTTTTCACACTCCCCAACTGCTTTCTCTCAGCAGTATAATTCGTCAGCTGCGCTGAATTTCCTTTCAAATGATTTTTAATTCTTTTTAAAAATTTTCATTTTTTTTACATAATTAATTATTCCGGTCAAATTATACATTCAAAGTTACTTTGTGAAATCGTTCAAATTATAATTATAAAAGCGCACTGTGAAAAAGGAAAATTAACCACGAAAAAAAACAGAAAAAAAAGAAAAGCACAACAGAAAAATGGCCGAAAAGAAAAGAAGACAGAGAGATTAACCACTGATAAACTAAAATACATATTTGGAGATTTATTATCGATGAAATAATTGCAGAGATACAAAATAATAATGGGAATACAAATAAAGTTGTAAAAGAAGAAGAAATAAAGCCATAAAGAATGTAAAAGAATGTACAGAATAAATAAGTGAACATACTCGTAAAGATGGACACTCAAAGAGAAATTAATTATTTAAAAACAGACTTCTCCTGCAGTATTATCAGAATAAATAAGTATAAATAAGTACATAATATATATAAAATTGAAAGGAAATATACACCCTCTCCCATTGGAGTAAATGGGAGATGAAAAAGAAAGAAAAAAACGACAACAAATGCTGAAAAGAAAAATAAAACAAAAGAGTTTTATTTAAAAAACTAAATATGTATAAAAGCAAAGAATTGGGTAATTAATCACAAAATGGACGTTCGGCTTTATGATCGGATAAAGAGTTTACTAAAAAAGGATTAAGCATTGGCCAACGTCAGACACAATAATTCCCACGAATTAATACTTAACGGCTAATCGGCCACTCAAAACACAAACACACATCCATTAATAATGGCGACTCGGCTTTCCGGCCCGAGATAACGTTTTATGCGAGCCAATTACTTATCTCATCTAATTATGTGGCCGGGGATGAATGAAATAAAAACAAACATTTCCCAATATGGAGAAGAGGCTTAGTGGGCGTCGCCACTTTCACTAAAATCTCACCGACATAAAACTAAAAACGCTCACATGCAAATGAATAAGTTTCAGGGGAGAGGTGGAAACTTTTAATGGAGAGTTAAGACAGTGGGCGTGGCCGCAATTGTGTAACTTTCCGGGGAATCATTTCTTTCCTCCCTCTCCCTCGCCCCACCCCCTCCCCCTCCCCCTCCCCCTCGCACCGCTCGGCACCCGCTCGGCAGCGAGAGCATCCCCCGACTGACACCCACATGACTCACGGCCATGCTCCATGCATTGTCGCGTGCTGTCCCCGCGAGGAGTGTCATAAAATTAGAATTTGGCTGAGTGGGGGTGAGTGGGGGTGAGTGGGGTGAGTGGAGGAGGGGAGGTCGCTTAGAATGTGGGGGTCGGACGGCAAAGATTGAAAATATTTATGAGCGCTAACAAAGAAAACCTGGAAATGGGATTCTCGTCTGAGAGGAAAATGGGGAAAGCAGATGGGATTGCTATTTGCTTACAGAATTTTAATCGGGTTTATCCAAATTAATTTTGCACTGAAATGATTTAATGAGATGGCTGCGTCTGGAATGTTCAAAAAGATGCAGGTAGAAGAAGACAATACGTGACAGAACAACTTTAAGTCTCTGAGAGTTTCGCTGAGGAAAACGAGGAAAAACCATTAAAAAAAAATTTGTTTTAATATTAAGGAATACATTAGATTAAATGTGTCCGCCATTTTTGTGATTTAATAATGATTAGAAAGAGTGCACATTAACTGATTATCTGATCACATTAGACGTTAAAGGTTACATAAATTCCTGAGAAGGTGAAACTTAGTCAAATTGTTTGGAGTATGATTACAAAAGTATAATTTAACTCGAGATCAAAAGATTAAAAATTAGTTTTCCGCAATTTTCATGAAAACGCTAAGTTTTATCATAAAATTAGTTCAGACAGAAATTGTAAAGCATAAAATTATCTACCAAAAATATATTTATACTTTTTTCCTAAAAGCCATCGTTTCTGAGATATAATTATTCAAAAAGTTGAATTATTTATATTGATTATACTTTTATAATTATAATGTGAACAATTTGACTAAATTTCAGCTTCTCAGGAATTTATTTATTTAGGAATTAATGTAATTATATATATTATAATTATATTATAATTATACTGCTGTTTTAGTATGTAACCATCAGAAGTGTAATTAATGTAATTATGTATTCAGAAATTCAGCCATAATTTTTTATCTGATTTGACAGAAGTTTTCTCCTAAAAAATTAAGTATAAATTATCAATAAGAAATAAATTGATTTAAATTAAATTAAAATTAAATTTAAATTAAAACAATAAATAATTTAATAAGAAATTTAAGGATAAAATTGAAATGTTAGTGCTGACTCTTTTATGGGTGAGTGCACTGTTTTAAATGTTAAAGTGAAAGTTGTAAGTTCCTCCTCTAACATTTGCTAACTCGCTAACATTGGCCAAATAATAAAACAATTTGGGTAAAGCTGACATTTGTGGGGGACTTCTTAATCTGAGCAAATTTCAAAGTTTCCATAATGAACATTCATCATGTTTCCCTTTTAAAAAGTTTTTCTCTCTGCATTTTTCAAGTGTCGGAGTAATTTATCACAGTTGTCAGCTCTGTCTGTTACACAAAATACAAGAAAAATTATATTATTTAGCTAAAAGGAAACGGCAAACATATAATTTCTTTTTCAGAACCTCTTTGGCTTTTCCATAAAAACCCATTTTATTTCTTTTATTTGAAAACGCAAACAAATTTAATAAATTATCCCTAATTGAGGAAAAGTTATATTTGATTAACAGATCAACACCAGAATCTCTCTATTGGGGTCAGCACTCCACCACCCTCACGTGTGAGCAACCCTCCACGTGTCCAACTCCATCCCCCGAAACTCCATCCCCCGAGAAGGAAAAATTATTGGGGAAACCGAATTTCAAAAGGAATATTTATTCAAAGCGAATGTCACTTCCGTGAAATTGATTGAGCCAAACTATAGAGCAAAATATGAAGTTTCAAGAAATGAGCGAAAAAGACTATTATTCACAAACTGCTGACTTTAATATATTCACTGCTGAGTTTTCTGATTTGAATCCGATAAGTGGCGGAGGTTTTCATAAAAAAGGTTTCCTTCGGGACCGAAAGAACTCCGACAAATATAAATATACTCATAATCAGATTATGCTCATACTCAACGTATCAATCTAAGTCTAAATAAAAAATAATAAATGTAGATTTATATTTTTTTACATATTTTGTAGATAATTTAATGCTCTACAATTTTTGTTTAAAATAAATAACCAAATGGGGTTTTAACACAAGAACGACAATGGGTGTCGTTTTTGACACGGAGAGCTAAATTTTAATGTCATTCCATTACCCCCAAACTTATTTGTTTTCATTAATTTTCCCAAGAATACGGCGGTGAAGGAATTTTTCCAAAATTCCAAAGGGAATTTCCAAATTCGAGTATACCAAAAAAGGCCGAAGGCGTCACTTTTGACACCACTAACCTTTGACACCACCCTTATTTCTCAACAGCCTCATTTATTGTTCCTAACACATAAAAAAACATAAACATCTGTTTGGAATTTGGGCGGTTTTTGGCCTTTTTTGGTGGTCATTAGTGCCCATATTGGCTGCAATCAATTTTAGTCGCTCTTTCAAGGCTAAAAGTTTTCATTTGAGCAAATATAAAATAAATATACTGCCATACCAATTACATATATCATAATTTTTTTCAAATTGCACATGGGAGAATAAAAATTGTCAAAGATTTGGCCCCGAATTAGCAATGGACAACTCAAATTCGAAATAATGTCGTAAATATGAGATGAAAATTAGTTAAAATGAGTCACCACTTAGCACAATTATGTAACATTCACTAAAAAAAAATTAAAGCTCAACAAGACAGAATACATATAATCCGAAATGTGGTCCACTGTACAGTACAGTACACTGTCTGAGGGGGCACTATAACGTTTATACAGTAAATAGCCACACGTAAAGAATTAAAAGATGATTCCTCAGGTGTGAATGGCAGTAAAAGAACAAAATGCCCAATAGGTCGCGTTAGAAAGCATTCTTATAGGCTCATTATGTGAAGAAAATGTCAAAAAATAATTTGTGGTCCTTCCGGAAAAAAAAGATTTCATTTGTATAAATGTGTCATTTTATTTTCACCCTAATTAAAGCAATTAATTTTGAATTTATGCTCAGAGAAGCATTAAAAACATTAAAGAAGCAATAATTAACAATAAATACGAAGGAAAGGGGGAAAAACTGCAACAAAATCAGCGCTTTTAGAGTGAGTGTCAAAAGTGACACTCTGGCCTTTTTGCTTACTTCCCGCTCCCCCCCCCCCACTCCCCCCCGCTCCCCCTCCGCTCCCCTCCCCTCGTTTTAGTGGTAATTTTTGAAATTTGTAATTTTTAATTGTTATTACTTTATACACTGAAAGCGATTGGTTTTAATTTTGAAGCCGTTTAGTAATTAATTTAGAGTGGGGTCAAAATGATGGAGAGAAAGGGACGCTCTGTTGGGCCAAAGGATTAATTCCTCCGTCAGCGTCGCATATCAATCATTAATCAGCGAAGGGAAACCCTAAACAATTGAACAGCTCTGCAATGATTAATTTAAACGGCCAATTGGGAAAAGCTCACTTTTCCTTTTTAACTGTCATTTTCTTTAAATCAATTAACCAAATGTCGGTTCTCCGTTTGGCGAATGCAATGAGGGATTGTTTTCGGTTATTCTGGGGGAGAACTCTTTGAAAGAACTCGCGCGAGGTCAAAGGTCAAACAAATTCGTTTTTCATCAAAATTCATTTTCAGTAAAACGGTAAGTTTTAACATAAAATTAACTCATATCGAATTTGTGGAGCGCATAAAATTATCTAAAAAAATTCATAAATAAATAATAAAATGAATAAAAAGATGAGAAAATAAGAGAAAAGTAATTTACTGTAAAATTTTTAATGATAAATTTGCCACAATTTCTCCTCTGACAAAATTAACTATGTACCGCCATTTTATTATAATTGATTATATAAAAATTTAGGGAGAGAGATAAAGTTATTCTCTGTTAGAGAAAATGCAAAAAGAAAACTCAGTTTTGGGTCGAATGAAAATAAAAACAGAGGCGAATATTATGAAATCTTGGATAACTCCTCACATTGAAGAGAGTATAAAAAGTTGGCGAGAGCAGAGATTCGCAATTCATGTAAACCCTTGGGGAGATTTTTCTCCTGAAATGGAACCCCTCGGGGTGAAGATGAGATATTTTATTTAAAAACATTTTATTTTATTTTTTTCATTCATTTCGCCCCAAATATTGTGTTATGTTTAATAATTGCAAATGGGCTCATTCAATGCGGATTTTCTCGAGAAATTAACGGACAGCGCCCCCAAAAAGTTATCTGAAAGTCCCTTTGTGGAGTTACGCCCTCACACCCTCACACCCTCGCACCCTCGCACGGGCCTTTGAGGCAAAAGGCTCCTGTCCTCCGCAGTTAATTCCCTTTAACATTATTTGTTTGTGTTCTTTGCCAAAGTTTCCCTTAAACAGACTATTTTCATTTATTTTCCTCACTCAGTGTTTTCACAATACTAATAAATTTAACAGTTTTTTAATTAATTATTTTACTATAAGATTTTATCATGTTATCAATACTACAATATTTATATATAGTATATATGAAATGATTTCAGTTTTTTCCAAAAAAGATTTTATTTCGGATTGGAATTATTTCCAAAGGAAAAGTTTTTCCCATTCATTTGTTCCATAAACATAAACTCTTCTCTCCGGTAATATTCCGCAATCCTCCGTCATTTGCCAACCCGTCACACATATTATAATATTATATTTATAAAGGTGACAATTTTGTAATGAATTTTAAAGAAAGCCAATGAAATTACACTTTGTAAGTAACTCTTACGGGTGGAAAACATTAATTTTAGTATTGTCATAATACTTTTGAGCGCAACTGAATGTTAAGCATAAGTTTACAGCTGATAACATAAGCAGAAGACATCTGAGAAATGGTAAAATCAATAGGTGGAATGAAAATTGGCGGCCATAAAGAAATGATAAATAGGTCAATTATTTTGAGATGAAAGAATTATGAGTCTCTTTAGTCACATCAACACGCGATTCTCTAATTTTTTAAATGCTTTTAAAAACATTTCAATGTTTTCTTTTTAAAAAAATAACACTGCGTTCCGCCTTTTTCTCCCGCTGACTTTCTTACGATAAAGTTCAGTGGAAAGGCATTTTAATCGGTGCCCTTTGACCTCACTTATGAACTCTGACATTATTTCTCATGAAATGGATGACGAGGGAAGAGGGACAGCCACTCTTTCCCTCTTTCCCTCTTTCCCTCTTTCCTTTTACTCATTTTTTGCGGTTAAAAAGAATTTCTCTCGACACATTCCTTTTTTATGCATCCCTTCACCCTTTTCATATATAACTAACATATAAGTTTTATAAGACTCTCGAAAAGATGAAATTTTGTCAAATTGTTGAGAGTATAAAAAAATTACAGAGCATAAAATTATTAAAAAAAAAATAATTAAAATAAAAAGTGTATAAATACTTTTTTTCCCTAAAAACCACCGTTTCGGAGATATAACGAATCAAAGTGATTAGTTTGACTTTTGATGTTATACTTTGCGAAATTCCCCACACAGTATAATTATAAAAAGTTTGAAGTTGTTAAGAATTTATGTAACATTGAATATCCAATTTGAGGGGACTAAAAATGCGATCCCACAATATATGATAAACTGAGGTTTTGCCTTTGAGGCGTTTCCCTATAAAACAGTTTTCACCTTTTGCTGACAATGTCGCTCAGACGGTTCACATTCACCGCAAATAATCAACTATTGCCTCCAGCGGAAACTCATGAATGTTAATGAGCCACCTATTTGAAAATTCTGAAAATTCCTCAACAAAGCCGAAAGTGCGACTGAAAGTGGCCCAGAGGGCAGGAGAGGGGGCCCCGTAACCCTTTGCGGCTGGCGAGCGGGGCCTCCTGGCTGAGCCCCGTCCGGGTTTCTCCCGGCGTGGGTCAAAAGCAAATAGTCATTATGTCCTAAGTAAAGGAACAAATAAATGAATGAATGAATAAATAAACAAATAAATAAAGAGATAGGTAAAGGGATAGTGATGCTTCCTCCGGGAGTAACACCGGATTTAGGGAAATTTAATCCCCCCGGCGAGGGGGGATAGTGGTGACGAATTCCCCCCGTCCCGGGACTCGCTGTCCTCCTGCAGGATAGCACTCCAGACGAAGGAAAGCACAAAGCAAACCTGTTTAAGCCGAGATTAACTCCGGAGAATTAATTTCCGGAGAAGAGTTATCGATTTGTGTCGGTTTGGGGAAATTTCTAAATTTTATGGCGGAGTAAATCAAATTATGAACAAAGGACATTTTGTTTGGATTTGGGGGCAAATTTTTAGGGGATTTCTTCGAGGTCGGTTATGGGAGCGAAATAAGATGTGATTAAGTGAAGTTGAGACAACACACTGAACATTAGGGAAAGCGAAATGAGAATTTCCTCCGGTCCGAATTAATTAGAGTTCGGTCTGAACAGAGCGCAGTCATCGGATATTCTCTCCATTTTGTGTTTGCGAGGGGAGAGGGGAGTGAGGGGAGTGAGGGGAGTGAGGGGAGTGTTTCCGTCAGAAGGGGAGAAAAAATGAAAAGCTTTTAAAATGTAAATAGGTAATTTGGAATTAAAGTAATTAAAGGGTAATTTATTGGGGTGCGGGAAAGCGGCGTCTTTTCACAAACCGAACGGGAGGACGTTTTCGCTTATATTTGTTTATTTCAGCGAAAGGGGAGTTTTTCATCGCTGAAACGTTTCCTTTAAGAAAAATAAATTAAAATGAAATCTCACGGAAAACAAATTCTTTCGCTGAACAAACCGACAAATTTTTCCCTCTAATTTAATATTTTCATAATCCTTAATTGAGTTTGGAACAAAAAAGAAAAAAAGAAAAACGCGGTAATTCTATTAAGAAAATCCTTTCACATGTTTAAGGGCGGAGAAATTAAAAAACCTCCCTCGTGTGGGGGTTGTCCTTGGCAAAATCTTTGACAATTTATCATAAATTCTAACAAAAAAAATTCACAACGGATTGTCAACGGCTGTTTGCTTTTAATTAAGCTTTCATTTGATTTTCAATTTCTCTCTTCAGCCCTTTCAATTGCTTTTTTCTCTTCGCTTTCCCGACATTTCCTCGAGGACAATGCAAAAGAGAGTGTCTTTTCTTGTGGAAATCTATTATTTACGCCTTTTCTGGTTGGCGAAAAAGAAAAAGAAAAAGAAAAAGAAAAGGAAAAACTGGGCCCTGAATGGGGCCCAAATGAGTTCTCCTTTCCCCGGAAACAAACAAATTTATCCCGATTCCTCATTCCCTGTCCCGCATAAATTTCCCTTGATAAGGATAATCTGACTCAGTGAATGAATTTCGGGAAAAATAATCCCGAGAATTATTTATCGCACGTTTTATTTGACTCAGGATTTATCTTTAATTATTCTTGTCTGTCTGTAATCTTGTCTGTCTCCCTCCGAAATCTCCCGATCCATTTTTCACTCCGTCCCACTGCGATTCACAGAAACTTATAACGAATTCGTCTCCGAAAACAGTTCCTTTCCGGATATTCCCCAATTATTTCACTCAAATTCCCACATAATTTACAGACAGCAGAAAATCCCCATCTTTGATAAAACATTTTTTAGCAATTGAAGGAACATGACGTCACAAGATGGCCTCGTCACGTGACTTTTATAGTATTTATTATGTAAAATTTGGAAGAAATGGGTTCGCAGAAAGTGGTTTAAAAACTTTTCGTAAATATTAATAAAACCGTATAAAAAGTATTTGAAGAAATAAAAGTGAGTTTCTCCAAAGTTATTTATTAAAAAATATGAAATTGTCAGTTTATAAAAGTGGGAAATTTTTCATATTTAAAGTTAAATAATTGGGTGTAAAATGTTAAGTTGAAAAATAAAAAATGAAAAGTTAATGAGCGCTCATTCAAACACAATTTGGCCACCTTTTCGTGCATTTAAAGTTGGAGAAATGATTTTTCGCTCTGTTGAGTGCTTTAAATAAACTTCCCAACTCAAATATTTATAATTTATTTTATTTAAAATAGAGTTAATTAATAAGGAACTTAAATTAGAGAAATTGGTTTCCTCTAGAGAATGACGTTTTTAATGAGAGAAATTTTGTTTTGAGTTTTCTTGGGTTTGTATTTTATAAAAAAAAAAAAGGTATTGAGGTGCTCGAGAGGCAACCCTTTCCTTGGCGAACCATTAATCAACGCTGTGATTGATTTCCAACTTGTTTTCGAGAGGAGGGAAAAGAGAAATGGAGAAAAGCCGTTTCTTCGGGGCCCCATTTTATTAAAAAAGTTTTTAGCTGCGATTATCGAATCCCGGATTTCACATTCGAAATAAATCCTGGAATCCTGGCAGGACGTAAAAGGAATATAAAATCAAAATAGTGCCTCGTTCGCGCCAAATTAAAAAATACAACAAACCATTAAACATTGTTTATGTTAAAGTTAATGTCTCAGTGCAACTTTAATTGGCCGCAGATATAAACCCTTTGGATTTACCCCAAAATTAAAAACCCTTTCAATGAGATAACAACAAATAATAATATAACATACAATTAAATATTTACTCAAAAACTCAATGCACCATTGTATTTAAATATAAATATTATATATAATAACTATGTAATAATTGTGTTTGTGGGCGACTCAAACCTCAATCTCTTCTCAATCTGTGACAGATATATTTAATATTATATAATTATAATATTTTATCATTCTAAACTTTAAATATCTCTAACACTAACATTAACTTTAGTGTTAGTAGTAGTGATATCAAATTTAGAGCAAATTCTCTTAAAATCTGAAACACTAACGCTCAATTCATACTAATTACTATAAAATCTAAAAACAATTCGCTCAAAATTATATGAAAATATTTAATGAATATAATATTATATAAAAATATGTAATGCATTGAGTATTTGAGGAAATACAATATTCACCTCTTAATCGAATACTCAAAGTGAACCCTTTAACACCAGAAAGAATCTGAGTAAAGTTATCTAAATTTAAACAGGTTTTCTTTTGCTTAATTTAGAGAGCAGATAATTCTTTGTCGAAATCGGTTCAGTGGTTCTTTACATCTTAGATAACAAAAACGGTGCACACACTAATGCACACAATTATTTGAACAGATTTATTATATTAGTACAGTATGATTAATAGTAATCGAAGATAATCGAAGATAAACGGCGGTCACCGGTCACTTTCACCGGTAACTCTTTTCCTCTGTGATAATAATAAAAGGCAGAGTTTGGAAAGTAATTGAGAATGGGACGACATCCGGTGAGTCCTTTCCTTCAGAGAATGTCCGGTGTTTGTAATTTATAAAAAGTGATTGTTCCCGTGGGATAGACGGGAGAGGGGAGGGAGTAGGGCGCACTCTGAACAGTTAAGTGGAAATTGTTCCCGAAGGGCAGAATCGTCAGAATAATTTCACTGCGGAGAAATAGTTTGGGAGTGTGAGTTGGAAAAAGGGTAATTTTAGGGAAATGTAATGAGGAGAAAATTTCGGGGCGTCAAAGGGTTAAGGCGTTATAGCGCACGAGTGATTCCACTTTTCATTTCCCCGGCCTTTTTATCCTGAGAGACTTTCCGATTGCTTAAAAGCATAAAATTATATTTTGTAAGCAAAATTTCCCGGCCGGGGATGGGAACTCCCGAGGAGGGACTGCAACATTATATGTGAACCTCTGTAAACTTTTCCTGTTTCAACTTCTCCCTGCTTCAGATTATATAACCTTGTGGGTTTCTGGTGTCCTCTTACCTTTTCCTTTAGTAAATTTCCTTTGTCCCAAACGATTAAAACTAATGAATTAAGATTAGCAGAAGATTACTTTAATGCACTTTTCGGAAAATCATCTTTTGCTTTTCGGAGAAACCCCAAAATCATTTTCAAAACTCTTGAGAAATTAACGGTTACTTCAAATATAACAAAACATTCTTCTTAAAAGAAAAAAAAATAATAACAAAGAAAGACAATATGAAGTGTTTGCCCGTTTGTGAATTATAAAATAAAAATTTACCCATCGGCCTTGATTTCAAAATGGCGGACCTCTCTGTGTCGAATAAAAGACAATTCGTCATTCCCGACATTGTTCCTCTGGTGATTTTGAATTCGGGGGAGCAAATGGTTGGCAAAAGGGGTGGAACATTCGGGGGAGGGAAACGCTGCGTGAAATTCGTCAAGTGGAAGCGAAGGAAATTTAATAAAAGTTTCACCCCTTCGCGAAATGTCCCCTTCGCGGAAAACACCCAAAGGAAATAATCAAAATGGCTCCCACTTGATTTCCTTTTGGGAGCGCATCGCGATGAGGACAGGAAGTGAGGAGCACTTCCGGTCCGCCGGCTGAGACTGCACCGCATTGGAAAGTTTCCCGACGAAACGACCGCCGTTTCCGGTGTTCGACCTGTTGCCAAAAAGTTTTCATTTGGTACAACGACGCGATCGCACCGAAATTTATTTTCATACCAATCAAAAGATTTTAAAATATTTTTTTATTTTTAATCAATTTTTAATTTCTTTTTAATTAAAAAAATTTTTTTTTATTTTTTAATGAATCTCGCTTTGCTCAACTTTGGTTATTCTACTCAGAACTGATAAAAAGCCTGACTTCAAATATTTATACAAAAAAAACTAAAAAAAGTGAGGCCATTAAGGAAAAACGATTTAAATCGAAATTTCGATAAGTGAACATAAAAAGGAGTGAAATATTCGATGCGAACGAATCTCTGTCTTATAATTAATGGAAGTTGCACTGCTCACTTTGAATTCACCTCTTTCAGCAAATCCCTCAAAATTCCACATCTTTTCCCGAACTACGTTCGTCCGTACGTCCGGAAGTGTTGCCAATAATGAAAAACGGTGGCTGAGTGTGAAAGGCGATGACGGAAAGAAAGAAAGAAAGAAAGGAGACAAATTTTTTCTCAGACAGACCACTGCTGACATTCGAAATAGAGTATAATATGTGCAAGAAAGGTACTAAAATATAGATCATATACTGTCTGAGGGGACACTAAAAGTTGTTTTATAACATCTTTTAACGCTTATAACGCTTATACAGTATAAATTAAAAGATGACTCCTCAGGAGTGAATGGCAGTAAAAGGACAAAATGCCCAATAGGTCGCGTTAGAAAGCATTTATATGGGCTCATTATGTGAAGAAAATGTCAAAAAATAATTTGTGGTCCTTCCGGAAAAAAAAGATTTCATTTGTATAAATGTGTCATTTTATTTTTACCCTAATTAAAGCAATTAATTTTGAATTTATGTTCATAAAAGCATTAAAACTATTAAATAAGCAATCGGTTTTAGGCTGAGTGCCTTCGGCCTTTCCACCCATTTTCGACTTCCCGCTCGTTGTAGTGTTAAACCAATACAATATTGAGTGGTGAACCCTCCGTTGAAACAACCGTTGTGTGTAACCCACACAAACGCAGAAACGTGCGTTTTCTCTTGTTCTGGTTTCTCTCTAATCCGTCCTTTTCGCCCGCACTTTTACAAAGATTAAAAGAATCTCTGTCTGGGCATTAAGTTCCTGTCGATGATTATCTCCTTATTCTCGAGTATTGGATAAAGAGAGAAATTACATTTTCGAAAATCGATGTCTTTACGTGCAAAATTTTCCCTTCAATTAAACAAATTGAAGGGTTTTAGGCGCGTCCCGCCTGTCAGCAACGGGCGAACCCTTTCGCACTACAACCGCTACATCGGATTGGATTATGAGAAATTGGCAAACGCGAGAATAAAAAGAATTTCTGAGAGTCCGCTAATCTCGAGGGTTAAAAATGTCCGGAAACTGTCGATAGATGAAAGAAATTGAAAATTTTCTGGTTGTTGGAGAAGTAACCAACCATGAGGAGCAGAACGTGACGCCACGGTAACCATGCAAATTGAAATATATTTCGAGGGCGGCTCTGCCATTGCTGACAGGCAGCAAGTGCAGCCAGCAGAGATTGCTGACAGATCTGCTCACTTTTCCAGTGAATTCTTTGTTGTTAGACGTTTTCATGTTAGACATTGTAGGCGTTTCATTCGGGCGAGAGACAAAGCGTTATGATAAATCCGTTACTTTTTCCCAATTCTTAGAAATCCGTTACTTATTATCAAAATTGAGAATTTAGTGAGCTTCGCCATTGTCGAGGGAATAAAAAGTTTTTTCCATTGGAGGGGGACCTCTTTGTTCTTTCTCTCGTTGAAATTATTTTTTTGCTCTGAATATTTTTTTGTTTGAGTCAAGATTAAATCTTGTGAATGTCTCCTTAAAACGGAAAAGCGGATGAACGCCACTCCCAATCAAGACGTTCCTGAAGGAAAATTTTTATTCTGAAAAATCTCTTAATTAAAAAGATTTTTATCTGAGCACAAGTCAGCTAAGTGTATTCTTCGGATGCTTTCACAGCGATCGCCCCACTCTGCCGATGGATAATTCAACAAAATAAACACTCCTCAATAAATTTTATTCATCGGAAAACCTTTTCAAATCGTTTCCTTTGAGGCTTTTCATCATCGAAAATTAGCAATGAAAAACGCTGAAAAAGCTTCGTTTTATGTGAGAACCGGAAAAGGAAAAATATTATGGCAATAACACGTGAGGACAGCGATGTGGTGAGCGAATTCCTCAGTGCTCGTCAGCAAACAATTGCTGAGGCGGAAAAGCACATAAACGACTGCTTTTCATGGCTAACTATCACGTCATGTGCATTTATGTATATTTAAATAAATGCTATTCTCATTTTCAACGTTTCACATATAAATAATTGCTAAAGTAAATCAAAATGGCCGCTTTTGTTCAATTTTGTATTTCACTTTAGAAATTTATATTATTTTTTTATTATTTTTTTTTGCTCCTTGACTTAAAATTAAAATATATTTTAAACGAAATTATAGATTAAAATGTGTTGGCAGAATATTGTATTGTAATTAGGGAGAGACGTTTGTGCAAAATTTGGCAGAAATCCCTTCGCAGGAAGGGGTTAAAAATGCTTATAGAGACCAGAAAAAATGGCCATAGAGTCCTCAACTTAATAAAACAGTTTAATAATAAAAACTGGCCAAGTTCCATTCTCTAATTAATTACACGAGTTATTTCGTGTAAATGACAAAAATGGGGGCCAAATTAACTCATAACGAATCATTTAAACGGAATCGAATGGGGAAATTTTCCGGCGTTTTCTGTTTGTTTGCTTTGTGAGATTCCGCTGGCAAATTTCAAAGCTCATTTAAAGCGATTTATGATTCCCTTCCCGTGTGGGACGACACCTTCAACCCTTTCAAGGACACTCTCCTCAGCCCGCGGCCAAACGGAAAGCCAAATGCAAAGCCAAATGCAAAGGGATCCCCTCAGTTTGCAACGGCAAACACTCCTCAAGGCCATCATTCAGTTTTAAGTGGTTCAATTCAGTATTCTCCGATATTTCCATTGGCGGCCCTTTTGGGAAAGGGCCCGGAAAACTTCCAGGGGTTCCTCGGTTTCCTCACTCGCTGTCCATTTGGTCCGGGAGGGCCAAACGGACGGGCCAAATGCGCTCGGCGACGGGACGTTGTGCCTCATAAAACGATTCAGAGATTATATAAAATGGCGGATTCGCCAATTTTGTTTATTTATGTCGGCGCGAACTGAGATTTATGCTTTTCTCAGAAAAAACCCGTTTATGTGCTCTTAAATTATAAGTTTTACTTTCATTGCGCCATTTGTTTACTGTATGTATTTATTCTCATACTGAAAGTGGATCCGTTTGTTTACAACCGAAGTGCATTTGGCCGAACTTTGGTTTGCCAATTACGATTTCATTACAGCAGTGGTGGCCAAACTACGGCCCGTATTTTATTTAAATTATTTCTTAGCTTTCGGCAAATAGAAACATATTTAATTTCGCATTGTTTGTGGCCGAGTCAAAGTTATGAAAGGTTGGCCATCACTGATTTACAGCAAAAATTAATGTAAAAGTTAAAGTCAGATTTTGGTGGCAAATCCTCTTTCACCAAAACCACTAATTACTCCGAGGCTTCGTTATATAATTAATTAGACGATCGCCTTTTATTTTAACGAAACGAAAAACCGCAGTCGGAGAGAAAAACAAAATTGAAAAGCTCACCTTTGGCAAAAGCTCCGAAGCGCAGACAATCGCATGGGTCGAACGGACCTGAAATGCAGAAAAGAGCCTTCATTTATTGTTTCCACTCTCTCCCCAAACATACACTCATTAAATTAACTGTTAATGCCTCAAGGAGAAAATATATGGCGTATTATATAAATGGGAAGCAACCGCTGAATCGGTTGATTGCTCTCGTTGCTTTCCTCTTTGAGAGCATCTCCCAAGATGCCCAACTTTTAATATTTATACTGCGTTAGATTTTGTTTCCTCTCGTCGGCTTTTCAATCATCTTTCAACGACCTCTTTGCTTACTCCTCGCGAACGTGCCTTCGCCCACCCTCCCCCCTCCTCCATTTCCTCCAACTCACCCCCTTTCCGACGCTCGCCATAATAAAACTAGGACGTGTCCTTTCGACTCAGCACAAACGCTGACTGCGGTTGCTGAACCTCCCGCCTGCTGATTCCAGGAGAAACCCGGAGCTTATGGGAAAAAGTGGAACGTTCCAGGGCTGCCAACTTAAGGGCGCAAACACCCGAATCCCAAATGAGTGCAAAAGGGTGCTTTTGGCCAAAAAAGTGTGTAATTATTTTTTGCAAAACTTTCCATCGGTTATGAGTTTCCAATTAATTTCTGGCTGAGTCTCAAGACGACTAATAAAAGCGCGTTTCCCGGTGGAAACCGGTTTAGAACAAACAGTGGAACAGAATAATTAATCTTTTGCAATGAGAATTCGAAAAGGATCTCCGCGTTTAATCTGAGCTTCTCGAGATTTTGCTGAATCGGCCGAAAGATACAATGACCGATTTACCTTTGTGAGCACTCGTGATTTTGGAGTGCAGCGTCCCGGTCGTCCCGAGGGAAGAGTCCGAGGGTGGATTTCCGTGTTGATTATTAAAACCCTGTTAAGACTTTTAATGGGGTTTCTCTGAAAGTTTCCTCATATTTGCCGCATTCTTTTCATTATGAAAATTTAGTGGATTGTGACCAACAAACAAATACTATAAATATTTGATTAGGAAATGAGTTATAGAAAACACATCGATTCCACGTGAAAACCCTTCAATTTCCCAGAGTGAACGGGGCGGGGTTTTCATGTCAGTTTTGATTTTTAATAGTACCATCAAATTAGACATTCAAGGTCTAATAGTTATATCTTAAAAAGGGTGGCTTTTAGGGGAAAAATATTGATACATTTTTATTTTATGATAATACTTAGCGTTTTCCTGAAAAAAGCGAAAAACTAATTTTTCTGACAATTGATGCATTTCCCGGCATTGGATCAATGTTATACTTTTATAAGTATACTTGGGAGGGGGGGGGGGGTTAAATTAAATAAAACTTTGATATAACATTGAAAATTACACTATTTCTGAGAAGCTCAACGTGAGTCGTCGAGGCCATTAAAAATAATATTTAACTTTTATAAGGGATGAATACCATTTGAAAGGAAAACCCTCAGCTCGGCCACTGTAAGCAGTAAGTAGCCGAGTGTGAATGATAAATCCTCTGCGGTTATCTTGAAAGCCATTCGTTGGAGATAATACGCTTGGCCAAGTGTGGCCTTTCAATGAGAGGGAGTTTCCCGATCAGAGGGGAAAGGGGGGAGGTCCGTCAAGAATTGGTAAATGAGGGGTGGTTGGACCTCTGGGGTGGAGGGTGAGGGGTTATCCTGGAATTTTTATTCGCGAAATGAGTTCGTTTTCGAGTTTAAAAGGAGAAAATTTCGGAATAATCATTTCCTTTGAAATGAAATATGAAGCGAAAGGTTTTAATAAATATAACCGACAATAAAAGCTCATTCAGCGAAGGGTGGGGGCGGAATTTACTTTCTTCCAATAAATCCCTTTCATTAGAGATGCTGACGGATGGGATCAGCGATTCCGCCTCGGAACGAACCGTAAAAAGGCACGCAAGTCATTGGGGAGGTTCGATTATACGGCCTTCGCCATTGTTTCGCCCCTTAATTTCCTCCCCACCCGAAAGCCACCCCTTCGGGAGGGAACCCCAAAAAATGCTCCAGACAGAATCCCATAAAGTCAAATGCTTTATTTATTTTATCGCGACCAATAAGAAAGAAACGTTTCGGGGAAAAATGGGTAAAGGCTTTTTCAGCAAACATTCGGAGCCTCAGCAGCCGAATTCAGCACTGATTCGGCGAACGGTCAGCTCAAGTCGAATGTTTTCCATCTGTTGTGTTTTCTGCTGGTAAAGAAAGGCAAAACTTTGGCATGTATGAAATCCCAAAATGACGCCTTCTTTGGTTTTCAATTTATTTATATCAAAATGAGACGTTTTTTATAATTAGATAAGATTTCATTCTGCCCTTAATAAATTTACTTTTTTATTTTTTATTCTCTTTTTTTTACAAATGCTTTTATTTAGTCGTATTATGTTAATTAACAATCCATTTATTTATTTGTTTATGATTTAAATATGTTAATACAAATATAAATGTTTCTTTATGTATTTATTTTTTATTGTTTATAATTGTTTGTTATATTTTCATTATAACAACTTTTTATTTAACTCCCAAAATTTATAACGTTATAATTTCTTTGTATTGTTTATTTATTTTTAATTGGTATTTTATTGAGTTTATTTGGAATACTCTTAAATTTGTGTTAAATCAGTTTTAATTCGGTTTAGAGCGAAACGAACAAACAAAAATATTTTCACTGCTGACAGAGAATAAATTCGGTTATAAAAGAGCGAAAGAGGCGGTTAAGAGCGCATTCATTCCGATTCGACATCGGAGAGAGTTCCCACGGGAGAGAGCAGAAAATAATCCGGAGCGTCAGCGAATGATTTCAGTGTTGATTTTTTCAATTAATGACCGGAAGCGATTAGTCCGGTGACGAGGGAATTAAGAGGAGCAACCGCTGATTAGCAGAATGAAGCAGTAATTAAAAGTGAGCTTTCATCCCCCGGGGCATTTACATTCAGGTGAAAAAATCAAATCTTCCCTCCGCAGTTTCAAAATTTCCATTTCACTCCTTAATTTTTAATAACTCTTTTAATTAGACTTCGTTCTGAGAACTCATTTAGAGACCGTTTGCTTAATTGCCGTTTCAGAGGATAACGCTCTTTAAAAAATTAAAACAGGAGACGTTGTCATCACTCGCGAGAGCTTTTGCCCTCTCTAAACTCTCCTCTGCCCTCAGCTAAACGCGTAATTTACGGCCTCTGATTTAATGACGTCACAGCGGCTGCTCACACCGCAGCGGATCAATGACTCGCAAAAGCTCCCAGAAGCTCCCCAAAAGCTCACAACACTCCACATCCTCTGGAACACTTCTCCGCCCTCTCGCCATGCACTCACATATCCACCCTCACCTCAGCAGTGCCCCCTCACGCCAACTCACCCCAACAGGTCGCTCACATGCCAACCAAAAGAGACATTTCATTACTTTTTCCTCCTTTCGATTGCTCATAATGTTCCTTTATTCTCTTTCAAAATATCTAAAAATCTAGAGGGTTTCGCCCCCTGAGCGCACTCCAACCCCCTCTCGCCCTTGGACTTGCCACTCTTTATATAAGCTATAACACATTTCCACAAAAACTGAAAATGCACCGAGCACCATCCCATTGTATTTAAATATAAATATTATAAAATTATATGAAAATTGTGAACAATGTTTAACACAGAATGAATATAATGCATTGAGTATTTGAGGAAATACAATATTCACCTCTTAACCGAATACTTTGAATACTTTTCCCACTGTACTCAAAGTCAACCCTTTAACACCAGAAAGAATCTCAGTAAAGTTATCTAAACGTAAACAGGTTTTCTATTAGAAATGGGAATAGCGCAGATAATTATTTAGAAAAAGTGCAATTGAAATCGGTTCGTAGTTCTTTAGATCTTAGCTAATAGAAAACGGTGTGCACACACACACACACATTCCTTTAACAGATTTATATATTAATATATAGTATGATATGATAAAAGAGAGAAGTGGGGAACCTTTTTAAAATCTGACATTTTTGGCCTTTTTTCAGTTTTTTTGATGGTTTTTTCTTATTTTTTTTGTTTGTTTTTTTAATTCCTTTTTTTTGTTTTTTGGCATTCTTGATTTATTCATTCTTGTAAAAAAATTATAGGAGCGGTTTTGTCTTCCATGAAAAACAAATAATTATTCCAACGGATTATTTATTTCGGTTTTCCGATATGTTTTCAAAGAGAAGACTTTGGCGGCGCACAAAGAGTTTTCCTAATGAAAATAAAAGCAGAAAGCGAATGCTGAAGGGCGGTGACGGCCATCAGTTTCCTCTTGGGGTCGACAGTGAAGAATCTCTCGTGCGTTGGGAAAAACAAAGAAAGGCAGGAGTCGCTTTTCCGCCGAGGAAAACTGGCGAACCTTTGGTGGGGGAACTTTTCGAAAGGAATTTCGCCTCATCGGACCGCTTTTCACCTCCAGCTTTTTGTTTATCGGCTCGGAAAAGCGGACCGTTTTTTCATTTCCCGCTTTTACTTTTCAGCTGGGAAAAATTTGTAATCCTCAAAAATTTTATGTGACGTTTTCTCGGGTTTCCATTTTTTTCCTCGTCAAAATGTTTTATGGCGTTTACTGAAAACATTTAAGTAAAAAGCAGAGTTATAACTTTTCCGGGACCGAATTTCAAAGGAAAAATATATTTCCCGCGTTTATTTGTCGGTTTTTTAAGGAACGCGGTCATTAAACTTTTTTCACAGTTCCCCAGAGTGAAATTTAAACTCTTCCAATTAAAACGAACGCCAAAGCTTTCGCCGAAGCTTTCGACAAAGCTTTCGCAAACGCTTTCGCCAAACGCTTTCGCCAAACGCCGACTCCTTTCCTCGTCAAACCGGAAATAAATGTTTTCCTTCTTCCGCAACAGGTAAGTGACGATGTCCATCGTCATTGGGGGAACAAGAAAGACAGTCAAAGAGGAAATTTGCTGACGCAGTGCTGACTTTTTGCTTGGAAGTCAATTCCGTCTTTTCCCTTTTTCGTGAGCAAACAATGAAGTCGAGAAAAGAAACCTTTCGCTTCGTCGATAGTTTCTTTTATGATATTATTTTTTAGATTAAATAATTATTCAAATATAATTAATTAAATATAAATAAATTATTTATAATTTACCTACCCAAACAACACACTTTCTAGTGTATATTTATAGTTTGTATATTCAATGCACTAAAATCTTTTTTCTCTTAATTTATTTTGATGTATACCGACAGAGGAATGAGAGAGGAATGAATATGTGCACATAATTTATCTTTTTTACCTTTATTTTATTACTTTATTTATTTTTTGCCTTTTAGTGCGTTTTTAATATAAAAGATTGTAAGTTAATAACTTTTTATTTATTTATTTATTTTTATTAACTTTTTAGTTATACTGAAAAGTTAAGTTGCAATTACAGTTATAAACAATTACAACTATAAATATAAATAAAAGAATCGCCAAAATATTGTAACGTCACATTTATTTCTACTTCGGAATTTCTAATTATTAAAAGATGTTAATCGTATACGATTATACATTGTAAATTCAATCTTCTTAGCATTCAATTGGGGCACAAACTTCGTATCGTGAAATGACGACTGTCCTTATGGACTGCTCTTTATTTGATTCTTCTTCTTAATTTTCAACTTCTGTGAAGACAAAACCAAACTCACAAAATTTCTGACTTAATTAAAAGACAGTAAAAAATCAAAAGTCTTTGTTTTGATTTTATCGTTCCTCCATTTGTTTTCTTTTACAGACGAATTTATATTAAACAATTAATGAATTTAACGAGCGTTCTCATTTCGGGTGAAAGCGTGAATGTCATTGCTGAAGTTCAGCAATCGGCGTGGCACGAAACGAATAAACGGGTGAAAGCCGGAAAAGCGGGAGCTTCTGCTGGCAAGTCAGCGATCGCTGAGGGGAGGAAAGGCCCTCAGCGAAAGCTGACTAACTCGAATCGCAACGAAAGCTTCTTCAGCAAGAGAAGGCCACTTCCTGTGAGAATGCTGATTTGAATTTTCATGAGCTCGGAAGGGGAGGACGCGGAGGAATGTCTTCGGGGGCGAAAGGGGAGGGAGGGAACAAAAAGCTCAGTCTCAGGTCGATGACAACTTAAAGCGCTTTCTCGAGATTAAATAGTGCCAAAGTGGAGTGTTATTAAGAAATTTTCATTTGAATTCGAAACTCGATAATGAGGGAATTCTATTTCATTGAAAACTCTCAAAAGAAAATCACTATTTTCCTATCATTAATAATTAATTCAAGTTAATTATCTCTGCTCTCCATCATTCGATTGGCTTTCCAGAATGTTCGTCCGAAAAGCAAAACGTGTCCTCTTTTCGCTTACTTCGCTAACAGTTGTCTAAATATTGTCTTCTCTGCTTTATTTGTTCTTTTAACGACTCAAAATATATAAAAACTTTGTGTTCGTTTTCCGGGAAATTTTGTTCCTCGTCTGAAGGCGATGAGAGGGTTGAGCACTTTGTGGGGAACGTCGTCGTCATAAACGAGGAGGAAAGCTGATTAAAACCAAATCTGCTAATTAGTTTTTTGCCATTGGTTTGTTTATTAAGTGCAAAGAATAATTAATACACTGTCGAAGCGCTTCAAAATCCAAATTAATTAATCCCTTCATTTGAAACGTCATCAATTTCATTATTAAAGCAATCATTGTGTCCTTTGCAGATGCAACACCGCTTCCCCCAAATGCACTACAACCCAACACAACATTCTATTCACTATTTGTATTTGTATAAACTGAATGCTGACTTGCAGTGCACTACAGTATTCGTCCTTTTCACATTCACTACAATCAAAACTTTTCTCTCTATTTCTTCATTCCACATTCACATAACCAAATAAAAAATAAAAAAAACCATAACAATACTACAAAATATGTATAAAAGTCTAAAATATAAATAAATAAAAAGGGTGTTGTATTTGGGGGATCCATTAAAGCAGCCGTTGGGGGTGGTTCCTTCATGTGTTATAAAAGGGGCAGTTCGGGGACAAAGACCACCCTCGTCGCGGCCGGCATCTTATCTAATATCTCATTTTATCACTCGGAGGGTGGCCGCATTATCGGAGCTTTCCGGCCGCCGGGATTAGAATTAATTTGTATTAATTTGCAAATATTAATATTTATGTTCCGATGAGATGAGAATTGCGCTTTAATTAAGCCGTCATTTTCAAAAGTCGATAATTGATTTAAGTTTTTGGGAAGTGAGTTTCCCTTTTCCTCTCTCTCCCCTGCGTCTCCTTCTCACCTCTCATATGGAATTGAACACTTTTCCACTTCAGAACTACACTTTTTCCCTTTTCTGACAGCCACACCGCGATAACATTTAATCTCCTCCCGTCAAACGTCATTTGGCCGCTGTTCATGTCCGTCCTTTCCTCGGGATCGGATGAAGGAAAAGCCATTTTCGATTAAAACATTTCTTCGTTTCAAGATGAAAATAATTTTGTCCTTCTTTCAACCCCTCCAAGAGCCGTCAAAGGGTGAAAAATGCTCTCATTTCGCGGAATCCTCCCAATTTTATCATTTTTCGCCATTCCATTTGGGAAATTGTCAACTTTCTGCTTAAAAACAGCGGATCATTTTCTAAAAAGTGCAATGGATTCTCAGCATTTTTCTGAACTTCCGGACGAAAAAAAGAAAACCGGAAGCGGTTCAATTCGTCATTTGAGCTAAAGCGAATTGTATATATGCAAGGAATGTTGATAGAGCAGAAGAAACATTTGTAGGTGCAGAAAAAAGGAAAGCATTCCACCTATTGGAAAGGGAACGTCGGAAAAATAGAAAATGGGAAAATCTAATGAAACGGAAAACTTTGATCCTGAGAAATCTCTTTCATGTCCTTTTGTTTGTAAATATTGGTGAGGAGAGAAGATTGGAGTTGCTAAGTTAATGGCGCCGAGCCAAAAAAACCTCATATATAAAAACAATATTTCTCGGAATTTTATCAATTTTTATTGCCGCAAAAACTGACTTTTCCCCAATTTTTAAAATGGACCTAAATAAAAAGGACACTTTATGGCTTTTATTCTCGGTGAGACGCCAAATTTAAAATTTTCCTTTCCGCGATCCGCCCGCAACCCTCGTGCGATGCGCTCATGCCAACCCTTCCGCATCTCATAAATATTAAACAGCATCACACCTAATCCTCGAGCAACAGGACGAACCATGAAAGCTCTTGCCAGGGGGAAGCGGACGAGCTTTTCAATCGGGGAATTCCCCAAAAGAATGTCGCGCCCTTTGTGTGGAAACCGGCCGACACCCGCCAACGAAAACCACAATTGTGGCTTCACCACCCTCACCCCTCAAATACTGTATCGGCCTTCGCGCCACTGGAATTCTTTTATTATACGAACTGTCTGAAAGTCAGAAAGCTTTTGCAGTGCCGAATTGCAATTCAAAAACCCTTTGGAGATTTCGCCCGGAGTTAATAATTATTAACTCAAACAAGACTTCACTTCTCTCACGGGTCCATTACGCAGTCGGAACGTCTATACGTATATAAAAGCTCAGAATACGTCCGTAAGTCCGTCCGCGACTTCACTTCAACTCGGAATAATCGTATCCTTGACAGAGAGAAAGACAGTCGTTGACTGATGAACAAAAAAACGTTTAAAAACAATAAATAGAGGGCGCAGTTGACCGTTGACCGTTGATGAATTCAGGGTTGCCAACTTAGCCAACTTAGTTAATTTAGTTACTGTTAAAATAATAATTATGTGTCAGTTAACAGAAAAATAACTAAAAAACAGTTTACTTTCTTTTTCTTTTTTTAACAGTAAATATAGTTTTTTAGTTTTCATTCATAAATATTTTTTTATTTTTTAAAATAATTTCATTTTACTTAATTAAATTTAAATTTAAATGTGTGAATATTATATTGTTTGTACTTTCTGTTATTCCAATATCAAAATGAGAGAAATGTAATTTACGTTAAGTTTTTCTTTAATTTGAAATGCACAATTTCTGCTGTTTATATTGATTTCGAAAATAAATTGGATTTACTCCATGAGGGGAAATTTCATGGCGATGACTTTGTCATGTTTCGAATAAAAATGCATTACAATGTCACATATTCTGTTATTTCGTTGCAGAACCGCCATTTTTCAAGTGTAAAATTATCAAATAAGCGATCGAAAGAGGCATTGGATTTTTTATGAGGAAAATATTATTTAATTGTTAAGAAAAATGGGAAAAGTTTATTTTAGTTCACTTATTTCCCTTTTTCAATTGTCCGTGGAAAATGAGGTGGAGCATTTTTCTGAAAAAGGACCATTCCTCCCCCGACTTCCCTCTTTATGGCTCCGCTCGGGGATACATAAAACCCACTCAACCTTCACTTAATATATATATATGTGTATAACAATCAGAACAAACAAATTAGTTTTCCAAACATGAATGAGTCCATCACATGTCCCTCCCTGATTTCCAGCCGTCGCCCCCGCCCCTCCCCTCCCCTCCCTTCCCCGCCCCCATCGCCCCCTCCCCTTCGACAGATTTTAAGACGAGATTTTCATAATTATATTTCGAGAGGAATTAAGCTTTCGATGACCCTTGGGATTTTCGAAATTAGACGTCTTATTCGGGGCCCAAATGCCCTCCGAAGGGGATGATTTTCATTTGAGTCGCGGGATAGGGTGAATTTTAATCCCCGATTAAAATTCCAATCCGAATAAATCCAAGTTTAGTTCAATATTATCAATTTTTATATTTTCACAATTGTATTGTACGCAAAACAACTTTTTCGCTAAGAAAAATACAAAAATGTAAAGCAAAATTATATAATTTTTAAATATATTTTTATACTTCTACGAATCGACGGTTTCTGATTGTATTATATATATAATTCTCATAATTCAGTTGAAAACATTTCATTCAAATACATTGTATTCGATCCAAAAAAAAGAATGGACACGAATACACGAACGAATATAAATAAGTTAAAAAGCGGCCTTTATCAGCAAAGTTTCCCCTTTAAGAAAACATCGAAATGCCTTCCTCCCCCTTAGGCCAACCCCTCGACGGGGGTATACTGTCCACTGGCTCTGTCACGGGAAGTGTCGCCGCAATATTTCTATCCGGGGAGGGAACCTCGTAAATCGTTAATGCCTTTCGGGGTGATTAACGACGTGGCGGTCATTAAAGCCGCCCTCGGGCCGCCCTAAATGGCCCAAGGCCACTTGGACGCAATCGCCACGTCCCTGACGCCCCACTTTATGGGACGTGTGCTCAGCAAATGACGAGTCAACTGTCCCATTATCAAAGGCTAATTGATTGCCGCACTTCGGCCATCGCTTCTCCCGTCCCGTTGTTTCTCATTTTGCCTATTTTGGCGCCAAATCCTTTGTCGCACTTCTGCGAAACCGAAACCGATTCCGACCGGACTTTTTCCAAAAGGTTGCAGTCAAAGTGGAGATAAAAATGAAGTTGTAGTGAAGATAAAGAGAAAGAAATAGAGAGTAAAGGTTTGATTATAGTGCACCATAAAGGCCAGTTGCAGTGACTGAGGGCAGAGTGCGAGATATTCATTACAAATACAAATTGTGAATACAATGCTGAGTACATAAGTAAAAAAAATTTTTCCGTGACAAAGGAAAATTGAAGCAACAAAGGAAGTTAAGAGGGAAGTGAGAGAGCGATAATGAAAGAAACGGCCAAAGGAAAGAGTAAACTGTCACAAAGCAAATAAATGTAAAAGTCTGCGTGAGAAAATATCCCTCAAATTAAAGGGAAAGTAGGATAAAAACCGCAAAAACTGTGAAAACCTGGAGAACTGGAGTAAATTAAAAAGGGGAGAAGAAAATATGAGCGCCGACGTTCTCATGTCAAACCGACTCGGGCAAATCATTAATTGAAATTTGTTTACAAAACAGTAATTACTGTGGCCGCCTTCCTGTTTGCTTTCCCGAAGGCCGCCGCTTTCCCTCAAAGGCGGCCTTTCCCGTTTCCCGCCCCAAACGGGAGAGCGAAACATCTGCATTCGCACGGAGGCTTCGCTGACCGCAGGAAACTTTCCCGACTGCTCGTCAGCGGTCTACCGATTCGCGGCCGCCTCAGCGATGATGCACGCCCAACAGATCACATAAGCTATGCATTTATATTGTTTTAATAAGGGGTGTCCAACACTCGGCCCGTAAAACATTTATAAAAACTTGTGCTTTATTGTATTGACTTTCGCCCATCAATGTTGTTATGAAAAAAGGGCGCTTTGCACATTGTATTCACAATTTGTATCTGTATAAATGAATACCTCACAAGTGTTACTTAAGAAGTTGGTGGCGCCATTTTGAAAAGGCATTTTCTGCGGTGCACTCTCCTCTCATCTTAACTGTCTCGTCGTTGTCTCTTTTGCATTGGCGATGACCCCTGAGAGTGAGTCCGACCTTTTCCCCTTTTTCTAAAGTGCTTTTAGTTGGGTTTTGCACTTTGGGAATAACCGCGTCTGTCTGACGGGAAAGGGTTGGCCGAAGGTCGGGGCTTTTATGGTGTGCCTTTAAAGTGGGAATTGCGGGGGGGACAGGGGGAACAGGGGGAACAGGGGGAACAGGGGGAGCAGTAATTACTGTCATTGGATTTCTGGTTGTATTTCCGGGGGCGACCGTTATTAAGAGGGAACAATGACAGTTCTGTTTATGTTCTGACGAAGTTGTTTATTCTGTGGAAGGGAAAGCTGAAATTTATGCGGTAAAGTCAAAAGAATTTTGGAAAGGTAAAATGGAGAACTCCCACCGGGAAGGCTTTTCCAAGTAAATTCCCTCAAATAAAAATTTATTTATAAAACATTTATTTGTTAACCTTTTCCCTCGGGCTTCTTTAGCGTCCGAACAGTTTCATAATTGACTCGATTTCCCTCATTTGCCATCACTTTTTCCTCATTCCAAGCCCCCACACGAGTCGAGCCCTCCGCGCCTCGGATGGGCCCCCTGGGCCCTCTGGGCCTCTTTCACCTCTCTGTCATTAACGCAGAGGAAAATCTCTTCCATTTTCCTTCTTATGGGCGGTTCTCGCGCTTCCTTTAAGAATGGTCAACTTCATCCCCCGACGGAGGGGTTAATGCATGACCCAAGGGGTTGTGCTTGTGCACTCTAATAGACCTTTTTGTGCTCTTTAAGATGGGACATTATTTATTCTTCTACGTCTTTCCGATGCCGGGCTGTCCCAGGCCGGAAAAATGACTGTTTTTTGGGTCTCCATAACTTTTTTGAGCGCTGTCGGCTAAAATCTAAATTTTGCATGTCGATAGTGTGTCAAATACGCTTTAATTCCGTTGTAGTGCGACAGTTTCAGCGCGCATATTTTGGAAGATATGGAACCGCAAAAGTGGCGGACAACCAAATTTTACTGATTTTTGTCAATGTTCGCGGTCAAATTTCTCAAACTGAACATCTTCCGACTTTCTTCTTCTTAATATTTTCTGAAAGAGCATATTTTAAGCTTTCGAAAGCACCCATTTTTATTTTAGATAAATCGCTCTGAGAGGTGAAATCGGCCCGACAAAGTTTCCATATTGAGAGCGCCCACCAATTACAGTAAAATCTTTGTGAAACCCTCCAAGGGTTCAGCAAAGGACCGCTCGTTCATATTTAAGGCTTTAATCTGTCGTTTCCGGATGCGAAGGCACTGCATGAGCAGCTGAGGAAGTAAAGCTCTTTTGGCCGGAGGCGCAAAGGGGAGCCAAAGTAAAGCGAACAACCGTTCGGCTCATTTAAGCCATTGCTGGAGAAGGGTCATCATTTATTTATGCTCGAAATATTTATTTTTGTGGCTCCCCTATAAATTAGGGGGAAACGGAAGCGAAATTTAGGAGAAAATGGCTAATTCAGGCGAGTGCTAAATGCGATGAAATCATCACTGAGTTCCTGTTATTATTTTAACGAATTCAGTTTGTAGTGCGTTCGCCGTTAACAAAAGATTTCACCGACGGCCCTCCGTTAATGGACTTTGTGAGGAAAACACTTTTTGAATTTTCCCAAAATTAAAAGAGTCGGGATTTATGGAAAGGGGACGAAGAGAAATTCAAGTTAGCCGGTTCCTTTCATGGAGGAAAACCTCACTCGAGGGAAAATCCTGCCTTTGAAAGTCTTAAAAATACATATTTTTTAGTCCTTCAAAGGGCAGAATTTAAGAGGGCTTTTCGAGTATTTTTCTCAACAACCGGAAGGGAATGTTTGCCTCAGCCAAAGTCATCCATTTTGTGCGTCCGAAGACGAAATCACTCAGATCGGCCGCGAAGCAAAGCTTCTGAGGCGTTGTGAGGCGATCAAACTTTGACCGAATTCTCCCCTTTCATTACCAAACAGAAAGGTGGAACGCAATAAATAAGGATGACTGAATGAATAAAGAAAAGGTAAGTATGTTGTGGGGTAATTTGAAAAAGAAAAATGAGACAGAAAATGAGAAAAGGGGATGAAGAGTCAGAGGACTTCGTCTGGGGGTGAAATATTCCAGTTATTCAGGTTTCGGTTATTCAAAGGAAACGCTTTTGGCCTCTGAGTGAACTGCCGTTTATTTGGGTGAGCAGTTGCATTGGAATGTTTTCGTTAAAAGCCGTATTTGTGGGAGAGCTCTTCCTTTGGGTGAGCAGTCAAAGGAAACAGATAAAATGGAAACCCGCAGTCGCCGAAAAGAGGCGGCGGGAGATGAGGACAAAAGTCGGCCCTCAGTTTTAATTGTTTTATTTATCCTCGACAAGTGAGGACATTTTCATGATTTTGTCTCTGCTTGTTAAATAACTTTGCCCAAATGAGGAACAGTTAACCCTTTTCCTGCCATGATCCCTTTTTAAACTGTCTAGGAATTCCCTTAACTGTCCGATTTGAAAACAAATTCTCAGAATTGTTATCAAAGAAATTTTTACAATACTGTACAGGCATTTGTCTTTGAAAGAACCCTTGCTTGCTTCTGTTCCCCTACAGAATGTAAAATCTGTAAAATCTGTAAAATCTGTAAAAGCAAAGCAAAACAAATTGCATTTGGCCAAAAGTAAGAGTCCCATCACTCCCAGATACACTTGTACCAATTCATTAAAATAAACAAAAAATTTTCAAAATTAAAATTTGGCAATTTTTTTGTTGTTTTTTATGTGAATTACGGCCATAGACGTTATTAGTTCGAATGAAAGCACATCGGAAAGGCCTCAAAGACACAACTTATAGCTGAAGATGTAACGAAAAGCGAAAAGGAGCATTAAAACAAACGCCATATTTTCATTAATCTCTCTCTCTCCTCTCTCTCCTTATTAGGGTCAGTGAGGCAATTAAAAATGTGATTTCCTTCGCACGAGAAAACAACATTGAAGTCGAAATAATTTGTTCTGGAAACACTTAACACCGCACGCGAGAGTTATTGCCGAAGCAAAATTATTTTTCCCTAAAAGACATTCGCCACAGGTAAATCATCCGATTGGGTCGAGAAAGAGTTAAGCTTAAAAGGGAAAACTACTTTCTTGGTCAGCAGTGGGAATTCAGCAACGCACAATAGAAATTCAATTACTCTTTAGAAATTCAGCTTTATAAATGAGATTAAAGCTGGTTTAATCGATTCTGGCCACATGAATTTCGGTTGTATTGGTGCTCGTGGCAGATTGTAGTTCCCTCTCCTTCCCTCTCGAATCAACGAACGAATGAATGAAAAGTTGGTCGCTTTTCCTCAGCGATGTAAATCAGGTCTCGTTTCCCGAAAATTGATGAATTCGAGTGGGGAGGCGAAGGAGGTGAATCCGCTTCGAAAGGCTGAGCTTATTTCTTTGATGTGAGCGGGAGAAAGTGTCAAATCCTCGCAGTTGGAAGTTTTCCAGTTGAGAGTTCAACAAACCAACGCTTCTACTTTTTTGGCCAAATTTCAAAAACCGTTGAGCACTAAATAAAAATAAAGTTTCGGGAACGATTGTTAAGTTTTTCAAATTCCGAGAGAATCTCTAGTCGATGGAAGAGAAAACCTGAGGACAGCAGCATAAATCAGAGTCTCATTGAAAGGGTTAAAAGAAACGAATTAATGCGGAGCCGCTTCGGTTTAATGCGATTCCATAATTCGGATTTAAGTGTTTCAAATAACATTTGTGTATGTGAAATCACGCCTCGCAGGCGAATGCGCCGCTCCGAAGGAAATCACATCGTCAGCAGTTCCTCATCTGAATACAAAGTATTTCCTTTCACACTTGAGAACGGTCCGAAGGCGCCCAACAATTCTTACCCCTGAGATCCCATCTGTCCCGTGGGACTCACATTTTTCCTAAAAAATGGAAAAATATTAAAACGCTCTTCCCTTACAACGTTTATTTATTTATTACAAAACAATGGGAAAGACACGAATACAACTGCTGACCAAGCTACGGCCCGCGGGCCATTCCCGGCCATTCCCGGCCCGTGAAGGCGTTGCATATGGCCGCTCTTTTATTATATCCCCAACATGTGAGCAACTCAAGTTATGAAAGGTTGGCCATCACTGGCATAACATATTCCAATTTCTGCCATCAAAACGTTCATATTAACGCCTAAAGAAGACTATTTTTTAAATTATAAAATATATATTATTATATTATATTATCATTCGGACAAGGTTAAATTTTAAGCTTTCGGGACTGAACACTTCATTTTTAATTACTGAAAACAGTTTGAAATAAAAGGTTTGATTTTGTCATTGTGTAAATGCAAATTTTTGGTAACCCCTGAGGAGTTAAATGAAAGTTTAATAAAGCGCGGAGAAAGGTGAAAATGAAAGAGGAAAAGCAAAGTAGATTTGAGGGAAAACAAGTGGAAAAAGTGGAAAAAGTGGAAAACAGAAAAAGTGTAAGTTTATGTTCACGGGCCGGTGGCCTCAGTTGTCGGGAAGGAGAATTCAGCTACCGATACTCGGTGCTTTGCTGAGAAAGTCAGCTGAGGTGGGAGGGGAAGAGGCAGTCGGGAAACGCCTCCGAAAAAAGGGAAACTTTTCTCATTTCTCGGGATAAAATTTCATTTTTGTTTATAGTGGTGTTCCCCTCTTCCGAATATTACAACATTTTCCCTTTCAAATTTTTTCAAAGCTTTTAACAAATTTGTTTTTTATTTATTTATTAGAAAAAATATAAAGTTTATCATTTCCAACGCTGACTGTTTCGTTGTTTCCTTCACGAGCAGACGACCCTTCGGAAAAATTAAAACTTTCTTTCCTTCTCTCTTTGTCTGCCATTTGGACGGAAAATAACAAATGAACGGATTAGGAAAACTCTGTGAGGATTAAAACGAATTGAAAACAAAAGGTTAATTAGAGAACTGATCCTAATGGTGGCCAAATGGAGGCCAATCATAAAAGATGATAATGTTAACACTAATTAATCCGTTTATGCATTAATTATTGTTTCACTCAAAACTCAAAACATTTCCTTAAAACCATATAAGATTTTGTTATAAAGACAAAATTATAAAATGAGTAAAATTAAAAAACTTCAAAGAGAGAGCGAATATTAGGGAACTTTCATATCTATATTAATATATAGTATCGCTCAAAAGTATTTTCACAGTACAAAATTATTCGTTTTCCGCGTGAGAATTATAAATACACAGTATATGTTTTTCTTAAAACAACACTTAAATTTTGTCGGTGAGTGTTATCATTAGTCATTGTAATTGTGCAATACGTGACTTTTTAGGGTATAAAATAACAAGTTGAAACTGCAATTAAATCCACCCTCCTCCCCCGGGGGTGGAAAGGGCAAATTTTCCCAATTAACCGATTCTGACTCGATAAAACCAAATGCCAAAGCGATCTCTGCTCAAATACCAACGATATTAAATTCCAGTCGGGAAAACTATTCTGCGGCCACAGAATGTCGTCAATTGAGCTGACAACAGCGTCAGCTATCGAGCGGTTCCCCAAACAAAAAACCCCGACGGCTAATTAAGACGCTCGTCCCTCCCGGGTTTATTATTCCCTCCGAACGGGCAAAAACCGTTTGGGCGCGTCCCTCGGGAGAGGGATCCCCGTTCCCGGTCTCTCCCAGTCAGGACTCTCCTCAGGCACGGGCTCCAGTCGGAGCTCTCTCGGATTGTTGTGCTGACGGGGATAAGCTTCTTTTTTAAAATCTAAATTGAGTCGGAAAACTGACTGAATTAGTGCTTTCGTAAAAAATTAACGATCGCTTAATCCCATTCTCGAGAGAGAACCTTAATGCAGTTGCTTATAATTAAGTTAAAACATTAATTATTTTAATTGTTGAAATTTTAAGGGAGAATTCCCATTCGGGGGATGAGTGCTCGAATGCTGACGCACATCTCGCTGACAATTTGACCAATTTCCGGCTTGTCAGGAGTCCATGTAACCTCGAATGTCTACTTGGGGGGGACCACGAGCAGGGAAAGAGAGCCGTGAGCAGGAACTTTCGGGATGGTCAGCGATGAAAAGGAGATGAAGTTTTCCAGCTGTGCGACCGCCGAAGGCAGAAAGAGGAGGATTTAATCTCGTTAAAAATATTGGTTTTGTGAGAAAATTCTAAAATGCGGGCTTTGCCCGGAAGGTTTTCTCCCACGAGCCAACAGCAGTGCTGACGCGGAAAACTTCCCGGGAAAGTTCCCAAGACATTTCGGGTATTCGGTCCCTCAGAGAAGTTGTCGGTTTCCGGTTACGTGGAAACTTTTCCGTGAGGGACTCTCGGTTTCTCAGGAAACTTTCAAAGAGGTTAATTAATATCAGTTATTAATTGGGAGCAGAACATTTTTAAGAGAAATCCACGAATCGGTTTTACTTTTTCAAAATTTCATCCCATTGAGGACATTTTTGAAAGCGCACTCATTTGGTGGTTCGCTTTTCATTTGGGCTTCGCAAAAGTTGCCAAACAAACTTTCTTTTTCCTCCCAAAATCGGACATGAACGTCCTTTGACGTTCTCCCAATTTTATAATAAAATCACGGCCTCTTTATCATCTCGCATAAATCTGTCAAAGGAAACTCACCCAACCAAAACTCGGCGACATTTTGGATCGCGAAATCCGAATTCTTTTCTTTTTTTTCCATTTCCTCCCTCTCCCCCTCCCCCTCCCCCTCCCGGGGCTTCGACTCTTCCACGGTGTTCGGGGAGGGAGGGGGTGGAGTTCTACTCATTTTAGGCTTTCCAACCCCATACTTTTGGCAACCTTATACAGTATTTGGTTTTGTCCGCACATAAGTGGACAATTAAGAAGAAGAATCAAATAAAGAGAAGTCCATATGAAGAGCCGTCATTTCTCGATACGAAGTTTGTGGCCCAATCGAATACTAAAAAGATTAAATCAACAATGTATAATTATATACGATTAAGATCTTTTAACAATGACAGATTTCGGGGGAGTAATAAATGTGACGTCACAATATTTTGGCGATTGTCTTTGGTTTTTTTTTTAATTGTAAAACTCAACTTTTTAGTATTGTCTAACTCAGGACTAAAATGTTAAAAGATAAAATATAAATTTTTTTTATAATAAAACACACTAAAAGAAAAAAAAATACTAAAAAGTATGTGCACACATTCATTCCTCTTTCGTTTGTATACATCAATCTATACTATATGTAATGAAAAGAAAAATATATGTATTGAAAGAAAATTCAAATATTTTCAGCAAAAAGGTGAGATTTATTGTAAAATCAGTTCAGACAAAAATTGTTCATCGTAATTCCTTTGCCAGCATTGGATTTACGATAACTTCTGACGTTTCATTTATAATATAATTATACTCTGAACAATTTCACCAATTCTGAGCCTCTTAAGGGGAATCGGACCCCACATCGCCATTTTAGTTCTTCTATTTTCGAAATTTTCCCAAATCCAATGCGAGAAATGTCGGTTTCGCGACTCAAAACGGGAAATTCCCCACAAACAGAGAAATGGCGAAAATAAGGCAAAATAAGCGACTGAAGAAAAAACTCTGCGCTTTCCACCCTCCAAAGATAAAATTTGATTTCAAAGTGGCCGACGGGGGAAAAATCTTTACGGTTTTCGTCACTCCAGAGTGAGAGAGAGAGAGAGAGAGAGAGAGAGGCTGGAGAAAATGGAAAACACTCGCAAAGGAAGCTTTCCTTTTTTATGGAAAAATGTCTTTGACAAATGCAGTTTTTCACATTAAAAACATTTTCATAATAAAATCGATTGTTAACGGAAATAATTGTTTAGAAACAAAAGTGAAAATGATTTCCGTTTCCGGGAACAAAATACGAGGGACTGATGAAAGGATAATTGAACAGTCAAAATCTGTCGGGTCCTTCAAACTTCTCGCCCTTTTGTTTTTCCTCCCGGAGGGAAATTCGGAAAAGCCAAGAAAACATTTCCCTCTGAAAGGAATACTTTGACCCTCCGCGCCGACATTTTCCTTTCAGCAATAGCTAATCATCAAATGATTGACCGTTTTTACGACCGGAAATACCCATCGTTTCCTTTTTCTAATTGAAAAGCGATCGGGCGTTGCGGTGGCGCTGCTGACGAAGCCTATGCTCGAATTCAGCAAGTGTTGCTCCGATTTATAAAACTTATACAGGACTAATGAGAAAGTGAAAGGAGATTAAATTTCGGTTGGAAAGATGCCACCACTTTGGAAACAGTTTAGGGGAAGCTGAGAATGCCGCAACCCCTTTCTCGCCACCCCCACGCCTCCGCCCTCTCGGAAAAATTCTCAAGTGCTTTCCTCGGAATTTTCCGGGAATAAAAAAATTCCTGTCGTAGTTTTCTCTCTCTCTCTCTCTCTCTCTCTCCCCAAACGGAAACGAATATTATAATTTTTTTTCTGATTGGTTTCCCCATAAAAACTCGAAAGCCGTAAACAAAACAAATTCGAGTTTGAATAAAGTTTAACAAGATTTCGGTCATTCTTAAGATTAATGGCTCTTTCGAGATGCATTTCCGATTGTGTTTTGGGGGCGAGGGGTTGAGAGGGCGAGGGGTGAAGCAAAAACACGAAGAAACCAACTTTAAGGGGATGAAGTTAACGAATTTTCAATGAAGTGGAACGGAGGGTTGAAAATTCCAAATTTAACGGACTTTTCCAACGTTATTTTGTTTAACTCTCCGAAATTTCACTCCGTTTAGACTTTCAAAACCTATATTTTTATTTTTATTATATATATTTATATTTTCATTTATATATTTTATTATATTAATTATAACATTATTAATTTCTCGGTTTTCTCGGTTTCCCTTTGGGTATTTACGAAAAACATTAAGCACTCAAACTTTTCAATAATTAAATTTTTTTAAAATATTATTAATAAAAAAACCCATTATTAATGAAAGTTAATGAAATTTGAGTTAACTCTTACTGTGAAGCAGAAAAAAAACACTGTCTGTATCTGTCAAACACAATTTTGGGGGAAATTTTGGTATCGGAAGAAAATTGTTCCCTCTCTCCCGGGGGAAGGAAGAGAACCAGTGTTCCGAATCTCGAATATCAAAGGGCGGCAGGGAAAGTTTCGAGTGGAAACCCATCTCGGGAATCGGAAGTATCGAGAAAATTTTTCAAAAGTTTGCGCTCCCGAGTGATTTCTGCTCGGGAAAGCAGTTGTTTGTGTTTGTGTTTGTGTTGGAGAACGACCATCAAGAAAATTTAATGGGTTCCCAGGACGGATCGCATGCACGCGCTCAATTACGTATTCATCCCCTCCCGGCGGGACATATTTTCCCCCCTTTCCCCCGTCTTCTTTGCCCGCTGCCCGAGATGATTTCCTTCTCCCCGGTCAACTGACCGCTGACGGATCGCGGCCGTCAATTTTCGCGTTAGCTCGCCCGAGAGTATTTATCAATAAAAGCGCATAAAAATATATACGGCCGATTTAGCTTTTATCGTTTTCAAAATAAAAAGTTTACGATGATTTTTTTTATTGAAAAAGCGAGGATATCCGTTAGTTGGGTGCCAAGAGAATAAAATGTCGCGGAGTTTCTCGAGAGGAGTCAGCGATGGGCGAAAGGTTTTCGACTGGGCCGAGAGGAGAGGTTTCGCTTAGGGCGATTCTCTGGGGACGTCAGCACCCGTTAAGGATCTCCGGGAACTTTGCTCCTCTTAATCATTTCCGAGTTTTCCCCGTTTTTTGTTACGGAAAATTTTCTTCCGACGAAGTGATGAACGCTTTTATTACCGCATCGCTTACCAATGGAATTATTTCTATGTTTTTCCTTAAAATTAATTTGTTTACAACTTTTTCAAAATGTTATTTTTTGAAGAAAGGTTTCCCGTGAAACGCAGAGAAAAGTTTTCAAGGGCGATTCCATTGCAATCGCTCATTGCTGAAACAGCAGTCCAAGTTTTTATCTCCGTTTCCCCGTATAATATATAAATCTGTACGTATAAAATCCTAAAATAACTCTGTACGTCCGTCCGCGAGTTCGCTTCAACTCGGAATTATTCGGAAATCCTCGTAAAAAAATAATTTAATTTTTGAGTTCTCTTTCTCATTTTTTTTATTTTTAACAGTGGATTTACTTTTTCTGTTTTTATATAATTTTTGCACTTTCATCCGTCAGTTTATAAATAAAGCAATTCAATAAAAAATTTTTATGTACTTTACGTTTCATAAAATGCTGTCGAACGCGGACATGAAAATATTTTTGTAATTTAATGAGTGATTGAGCAAAAGAAATAATCTGTAAAAGGGAAAAGGAGAGCAAACGAAGCCCCAAAAAGGGCCAAATCCCCTCAGCACACTAATGGCCGTCCCCAAGCATTCGCAAGGGCTTCAGCAGGAAATAAACTCCTTTTTAATTAGTTCTGGGCGAATTCCCGGGATTCAACAATGAGTAATCGATGAATGGCCTTGGACTGTCCTTGACTGCGGGGGATGCATGGGGTGGGCCAAGTGGAGGCGGCTCGCAATGCTGAGGGCCTCGGGGGTGGAAATATCGGGAGAATGAATAGAAGCAGATGAAGCACCGGTTATCTTGGGTAATTCAAGGATAATTCAAAATCCGAGTTGGAAGTTTTCTTTGAAAGTGAGTGAGAAGTTGGGGAGATTATGTGAAATGACAAGAAAAGTTGGAAACTGTTAACTCGCAAAGAAGGAAAGATTAAGTATCGACAATTAAAAGTGAAACTTTGAAAGAGAATTAAAATTGAATGCAACGTCGGGAGCTCATCGAATTCCGGTTCGCCCTTTGCGCCCACTGCACTTCCCTTTGCACTCGACGTCGAAGCTTTCGAGCTTTCCGAGCTTTCGGAGCTTTATTGCCCTCTCCTTGTTTGCTTTTATTGCCTCTTCCCAACATCTTTCTCTCCCAACATTTTTTGCTCCTGTTTCTTGTCACAATGCGCGCTCTGCACCGCCCACAACCCTTTTTCTTGTCTCGAGACACGTGCAACCATCGCTCAAATCATTTATTTAGTTTCTTTCGGTGTCTGGAGTATTTCCTTCGTTCCATCTTCACTATAATTTCTCCTTTCTTCCCAGAGAGCACATTCTTCCACATTTTCACGACAACTCAAAATAAAACAAAAAAAAAAAACAAATTGTAAGAAACCAAAAACTTGTGCTTATTTTGTATAAATGAGTAATGGCGCATTATGAATTTCTTCGGGGGTTTTGGAAAGTACAGAAGACTTTCGACTTTTCTATGGCGCCATTGACAAAGTATTTTCCTTCTTAACGATCAGAGTGAAAAAATTAAGAATGAGTCAGCGGAAAATCATAAGATAAAAATCTCATTTTTCCTTTGTCCGCGCGAGTAAAATCCTTTGACCGACCATTAAATATCTTGGAGCACAAATATCTGATTTCCTTTAAGAATAAAATACGAGCACTAAATTTTGTCAACTCCTCGTGGAAATTGCTGAATTATTGGGGGAAACCGATATTGCGCTGCTGGAGACAAATATCAAGAACCAATAAAAATAGGAAAAGCTAAAAGCTTTCGCAAAGAAAACAAATTCCTCGTCCAGCAGAACCGCAAACAAAGGTGGCGGCCATTGTTAATAAATACGCGCACATCGTCGGCTGCTGTTGGCTTTTCATTTAAACTCTTTCCGCCCTCCCCAAGGCCACCCCAAGGCCACCCCAAGGCCACCCCCAAACGCCCAATTTGTTTTTATCATAAGTGGCTTTTGAGTGTGGAAAATGCAAAATGGCCGCAGTTTTTGTCTCTTCTGATTGAGAACGAACGATTTTTCTCAAATTAAAAAGCCGCTTTGAAGGGAAGACGTGAGCAATGAGTTATTTGGGTCCGTCTTTCCCCCGACAAAGCGCGAGGGGCGCAAAAAGGCCCAGAATTTTGTTTAAAATGTTAATTAGTCCAATTAATTTAAAAGGGATGGTGTGGATGTGAACAAAGGTTTCGGGAGGTGCAAAGTAAGCGAAAACAAAGGAAAGCTTTCATTTCGAAGTCATTGTTTAATTCGCTGACCACCACACAGCAGAACCGTTTAAAACTATCTGACCTTCGCCGTTTATTTATGTTTTCACGTGTTTTCTGCGCTTCGTTCCGGAGAAAATCCCTAATTGTTCAGATTGTTTTCTCCCGAATATAATTTCTCTTTAATTAGAAAGTGAGCTAAGCGGGATGACTCTCCATTTATATAACAACTTTGTTCCGTGAGAGACCCCCATGTTGATTTTATACTCTATGAAAGAGACGTTACAATATGGCTGACTTCTCTTTTTTTTCTTTTTCCATAAATAAATTAAATATATTTTTATAAAATCGTTGCATAAAATATAGCAAATAATGTATTTGAACGAACCCCCCCCCCCCAAAAAAAAAAACAAAAATAATTGTCTCAAAAAGAGGAGTCGAAAATTTATATTAAAAAAAAAATGAAAAATGAAAGGAATGTTAATACATATGTTTTAATAAAGCAGAAGAATCAAAATAAATGTTATGTTTTGTATTTTTTGTTTATTTTAAAGTGACAAATGTATTATTAATATTATTAATAATAATTAACTAAGAAACCATTAAATTTTGTATTGTCAAAATACTTTTGAGCGGTACTGTATCTTTTTTAAACCGGATTTTCAGGTGCATTTCTCATTCCGTTGGATAAATTGAGGGCAGCCGTACGATGGGACACCAATTACTCTTCGGAGTTAACTGAAAAAAGTAAAGTGGTTTGATTAAAAAAAAAGCCATGGACGCACTCAAAAAAAGAGTCACTTGGTAGACAGTACAGTATTTAAAATTATGAACGTCCGTCACAATGAAAAGAGCCAAATGCTCTGCTATGGATTTGTGGATGAATAAGAAGTTGTCGCGTCGTTGTCAGTCGCCTCAGCAGTGAATTTTTCTCCGTTTGGGAGGCGTCGAAAGCTCTGACGACACACCCAAGATGGAGAATTAGAATTTTCCACGGAGGCAAATTGCGAGGCTGTTCTCTTAATGCGAATCTCTGATAAATGGCGTTTCCAGTTTGTTTTTGACTCGGAAAATTGCCGGCTTTCATTCAGCTCTCACTCAATCAATTAATCACTTTTTAAAACCTTTATTCGCGTTAAACTGTTTTCTCGTGTCTTCACTCAGAAACCGCCCCCATCGGAGAATAAAACTGTCGCCAATGACACAATCCCAAATTGATTTCCTCACTTTCTCTCGCGATTGAGAGATTCATTCGCGATTCAGCACAAAATAACGCTTTATTGCTCACGAATCCACTTATCCAAATGCTTAAATATACACGGAATGAGATTGAAAAGAAAATGGATCCATAGGATGAGGAGAAAACAGCCCGGCAACGGATTTTCCTCTCTTTGCTGACGGTCCCTCCCGTGTTCGCGCTTTGACCACGTGTCAGGTGTCAGCACGCGATCGGGTTGCGGGTCGACCACTCGTTAACCCTCGACGGTAACCCAACACGTGAAGGAGATCTTTTGCTGTTGACCGTCGCTGTCAGCAGGTCAGAGTCCATCGCTGACCGCACCTTTTCATTCACAAGCAGACGACTGCTCGTGAAATCATTAACCAAATCTAATCGTATTCGTCTATTTATTTGCAACTTTACTTATTTTTTTTATTTTTTTCAAATTTGTTGCATCTGAATCTATTGAAAATACTTTTACCCTAATACTTACGTGTGAAATAGGGAATAAATATATTATATTATTATATTATTTTGTTTAAACTGAGGCTTCACTCACAAATATTTCGCATTAAAATCCGAAAAGCGAGCTTTTGTCGCGCAAAGACAACAACAACCAAATGGTTCGGTTCGACCGAACCGAAAACATTCCCCCATTCAAAATGGACAACTCTAGAATTAATTCATTCCTTCTGCCTCCGTCCGACAGCTATAACTTTCCAAATGAGTCAACTCGTCCATTATGGAGGCGACATTGCCAAAATGGAGAGCGGAGTCGGGAGGCGCTAATTAGCCATTAGGAGTGATCAAAGTCGGGGCATTAATGAGTCATTAATCAGCGGCATTGGATCCGCCCTGGTCTGTTTCCCGAGAGGAAAAGCGAAGGGGGTTTTTTGTTTGGGGAGGAAAGCGAAGATCGCGGAGGTGCGTGAGATGGGGGCGATCGGTTGCGGAGACCGAAACGGTTTCTTCGAAGTCTTCCCTCGGGAACATTAATTAAATGTTTCTTGAATCGAACGCCACTTAAATAAGACAAGTCGCTAGAAATGTAATTTATTAAAGGATCCCGGAGTTTGAGGGAAAGGACGAGAAAACGCAATTTATTTCCAGCTTAATTGAAATCGACGAAATAAAAAAACTACACAAGTGGATATCGAGGAAATAGAAATTTTAAAATAATATACACTCGAAATGGGCTGGGGGTGAGTGGGGGGCGAGGGGGAAGCAAAAATACGAAACGGCGATTTTCCAATTGACGTTTATTATTCGGGTTCTGGCACTTTTATTTCGGAATCGGAAATGTTTTCCTGAGAAACGACTCCGTAGAATGGAAATCGTATTGTTTTCCTTTCGGATTTGGACGTTTTTCATAAAACCATAAAAAATGATTCTAGAGAGAGAGAGAGAGAGAGAGAGAGAGAGTTTCCGAAAGCCTAAAAAAATCATCCAAGCGAATTTTTCCGGTCGGAGAAAGTTGACGAAGCTCCAGGAGTTAAAATGCAAAACATGAATCAGGTTGGGGAAAGCATGATTTGAGCGAGTGCTGAAACCGGTGATCAGTTCGCTACGTGGGAAAGGGGTGGGAAAGGGGTGGGAAAGGGTTGGAAAAGGAGTTTCCGCCCAAGTCGGCCTCGTATCGCTCCTTTCTCCAAATAATTTATTATTCCAAAAAAGGTCCAATTTTGTCATAATTAAAGTTTTCAAGAGGGAATAAAAAAAAAAGTTGCCGCCGTCGAGTTTTCTCTTATCTCGTAATTAACAAGTTTCTAATTGGGGAATTTTTTCGAAGGGAATTTTTTAATTATGTTTTGTTTCCAATAAAGTTCGTTTAAGATATCAAAAGTGATGGAAACCCCCAAAGTTTCCGCTTCGTCATCGCTGACTCTTTGTCAGCAACTGCGGCGACAGTCGAAGAACAACTTTTGTGTCGTCGTTCCAGTCTGCTTATTTGCTGAGTGAGCAGCCATTAGTCTGCTGCTTTCTCCCTCCTTTCGCCCCAAATACACTAATATTCCTTTGGGCTCCCAACTAAACTCGACATTTGGCCTTTATTTTAAGCGATGACGGTTATATCCGTCATAACGCAGACTGAATGCCGCTGTTGAAATATTAATATTAATATAATTTTTCCTTTATTTCGCCCGTGGGCATTAAAGGGTTATTGATACAATCTTTTTAACCTGTGAAGTTACATAAACAGAAAAAACAAATAATAAACATTGGGATTTAGAAGTAAAGCGCTAAAAAATGAATAACTAAAAAGTGACACAGAGCGGATAGTGTTTGGATAAATAGATAAATAAATAAACATTGGCATATATAACAACATAACTGTTGAAATATTGGCTTAAAAAAAGCACTTTATTTTAGAAAATATTGTCACAATCGGTTGGTATGAACTGTTACAAAAGCAAATTTGTAAGAAAAAGTTGAGAAAAGCATAGCAAACACCGGTCAGATTCTAATTAAATTAAATTAAATTAAATTAAATCCTTTGATGGAAAAAATGAGTCATTGTCCATTGTGCAATTTGCTTAAGTGAAAGGCGGCCGTTATAAATCCACTTTCGAAAAGGTGAGTTGGAAAGAAAAATTTTTAATCCGGAGATTTAGTGAATTTATGAATTTAGAAAAATGAGCTCGTTTGTTATTTGGGAGCGGAGATTTTTCCAGAGTTTTCCGATAAAGAAAAATTTCCTCAAGGTGACACCCGCAACCAATCTTCGAGTGATGAATGAATATCTCTGCCATTTCGCTTTCCCATTTATTATGCTCATGACTTTTTCATTTTCCGACCTCGAGTCAGCAATTAAAAGGGGGCATTTCAAATGAGAGCCCAAAAAGGACTCAACTTTTTCCGGATTTAAAAAAAAAAGGGGGAAAGTTGATGGAATAACCGAAATTAAAATACTTCCAAAGTGAGTTTTTAAAAGGTGAAGAAAGTTAGTTTCAGAGTTTTCTTTTCTTAGAGTGGATATCATTCTGGAAATGGTCGCGATTCTCGGAAAACCACACTTTTATCCTTCTTTGCCAAAGGCTGCGCCCGGAAAATGGAAAATGTATTTTTTTTTTTTTAACTCTAATGACTGCAATGTGTGTTCAGGCTATATTAAAGTTTTTCTTCTTTTTTCTCTTCTTTCTTCTTTTTCTTTCTTCTTTTCTTTCCCTATCCGAAAAACCAAAATGAGTACGCAAAGCTTTGACTCAAATGTCATTCGCTGTCGACAAAGGGAACATTATTTTATAAAATCTAAAATATCTAAAAAATTGAAAAAGCTTTCTCTGCCGTTGGGATTCCAACTCCCAAATTCATATCCATTCAGACTCAAATATTTACTATTTCACTACGAACACTTCCGGAAAACTCCGAATCGAACCTGAATCGCAGACGGACTTACGGACGTATTCTGGGATTTTATATTTAGAGGATTTAACTCATCCAATTCAATTTTATATAATAATAAAAATTATTTTATATGTTTTACGGAGGGGCGATGAGAATTTTAAAAAGCCAAAATGGAGCAGAACACAAAAAAGATGGTTTTTAGACTTTTTAGATGAGTTTAGTGCTGATTAATGTGAGAATTGACAACAGCGAATTTTGAAAGATGAAAAAAATATTTTCCTTGATTGAGCAGTGTTTTTCTTGGTTAAGAACCTAAAAGAAGCTTTGCTCGGACTTACCCGACCGACTCTAAGAACAAACACAATGGAGACGTGAGCGACTTCCTGCAGCTCATTTGTCTTCAGCGCGGACTTCCACTCGCCGGAAGTCCAGACTTTTCACGGAAGTAAACAGCCGAGGTCCCGAATCCTCGGGCCGTTGGTGCAGTGCTGACGAACACCGCCGTCCATTGCTCTCACTTCTGTTTTCACTCCGAGGATGTCTTCTATCCCATTTCCAGCACGCAGACTTTCCCTGAAATCAAAACATCCGTTCAAACTCTGAAAGTTGACGACCGTTTTTCATGGGAGGTTTGTTGTTTTTGCTGAAAACAAGAATTTGCTGCGGGCGTTTTTCCAGGAAAGCACTGCTTAATGAGGATTTCCCCTATTCCGGCGGTGCAGTCAGAAAACAAAGCTCCAAGGGAATCGTCAGCAGTGTGAGAATAAAGTTATCAGTGGCCTCGGAGATAGTTTCGACTGCTTACAAGTGGCCACTGTAGTTTTTTTTTCTTCCATTAACCACTGGAGCATCCGGCAACACTCTTTTGTTGTGTCATCCACAAACTGCCTTCCAATTCACATTCTTTCATTCATTCATTCATTCCATCAATTCCAATCTCATTCACTCTGACAGCGTTAAAAAGACATTCTCCGTCATTAAAATGAAGCGTCTCCGGTTCGATTGTGTCTTATGTCAGCCGAAGGGCGAATCCTTCATTATCCCGAATTGCTGACAGCCTTTCATGTTCGCCTGAGGGCGCACTTTTCGCTGACGACTGACACATTCGACGGACCATTTCTTTTTAAAGGTAAAATTGACCGTTTTATGCTCTCGTGTGTTATCTCTTCAGCGCGAAAATGGCCAATAATTTCCGTCCCCTCTCAAATTTTTCTAATCAAACCCTTTCAAATGCTGAAACTCAAGCAGAAGGTGTTTTGCATAATGGTTTGTCAAATTCAGGGCAGACCACCAACCGCTCTCACTTTGAAATTTATAATCCTCGAATTTCCAGCCCACAAAAACTTTCCCAACGCCGCATCGGCTCTCTTTCCCTCGCTCTCCCATTTTATTTTCAGCTTTCCCGTTCAGCACTGTCTTCGAGTGACACTCCTCAGCAATATTCCAATTTTGGAAATTCTTTTGGTCAGCCTCGAATTCTTGGACAAAGTCCTTCCGGAAAGTTTCCGCTCGGTCGCTCTTGTGGTTGTTATTTTGGTGAGATTCTGAAAGGAAAGGGGCGATCAACGTCATTAGCCATCGATTGTCCCTTTTCTGTTTCCTTCTCCTTCACGAGGCTAACCCTTTTATAGCGCTCTACTCAATAATATACTACTTAACAAGTAGTAATTTTATACGTTTATTTGTTGAAGGAACCTTTGTGTTCGTGTGGCCATCAATTTTTGTTACCTTTTCAACAAAGAGCCGTTGAACTGATTTCGAGCGAACTTTTTCCAAAAGACCTGCATTATCTCGTTCCTCCAAAGCAAGCAGAAGACGAGAAATTTCAAAAAAAACTTGGCGTTGAAATTTGCTTCTTTATTATTACATGGTTTGTTTACCTTATCTCTTGTCTGTTGAAGACTCCATTTCTCATGCATTTTTAATCCATTTCCTGCGAACCGATTTCTTCCAAATTTTGCACAAACGTCCCTCCCCAATGACAATACAATATTCTGCATTCATAATTTAACCTTTCGCTCTGATAATGCACGAAAATAAATTTATAAAATTCTCATTGCGGGAGAAGCCACATGAGTACGCCATTTTGTGACGTCATACGATACGTCATCGTCCTCATAACGAATTTTTCAAAGGCATTTTAATCAAATTTGACACTTTTTAATCCTATTTGTGTTTGATGGAATCAATCTAGGGTTTGTATTCAAACCTAATTACGTTCAAAATACGTAACGTTGGTTATTATAGTTATTATTACAACGTTGGTTTTATTATAATTATTATTTGTTTACATTTTTGTTAGCGTAATGCCAACATGGAGGCGAACATGGAAAATGTTTTATTATTTGGGGGGAAAGTCCCAGAGAGGTCGGATTGCTAATAAAGGAAAATCAGTAATCTCTGAATGTGGACGCCCCCACAGCGATTCCCTCCCTCTTTCCGCCCCTCATCGCAATGCAATAAATCACAAATGAAAACTAATTAATCGGTAAATGGAATCGTCGTCATTTCTAAAAAGTGTAATTTCGTTAAAATTTCAAATAAGGACTTGAGGAGAGGAGCAATCGAACGAGGCAATAAATCACTTTGAGCAGTGGAATGGTTTTTGCTGTTAAGATTTCGGTTCATGCATCGTCGAGCCCTTTGTCGAGACTTTTCACCCAGTTTTTTTATTTGAGGAAGGCAAGAAAGAACCACTTGTCCCGAAATAAAAAGCTCTCTTTTCCTTGCCTCGGTGTCTGCACCAATTTCCCGTGCAAACAAAAGAGGCGAAACCTCCTCGATACAAAATTAATTGAAAAACTTGGGCCTTTCCGGCCTGCTCCCCGGCCTGCCCCGAAAAGGCAGCGACGGCTGCCAAGGCACAAAACATGGCCGACAGGACGGCCTTCTTTCCTGCATATTTTCCGGGAGGTTTGTCAAAGTCGCACCGGGGGACCGGAGAATTCCTCCTGGAATTCTTCCAGAGGAGCAGGGATCGTCTGCTCTTTGCCTCCTGCCCACGTGACATGCGTCCTGAGCAATTGCTCCCCTAAGAAATGCCGGCACTGCTGACACGAGTCAGCGATTGGCTTTCCGCGAGGGTGGAAAACTGAAGCGAAGGGAGGTTTTGGTTTAAAATTTGAAAATCCTTTTGACTCCCGCCCGCGGAAAAGATAATTTTCCTTTGCCAGAAAATCCCCGTCTGCGGAAAATGATAAACATGCTCGACTTCCTCTGCGTTTAACCGAAAAATCTTTTTTTTTGTCCCCTCGAAATTCCTCTCGTTTCCTCAAAGAAACGCCAAATTTTAATCTTTTCGCGGGATTTCATTCCCATCAAACGGAGAATTTTATTTTTAGTCTTTCGCCATAAAACCCCGCATTGTATTCGCAAATTTGTATTTGTATAAATCCAATATTTTAATTAAATTCAATATAAATTGAATAACTTAACGTCGTACCTTCTGAACAGTGTTGTAAGCCTCCACTACAATGTTTCTCCTCTCCACCTTCACTACAACCCTATCAACTCTGACGGTGTGCGCACACACACACAAATTCGTCCAACATATTTATACATTAACTATGATTAATCCAATTAAAAAAACATTGGGAATGAATTCCGTGGGGGCGGAGGGGCGCAATCAAACTCCTGATGAATATCTCGGGAAGTGAACACGCACTCCATAAAAATCAATTGTGGAACCTCCCCTCGTGAAGGAGGGTGTAAAACAAAATGCTTGACACCGAACCAAAGACCAAGAAAAGGGCGAAAATGAGATTAATTCCCGGCGAAAAAAATGAATTTATCGACCCCGAGCATGCGTCCTTCATATCAGTCCGTGAAGATTATTTGAGATTGCAAATTGAATTACAGGTGAGGAACGGGGAAAGGGGAGAGAAGGGGTTAAGTGCATCGGGAAGCGAAGGGAATCGGACCTTAGAAAGTCCGTTGTCGCCCACCGAAGGGATCCGCGGCTCTAAATTTAGTCTCAACAATAATAAACACGTTGAAACAAACATAAATTTTTATAATTCTTACGTAGTTTATGTGAAAGTTAATCCGAGTGAGGCCGTCGCCTCTGCATTTGGGCTCATTTCGGGAACATTTCGGGAACAGTTCGGGAAGGGACAAAGGAAATGCGGAAAAGCGGGGTTTCCCGAAGGGTGCGGGGCCTCGAGGGGGAAATATCGGAGGAATATCGAGGGAGGGGAAGTCGTCTGTGCTAACAATAACGTCTTTTCACGCGGAGCTCTGAAAAGGGCGGAGGAAAAATAAAAAATAAATCCGCCGATTCTGAAACTCCCGCACAAAGGACAGAACAACAATGTTTCAAAGGAAAACTTCACTATTATGCTATTCTCATTATATTTCTTTGGCTTCACTTTTTCGATGCGCCAATTATGATTTTTTGAGCCTAATTAGTGAAACACAGAGGAGGAATTCTGCTAAGACGTTCGCCGAACAAAAAAGCCTTCTTAAAGGGAATTTCTGGGAAAAAGACGAGTAAAAAGTTTGCTTTCGTCGAGCAGCTGTCCATAAAACGTGGCAAAAAATAGGACAGCGAGAAAATCCGGAAAGCATAAAATTTGCGGGAGTAAACCGACCTTAATTACGTTTTCTCAGCTTTTCGAATTAAGGCTCTTTAAAATGCATTCGGTGTAAGCGATTTTTTAAATTCGGCGACTTCGACCAGCTTCTGCGGAGATTCTCAGCAAAACCCTTTCTTTAGGAGAGTAACCGACACTTTTTCTCAGTTTTACTCCGCTTTTTGAAAACTCACATAAAAACCAAATGGGATTCAAAAAGCAATTTCACTTCGGTTAAATTAGACATTAAGGGTTACATGAATTTCTACGAAGCTGAAAATTGGTCAAACTATATTCAGAAAATAATTCTAAAAGTCTAACATCATCCGATGCTGGCAAAAGAATTAGTCATTCCCAATTTTAGAAAAAAGAATACATACATTTTTCTAGATAATATAATGCCCCACTTGGGAAACTCCAAAATTTCCCCCTATTTCCACCCCCTCCCCCCAAAAAAAAACAATTATTGGGCACTCGCGAGGGAAACTCGTCACGTTTCTTTTATCTAATTTAGAGAGGCACCGCAAAAACTAATACATCAAAGGCTTCACTAAGACAAATGTTTGTAATTTTCTTGGAAAGAAAGCAACAGCCTTTTGAAAACTCTCTCTCTCTCTCTCTCTCTCTCTTTCTCGCAATAAAAAAGTCATAATATTTTTTTATTAAAAAGTTTAGAATTTTATCAGTTATTCATTAGTAAGTTTCCCTTAAATGCACTCTTGTCCCGGAGCAGAAGGGTTCCCAGAAGGTTTCCTTCTGACGAGAGCTTTCCTCTCGTGAAGGTGAAAAAGGATAAAATTTTCATTTTTTCCCTTTGCCGCGTTTCCCTTTTTCCCGGCTTTCCCGGAGAGGGGAAAACTCCTCAACCCTAATTTAAAGTGATTGAAACTATTTAGACGTGAAATTAATTCGGAAACTTTTAAACTCGTGACCATTAAACTGAGAATTTTTGTGTCCGGGAAGAAAGTGTATTTCTAATTGGGGAAGCCAATCGAAGAGAGATTTCCCATTTTCCATTTCCCATTTGGGGCGCCTCCGGTCACTTTTCCGCTTTTCCATCGGGATCTCTTTAATATTTGCCCCTTTTGGACATTTTCCCAGAGGAAAATTCACTCTCAATTCATTTCCATTTTGAAATGGAAACCCCTTAAAATCCATCGCCTCAATGCACTCATTCCTGCATTTACACGCTAATCTCCACGAGAATAACTGTCAATACTCTTGTAAAACAAATACAAAAAACGTAAAATTCTATAGATACAAATAATGCCAATAAAAGTATTAAAACCTGAATAACCTTCTGAAGAAAGAAAAACCAAAAAAAGTTATTATATTTTGTAACCGTGTGAAAGGAGAACAGTGCAATTTGAGGGCGGTGAGCTGAGAATAAATCTCTCGAGATTACAACATGGCGGAAGTTTACAACCCGAGAGATTTATTGTAAACCAACCACGGCGACTGCATTTAAATTCAACATATAAAAATTCAAAAGTATAAAAGTTTTTCGTGATCGACAGCGTTATTTGTTTTCTTTCTTTTTCCTCTTTTTTGTGTCTGTGTCCGACCGACAACTGTCCGTGGAGTTTCGGGGAAAGCAGTCAATGATTGTTCCACGAATGAATCAACTTGAAATCCTTCCTCGAATAAAACTGACTTTTTACGAGGGACTGAAAAAATAATTAAATTCCGATTAATTGTCAAATCCATCGATGAGAGAAAGAATTACTCTGTGGAAGGGTTGGAAGCGACAATCCGCCCTTTCATGTTTACTCTGTGGTTTTTCATGCAAACAAGTCTCAATTTTTAATTCCAGACTACGTCCGTACGTACGTTTGCAACTTCGGGTCATTTCGGAATCTTTCGGGAGTGTTCGTGGCAATAAAAGCAATAAAGCAATAAACCTTGGACTCCCTTACCACCCCTCCCTTCCCAATGCTCACAGTGAATCTCCCATCGCAAATATTCAAACATTTTTGGAACTGTTGTGGTCCATAGTTTGCTTAAAGGAAAAGAAAGAAAGAAGAAAAGAATGAAATGATCAATTCATTCTGAGAGGAAAATTTAAGTCTGTAAATGGTAAAGAGTCCAAAGTTTTCCCCTTTGGTTTCTCCCTTCCCGAAGTTCCCGGAACTCGGGAAGTTCCGGGATGTGTTTTCGGGATGCGGAGGCAATCGTGTATCGGTCTGTCGTCTGCTTCGCGGTGATTGCAGAGTCTAAATCCATTTGGAATGTTAAATAAGTCGAAAGCTCCTTAAAAGGTTTCTTCTTTCACTGAGCATTTGACAAAAAACTTTTCCACCTTTCCCGATGAAAATTCTCTATAAAAAATGGCTGAAGTGCGTCACGACGAAAGGCAATTTTTTAAGAGGAAACTCCGCTTCGGCCAAAGTAAAAAATGGCCGACTTCTAAAAAGGAAATGAAGTGAACAAAGTAAACTCTCGGGCATCATGTGAGTGTCTTTGGGGTTAATCAATCACGGATTAATTATTAGTGAAAATTCGCATCCGCGGAGTTAATTAATTTCAGCTTCGGTTTAATGAGGCCGACCTGCGAAAACTGAGTCGGAAGTTTAAGTTTCTCTGTTTGCATTTCAGTCCAACCACGGATTCATTCATTAGCTTTAGCTGGAAAATCTTGGCATAAACTCGGAAATAACAGTTTATAAACAAAACAAAAATTAAAAACATATAATTTTATACTTTAACGTGCGAACCGATAGTATAAATTCTATATCACTGATAGGAAAATTTATAACGGAAAAACCTTCCTTTTTTTCTGTGAATTTAATTAAGGTTTCGTTATACCTGTAACGGCGAGAGCGGCTCAATTGACCCATTCATATAAAAGTTCATTAACATTATTTTTTTAATAAAGTTATTAGTCCGCTCTTAATTTTTAAATTAAAAATTGAAGAGTGAGAATATTTAAAAACTCTTTTATAATTTTTTTAATGAGTTTTTCCCTTATGGCTTTAATGAAACTTTGGGGAAATCTCCGGAAAATTCAATAAAGCTTATTCAGCCATCAACTGCAGATAAACAAAATTAATCATAAAGAAAAAATGACGGTTGAATTGAGATTCAAATATATTTTTCATCACTGGAAAATTTAAATTTTATTTGTTTTATTGTATTGCCAACAATGGAATACAAACAGGAGTGAGCAAAATTTATGGTGGATCGCACCTAAAATAACACTTTTCAAAAATTTACAATAATTTTGTAAATTAAAAACAAACAGTATAAGAACATAAAGATAAACATTAAAAAAAACACGAGAAACATCAGAATAAGAGAAGAAAAAAGAAGAAAGAAAAAAAGAGAAAAATAAGAGAGTTATAATCGGTTTGTAATGTGGAAGAGAGAGAGAGAGAGAGAGAGAGAGTGGGAATTTCTATTGGAATGACAGCCTCACTCTCTAATCTTATAAAAAAGCCCCGAAATGCCGCTGAATCTGAAACTTTTCGATTGTATTTCGGCAAAGCCACAACTGCTCGTAAGCAACTACTCAAATTGCTACTCAGCAACTCAGCAGTTTGTGTCGGCAATGAGTGACAATCGATATTTGACGCGAGTGTCGAGGAAATTAATATGAATTTTCCGGTCAGTTTGAAGATCCGAAGCAGCTGGTTTTCCATTATTTAATTTTTTCTTTTCTTTCTTCTTTTCGGAGTCAAAGGAAAAAATATTGAGAGAGTGGTGAATGACGTCAAGGTCGACACACACAGTCAGTTTATTTATTGTCTCAATTAATTTCTCACTCGCGGTCGAACTCCCGAAGAAACGGCCAAATCCTTCGGGAGATTGGCTCACTCTCTCCTTTCACTCCTTTCACTCCCAACAACAGCCATTTAATCAATTCCTCACAACGGTCTCGTTAAAAATTCAAAAAAACAAATTTTATTTGCTTTTCGATGAATTCGCCATTGAATTTTTAAGAAAATCGATTTTTCTTTATGACGCTTTCGCATTAAGATTCAGCTCCGTTTCAAGGCCCGTCTTCGCTCACTCTCTCTCTCTCTCTCTCTCTCTCTCATCTCCTTTCGGAACCGCCATCTTGTTTGAAGATTATATACCTTTTGATTATTCGCTGCCATAAATCCGAAATCCTTTAATTAATAATCTCTGCGCACAAAAAACTATTAATTTTCTCCCTCAAATTAGTTGAAAAATGAGGGTGTGAAGTTACATCAATTTCTAATAAGGTGAAACTTTGTTCAGAGTATAATTTTAAAAATATAACATCGATCCGACGCTGGGAAAACAATTAGTTTTCCCCATTTTGAGGAAAACTCTGTGTTTTATCCTAAAATTAACTCCGACAGAAATCTTATAACAAAATTATCCACAAAATGTTTTTTTCTTAAAAGCGTCGTTTCTGAGTTATAAATGTAAAGTGTGCGATTACAACTTAACCAATACAATTGTATGTGTTTCTCTTACGGTGAATAAAATAAGCAAAGAGAAAAAAGTAAAAGAAGAACTTGAAAAGAGAGCAGAATAAAAAAAATATGAAACATTGGATAAATAATTCAATATCAACTTAGAAGAAGTTAAGAAAAAAAAAGCAGAAGAAGAAATGGAAAACAACAACACTCTGGAGACAATCAAATTTATGATAAGAAAAAAATATTAAGAAAAATTCACAAAAGAAAAAAACTTAAGCATAAATGAAATGAATAAATAATAATAATAAAAAAATAAAGAAAGAGAGAAAGAGAGAAAGAAGGAAAACAGAGGAAAAATGAAGGAATATTGTAAAATGAAATAGAGTCGGTCCTAAGGATGGCCGAATTGAAAAAAAAATAATAAAAATAAAGAAATAAATAAAAACAGTCTAAAATTTGACTGGAAGTACTTATAAATGGAAAATCTGTGTGTGTTCACTACAACCTAACAGTGTCTCTTCATTTTGACCTTTTTCACTACAATCTCATCTCTCCTCCCCACACACACACATTTATATTAGTTTATAACGATAACGCTTTCGATTCCGGTTTGTAATTGGGAAAAATGTCAGAGCAAAACCTCGTGTTTTGGCCACCACAACGTCACAGGAATGCCTGCTAACCCTTTGTAAGCCAAATGAAAGCTCAGCAGAGGAGAGCGTTATTTGTATTTGTCGGAGGCGGAAACCCAAATCACCCAACGACAGAAACAAGCCAGGAATTTTAATTTTGACATTTTTTTCCGATCCTTTTTATTTAAAACGAGCGGTGAAGTGATCACTGGGGGGCGAGGGCCAGAGTGGCCCAGATGGGCCGGTTTCGGGCCGGGAAGCCCGGATTCAGCGGTGCGTGACTGATAAAAGGCAAAGCTGAAAGCTGATTAAGGTCCGAAATGGGGCGAAAGGTTTGTCCCTCTTTGGGCGACCAACTCTAAGTTCTGATGGTCTCAATGGATTTTCTTAATTGAAATCTTTTAACAGGCCTAATTATAAATTAACTACTAAATTACTTAATTAAAAGATCGCTCGAAAGAAAGTTATTAAAAGAGAAAACATTTTTCAATTTTTTCTTGACTTTTATAATATGAGGAAAACTTTTGCATTAAACTCTCCGTTCCTTTCCTTTTACTCTCTCTCCTCCCTTTTTTGTTAAGTATTTAAACAGGATAATCCAGAAGATAAAGTTGAATCTTTCATCACGAAAGGTTTTCTTTGGGAAAGGGACTTTCCATTCTGAGCGGTCGAACGCCCGCGTTCCCGAATTTTCTCGGTTTTCCTAAAAGCGGCCATTTTCTTTTCCTCTGTTTCGATTACGTTTTTATTTTTATAATTTTCCAATGTGAAGAATTTCACTGAGCACTCTTTCAAAATTGTTTTTTGTGAGTGGAATTTGAATTCCATATCGAGTCCAGGTTTACGAATTCTCTTATTTTACACTAGGGGACTTCGCCCCATGAGCGCTTCACCCTCCAACCCCCTCTGCCCTCTTCGGGGTAAATATCTATATCAATACAATAATACATTCCCTGAAAAACTGAATGCACCTCAACAAAACTAATGCCGCTTTCTTCTTTCTTCAGCCACTGTTTATGTGTCTTCTGTTCCTCATTCTCTCCCTCCTCTGTTAACCATCTCTTTGTCTCCTCCCTCAGCCATCCAAATTCTCTTCCATATCCTCTTCCACCACTCTCCCTTTTACGGAACAAACATTTGTGGTTCTCTCTTTGGTGTGCAACCTCTAAATTGCATCTCTTCTTCCCTCTGCCACTCAACGCCGACAGTCAGAGAGAGACTTTTCTCTATTTTAGTTTTTATTCTAAACTCTAAATATCTACACTAACTTTAACTATGAAATCTGCAACGAATTCTCTGAAAATGAAAAAACTACAAACGCAGAACCCACGCTAACTAATTTCTATCAGTTTTGTTTGTTTATAAACTTGTCAACTTTGCCCACTGTACTCAAAGTCACTGTACTCAAACAGCAGAAAGAAAACAGGTTTTCTTTTGCTTATTTTGGAGAAATGAGACATTCTTTCCAACATTTATAAATACAGTACTAATTAAATAACAGAAGAAACAAAGAGTTTATCCATTAATAATATATTGTAACTAAGTAAGAGTAAAGTAAGAAAAAGCAGCGGATTAACAACAATGTTGTGTTGTATATTCGCAAATAATTCTTTGTCGAAATCAGTTCAGTGGTTCTTTAGATCTTTGCTAACAAAAAACGGTGTGCACACACACACACACACACACACACACACAAATTTTCTTTAACAGATTTATATATTATGAGAAAATGATTTGGTGAGCCATCTCTTACAGTTTGCCTTCCACATTTAGTCGAAGGAGCATAAACTCGAGTTGATGCTGAATCAGCAAAGCAAAAGTTTAAATACGAACGCTTCGGGCATTTACTGCACAGTCGAAAGTGTCCGCTCGAGACTTGGTTGAAAACAACGAAGAAACCTTATCTCAACGCGGTTAACAAGTTAAATGTCTCCACAGTTACAAAATGCGCCATTTGGCTCAAATGTGCACAGTGTGACAAATAATGGCGATAATCGGTCCGGGAAAACATGTTCGAGTGGCCATGTGTGCATTTCCCGAGCAGAAACATTTCCTACAAAAGTCACACTACTTTTGGGCGCCATCATAATGTGTTCGTTGGCCATTTTAACATTTTGCACACTCAAAATGGTTTCTCTTAAGATTAATTTTTGCATTTACACTAATCCCAGATAACTTATTATAATATCAGTTTTTGTGGTGGAGATTAAAAAAAAATTAATATATATAAAAGGTGTTTAAATTTTGAAATGGAGAAGAAATGTTCGCATCGCTTCCTTCCTTTTATCTCCCTAATTACAGCCTGGAATGATTAATAACTTATTTCCTTTTTAAAACACTTTAATTCGCCAACGGAACTTTGAATTAAATTCGCCATTTTCTTTTTATTTAAAAACCCACAAAAGCCTAATCACATTATTTGCAGGTGTGCGGAGTCGATAATCGATGCTTCGCCATAGTTCGTTATCGGAGACTGATTAAGCTTTTTCAGAGGCAGCATTCTTCCTTTGCTGAGATTCTCAGCAGCGATATAAGCGATGAAAAGAGCCAACGTTTTTTCCAAAAGTTAAATCGGTTCTTTTCTTCTCCGCCGCAGATAACGAATTCCGTTCAATCTTTTATGGTTGACAAAACACAGGGAGCGATTATTATAGCTGAAACTCTTTCACACTGAGTTATTCCGCAGTCAAAACAAAAGTTACAAGCTGTTATCCCGCGTAATTTGACTTTACAAGGAGCGACGCGGCAATTTATGGTTCGTAAATAGTGAAATCGCGTTGGCGCCTTCCCTCTGCTATTAATCCGTCGTAATTGTTTTCTATCTTATCTGGGCCGCAGTTTATTTGTAAAGGATTCCCATTCGAAAATAAAAAACAAAACCAAAATAAAAATAAAATAAAAAAATGGATATTTGCTTTAAGTTTTCGCAGTCGAAGGCGGCCTTTTTTAATGATTTATGGCTCATTCGCGGCCACCGAAAATGCTTTTCCATTTCCCTTTTCTTCTGCTATTTCTCACTTTTCCCTTCTCAGAAAAAACATTACAAAACTTTTGCTTTTATAAACTTTGAAAAATTAGCCCGAATTCGTTTAGGCGGAGGGAAAACCCACAGAAATTTCTCTTCGCCCTGTGATGGACGATCTGCCATTTGCACCAGTGGCGACTGCCAAATTCATCCAAACACTCCTTCATTATATACTTCTTCATCGAAAACAGATGTTTTCACAAAAAATTGTTCATTATAAATCTTTGTTTCACCCCAGAAGAAGAGATATGATTTCTCTTTGGTGAGTTTATCTATTGAATTAATAAAAAACCCACCCAATTATTATTTATAATTGGTGATTAATAATTGGTAATACACAATCCACTCATATTAGTATGAATTGATCATTTCTTTCTATTTCCTTCACTTTCTTTGCTTTTCTTCTTTGAAAAAAGTAAAAAAAAATATATTCTCATGATTTTTTATGAGAGAAAATGGCGATAACCTATTGTTCTGATTTTTAACCTCGAGCTATACTTTTCTCCAAAGGACTTTCAAAAATCATACTATACCGGTATATACATAAATCTGTTAAAGGAAATTTGTGTGTGTGCAGCGTTTTCTATTACCTAAGATCAAAGGAACCGTCGAACCGATTTCCAAAGGACTTTTTTCAAAGAATTATCTGCGCTTTCATATCCAATAGAAAACCTGTTTAGGTTTAGATAACTTTCTGCTGTTAAAGGGTTGACTTTGAGTGCAGTGGGAAAAGTTGATAAGCTGATAAACAAACAAAATTGAGTTTTTTGAGTTTTTTTCAAAGTTCTTTACAGATTTTCAGAGAATTTGTTATAGAATTGATATCTAAAGTTAGTTTTAGATATTTAGAGTTTAGAATAAAAAATAAAATATAAAGAAGTGCACTTTGTCGGCGTTGACTGCCACATTCAGAAGAGTATCAGATTGAGAATAAATTTATATTTCTTCTGTAGAAAAGAGAGAGAGAGAGAAAGAAAGAAAGAGAGAGAAAGGCAACGTGAATTGAGCAGAATTACAAGTTTGATTATATAGTTGTTATTTTCATATAATACTAATAATCGAGGTGGAGTCAGTTTTTGAGGAAATATTTATTGTATCTTATATTATGTCCAGGAGTTTAAAAATATACTGTGAACAATTTAAATGAAACAAAACTTACTGTAATATCACCCGGTGATTTTTGAATTAATTTGATTAAAAATCATATTCGTAAATGCGAAAAAAGTAATATTTTTGGTTGATTGTGAGCCCACCTCTTTCACAATCGGTCACTTATGAAGACTTATTCACATTGTAATTCACAATGGAGTGAAATTATTCCTGATAAATATCCCGTGTGGCACATAATTATTCGAGCAGAGTGGAATCGATGCGATTCCTGCGACACCTCGAGGGGATTCTGTTCATGTTGTCATGTCGCCCGCGATAACAGAAGGAATATATTCAAATGATTTGTGGGTGTGCCCGTGTGAACCCGAAATGAGTTTGGAAAAGTCACGGTTTAGATTTGGGCCTTTTCCCGCTAAGCAAACAGTCCCCCATTGTTAACAATGGCAAATGAGAGTGAAAATTTAGAGATTTTTCCACTTCTCCGCTCGCGGATTCTTTTGAATTTTCCACTGGGAAAGTGTAAAAAAATTTATGTCCGCTTATATAACTCTTATTCCACAATCACCGAAGAGAGTTTTATTAAAATTAGGTTTTTTTCATGAAATATCTGCCACATCCGGTGCTCGTTTTTCCTTTGAGAATTTTATTATTTCCCTTATTTTTATGACGTGGAGCTGCGCTGTGGTCTCCTACCTGTGGAGCAGCAAAGCAAGGGGATCCCGAGGGAGAGACGAACATCTTAACACGAGGTATTTCTATAAATTTATATTTCATTTATTTTCCTTTGGGGGAAAAGCCAGCGACTGAATATCGAAACTTATTGTTCATCGCTTAAAATTTAAATTAAGCTATTTTATGAAACGTTAAGACTAGAGAAAATAGAAAATGATTTTCGCTTTTCATTTTTAGATTTAATGATAAACCCGTGAGATTCCTCCACACTTCCAAAACAGAGTTTCCACTCCTCATCTCATTACCATATGCAATTTGTCGGTTATGACGCTTAACATCTCGCGAGCACTTGATTAGGGAAAGACAGCGCTGAGATGAACGCGATGATAGACATGAAACTGAAAGGAAAGATGATCGAAAGAAGATGGAAGAGAGCGTGGAGATCATTTCAAAGAGGAAATTAAAAAAAGTAGAAAGAAGCGAAGCAAAACTTTGATTTGTTTCCCCAAAAAACTGAAGATTATGATTATAGAATCAGTCCAAAAAATAGGAGACAAATTACAATAACTTAATAAATGATATATATAATATAAATATACCCATTCCCCTTTAACCCAATGGGAAAGGCATATATATTTATTTATGTATACAATATTTAATCATTGCATAGGCTTACTGTCTCTGGAATAGGAAGTGGATTTGTTGTAAGTGTATAAAAACGTGAGAAGCCGAAGACGAGAAAGAATATTCAGATTAACTCTTTCGCAGCAGAAGAGATGGACATGAATTCGAGTGATCCCAAAAAGCCTCACAGGGAATATAAGCCGGATAAGAAGGAGAAAGATCATCGGGAAGGACGCGGAGCTTAAGAATCCTCACATTCGGTTGGGGAAAGTCTGACGAGAGAGGAAAACTAAATTAAGAGTGAAAATCTAAATTAAGAGACGGAAACTCGGGAAAAGTGAAAGAAAATCTCGGGACTCAGTGGCCTTGAAAACGGCCAGCGAAAATGAAAACCTGCAGGAAATTAATCTCTCAATAAAGTAAAAAGTGTATATTTATAATTTATACGGACTAAATAAAAGGTTAATGAAGAAAAAGATGGCCGAGATGAAACAAAGACTCGAGACGATGGCGAATCAATAAAAACATTTCGGCGCATTTATTTCATTTATTTCCCGATGAATGGCCATTATATGAAATCAATAAGGCCAAATAATAAGATGATGGACTCTTGTCGAGAAATGGCAGACTTTCTCCGAATCATGTTTTACTGTAGTTTACAATAATGGAGAGAATCCGAGTGCTTTTTAATAAAAGAATTTTTTTATAAAAAAATTTTGGAGCCAGAGGGCAACGTTTGCTCTATTCGAGGAATTAAGATACTTTTTTTGCTTGAGGAACACTGAAAGTTCTTGCAAACAAATAATTTGAACCTCTTTTTGCAATATTCCTGACGGATGTTAACGCCTGAAGACTTTCACTGGTGGAACTTTGAAGAATATCTTCTGGCAAATTAATTTCCACTTTTCTCGCATTCCTACAAACAATGAAAGAAAAGTCTTCCGTTTCAAAATAAAAAGATTTTTTTAATAATTTTTACAAATTGGACTACTTCGCGAGAGAGAGAGATATTCATCCGTTCGCTGACTGAGCACAACAGAAAAGAATTCCTCCGCGACGCAAATCGGTGTTTCCACTCAGAAAATGAATTTTTAATGTATTTCTTTTTGCGAAAGAGTTCTGCTTTTGAAAACTCGGAAAACCCACCAGAAACGCGGGAAAATTCTCAAATTAAGGAATTATGGGGTGTTTCCATGAAAATACTGGAAAAACACCTCCGATTGCAATGGCGACATCATTGTTTTATTATGTTTTTTGTTTTCATAAAATATGAAAACATTTTAAGCCCTTTTACAAAAATTTCCGGGCGTTAAGAAAAACTCTTTTTCTCTCCTTTTTTACCTCTTTTCTTTTTGGGGTTTCTTTTCTAATTTTCCCCTTTCTGCCTTCTTCTTCTCTGCTTTTCTTTTTACTTTCCCCTTCAATATCTCCTCTTTCTGTTCCAACCCAAATCTGAACTCAAAGTTTGGATCCTCCAAAAAGGAATTAAATGGAATCGCTCTGTGTCCGCCATTGGAATCTCTAATTACATGCACATTATCTATTGTCTATTATCGAATGAGTTTTATCGAATAAAAGCATTATTTCGGGGAAAGATAACTCCGCGTTAAACAGCGACTCATCAATATCTGCATTTTGATGAGGTTTTCAAAACTCTTGCCAACTTTCGACACACGAATTTTGTGAATTATCGCCCTCTCTGCCCACCCTTTATTCGGTCCTTCGTTTATATAATAATGAAAATGTAGCCGAACCCAAACATTTCTTACTGTATAACAGGTTCTCATCTTTCTTGGAAACACAAAAAAGTTATTCTTTTTTGAGGGTTACGCATTCATTGAAATATGGGAATTCGTTCACAAATTTTTTCGCTTTTTATAATTAATGAAACATCAAAATGAGTAGAGAAAATCTGATCAATTTAGACATTCGAGGTTACATAAGTTCCTGAGAAGCTGAAAATTGTTGACAATGTTCAGAATATAATTATAAAAGTATAACATCGATTCGAAGTTGCGCAAAGAATTCGTTTTTCCTATTTTCAACAAAGCGGTGGTGAGTTTTATCGTAAATTAAATCAGACAAAAATTTGTTAAGAAATATTCATTTACTCTGTGGCGTCAGTTGGTAACACCACAGCTGCCAACATCTTTGATTTCGTCAGTTATAAAATGGTTGCCGGTGAGTGGACGACTCTTAAATTTTATTCAAAATATTTAATAAAATTATCTACAAAAAATGTGTGAATACTTTTTGTAGATAATTCAATGCTGTACAATTTTGGTATGAGTTAAGTTTACGATAAAACTCACCGCCGTTTTGCTCAAAATAGGAAAAACTAATTTGTTTAATGTTTGATTTCGCGTCAATTTTTTCTTCAACGGAATTTTGACATTTATTTTGTAATTATACTCTGAACAATTTGTCCGATTTTAAGTTTCTCAGGAATTAATTTAACTTTGTCAACAAAGATTGCAGTCCCCATAATTTTTTCACACTTTTCTTTGCAATGAAAAGCACTTTTTTTCTGAGAGAAAGAATTGCATGCAAAGACCTCAGGAGCAATCCATTTTCTCCCAAACAGGAAATTTCAATACATCAAATTTTTCTCTATACAATCGCCATTAATCAGTCCGAGGATAAAAGCTGATTTATCAGTTGAAAAAGGATAAATAAATAAATACCTTAAAGGTTTCGCTGAGGAGCTCAATTCTTCTCTGAAAGCGTTATCGACGCGAAGCGGAAAGAATTAAAAAATTCTAATTCTCGAAAACACTATTGTTAAAAAAAAGAAAAAGGAAAGAATCCCCCATTTTAGGTTTTTTTGGCTTTGTTCTATTTATCTGGGAAAACGTCGAGGAAAAGAAAAGGCAGATAAAGAGCCTTAGTCAAAGCTTCGAGGAAACCTGTCGTGATTATCATCGCTTTCATTGTCATGCGCTTTCCAGGTTTTACATTTCATTCTTCACCGTCGATGTGTCTCTAATAAAAAAAGCTCCCCTTTTCGGGTTCCCCTTTGTCGCCAAAGTCTCTAATCCAGAGGGCGAGAGAGGGCGAGAACGACCGTCGGGGGTGACTTCGTATGCTGTGCTCCTTCGCCCCTTTCGAAGGCCAATCGTCATTTACATGGCGTCGTTCCTTCCTTCAACCCCTTCGGCTTCTTCGCCCTCGTTCGCCTCGAAATAACGACCTCGAACGCGGTTGGCGGCCTAATTGGGGTGACTCTCACTGGCCGAGTGTGAGAGTGGGGGGCTAAATTGAAGTTAATTTTGGGACGGGTTAAATGAGGACTCGGGGCGGCGTAAGGGGAGGATGTTTAAGGGAAGGCGGCCTAAGGCGGCCTACTTTTTTCCAATCAAATTATGAAAAATATTCAAACGAATTCCGTTTCAAAATAACGCATCGATGGATTCGTCGTATCCGGGACTTCGTTTATTTATTTTTATGCAAATTAATAATTCACCTTAGTTTATTATAAACTCAAACGTTTGACAGTTAAAACTCTAAAGAAAATTTTAGCTCTATTATTAATTCCATTTTGGCAGGAAAAAGCGGTAAAATACGGATTGGTTGTATTTTATAATTCCTCACCATCACATAAAACAAAACTCACATAAAAGTTATTTTATTTTGTCAAAGCAAAAACTCATGTGATCACTGAATAATATTTAAAATAAAAGTGAGCATTGCTTATTGAAAAAAATAACTCTGGGCGAGGGTGAGTTTTTAATTTGCTCCTTTCGTTAATTGAATTTCCCTGACAAAAGAATGTCGTCGCCGGCTTTTTAAAATTAATCTTAAATTGAAGCAATGAAAGTCTAAATAATAAAGAATTTAATTATCTAAGTGTTTTCTGCGTTGAAAAGTAAAGTGAGACTATAAAAGCCGACGAAATGAGACAGCAGAGTCAGCACTACGAGGGAGCAGAAGACAGGGAAGGAGAATGAGGAAAATAATAATATTATCCACCTGGTTCCCTGGAAGGTGCTCAGCCGATGCCTGTATTCCAGAAAGCACAACAGCACAATAACCGAGCAACAGCTTTGGCCGCGAAGAGGAGGCGAACGGCAGCGAACGGGCGGAAACTCCCTTCGAAGCGGATATGGAGCGACTGATGGGCGAACGGCGTTCGGGGCAGAGAGAGAGAGAGAAGAGAGAGAGAGAGAGAGGGGAAGGAATGCGCACTGCGAGACTCGACTACAGGTTAAATAATTATTTAAATTAACGAATAAAAATTCTAAAACTGTGCGTAATTTAATCGTTGCAATGATCTCTAACGGAACAGTTTGCATTTTTCTTAAAATAAAGAAAGAAAACAATAACATATTTTATTAACAATACAAGTAAAATATTTTTCGACTTTGGGGAAAAATATCTGAACAAAAAAACATGAAGGTTCCTATATTTATGCACATGCGGACGCAATAATACTGTATGGAATTGAAAGTTGGGGAACGGCAGAAAAACACAATTCACATGATACATCAAGATAATTGTAAAAAAATCAGAACAAGATAAATACAAAACAAACAACACCTACACTTACTACCAGTAGAACAACTATGCAAAAAAAATCAAAATCAAAAAAACACCAATCTCCGAAATAATTCAGATTACAAAAAACCGCTGCTCCTAACAAAAATATATTAAAAACAAACAAATGTAAATAATAAATAAATAAATAAATACATAAATATTATATTTGCCTTTGTATCACCTTTCGGCATTAAAGCTGAAAATTGTACAAATTTTTAACAAAAGAATAAAACATATTTTATAATACAGTGTTCAGAAACGCAACGCCACCCTTCTAACCTCAATCACAAACAAATATGTTATACTGATATACACTATACAATGCTCTCCCAAAAAACAAATTGTTTATCTAAAGAAATTGGCGGAAGAAAGAGGGCTTTAAGGAATTATATCCCCCAAACCGGAGAATATTAGGGAAAAAAATCTGTGAAAAAAGGCAACAGTCAGAATGACAGTTAATCTTTTTATAGGGGCGACCAGTTTTTGTAATAATTTCATTCGAAAATAAAAGCCCTTTCTCATAGGAAAACTAAAAAAACTTGATTTTATTAAAATAACCTAAGATTTAACAATACCAACTTTAGTTCAAAAATTAGACATTAAAATCTAAGAGTCTGAAATTTGATGAAATTGTTCAAAGTTAATTATAAAAATATAAAATCATTATAAGCAAGGTCAAAGGTCACATAAATTGGTTTTTTAATGATTTTTTGTATACTAATACACAAAATATTGATAGTAAGAAATTCTTATAAATTTTAATTTTTAATTTGTATTTTCTCCCAACTAATCTGGCGCGAAAGACAGAGTATTATTACAAAAGTAGCCCTTAACAGTATGTGAATTGCAACCCTTTACAGAATACAGAACTCATCTTGTTTGAATATAAAATTTCGAGAGTCCAGAAGTAGCTCATTTCCCTGGAATATCTTTTTTTCATTTGAATTTCGCGGTTGTCTGACGTTTTGATTAAAAAAGAAATTTCACAGTTGAATTAAAACTGAAAAAAAATTTTTAACATTTAAGTTTTCAAGTGTTTTTTCCATACGACTTTCTCGGGCACATAGAGTTTTTAATTAAAAAGGATTCGTTAATTAACACTTGAAAATTTCATATCCAACTTTAAAATTCTATTAAAAAAAGATAACCTCTTTGCCGGCAGTAATGAAATGTAAATTACACATCAACAGTTCTTTTGTTTACACTTCGATATGAACGGCTCATATGACGGACTAATTGAAAATGGACATTGAAAGTAACTCTTATATTTCGTCCAGTATATTATTTATTATCACATTTATATATTATCCTTGATTACGTCCGTACGCGTCTTCAGATCAATTTTTATAATTTTTTAAACTAAAATTCCACAACTAAAAGGCGTACTTTTTTGTGTTGATTCTTGTAAAAGATAAAAAATAACTCGTACACGATTTTGGAACCCTTTTCTTTTTGCGAGGTTCCAAGGGTTTGTCATTTGGGGTGAAACGCACCCCATTTCAGTCTCGCGGGCCTTTCTCAATTACAAAACTCTCTTTAATTTTAAACTGATTAATTGCTGAGAACTCCCACTTGGAATGAAGGGAGGACTCACTTTAATGGCGTTCGACAAACAAACTTTCTTCTGCTGTACAAATGTCCTCTGTCGTTCCATTTCTCACCTTCCACCTGTTTCCTATTAAAATTTGTGCGGGTTTCCGCGTGGATTGGTGCACCTGAGGGCGAAGTGCAGGAAATGGCTGAAGAGGGTTCAGGCCAGGAGAGGAGAGGGAGAGAAGGGGAAAGGGAGAGATGAGGGGGCTGAACAGGGAATTTCAGCAATATTTTCACGTCAAATATTCGATTCAGCACACGTTCACGTAATGGAAGTCAATTACGCAGATATCCTGAGCTTCTGCTCGGTTCCCGTCCCCTATTGGCTTATTCAAATTTAAAACTTTTATTCTAGACTTAAGACAAATATTTGTTTTGTGTAAACATATTTATACGACAACCGTTTTCCCTCATTTTCTTTCCTTCAAATAAATACATAAAACGGAAAAGAAAGAAAAATATGGGAAATCCCATTTATCGCTCAACGCACAATTAAATAATAAAATAATTTGACAATTTTTTTTTTAAGTAAAAATTACAATTAATTTTAAGAAGAGGATTTTTACCAAAAAAAACCAAAAAGTAGAAAGGTAATCTTCTTCCAAATCAACACAACGAAAAAATGTAAACAATATAAATAAGAAGGAACGAGAATAGAATAAAACATAAGTAAACAATAAATCGAAAAAGGAGACAAACTGAACAAAACTGCTGTCGTTCTACTTTGGAAAAACAGAAACAACAATGCAGAGGGTTGGAAACCCATTAAATATGGGAAACTTAAATATAAAATTGCATTAAAGTTAAACACATTCCGCAGCCATATTCACACTTTAACTAAAGGCAACAGTTTTTATATTTTTTTGCGCTAAGCCTTTGACTGTGAAGTATTTCGCTGCCGACGGACTGGGCTTTATATCTTCCGTTCTAAAATCTAAAATATCTAAAACTAATAAAAAACTAACTATAAAATGAAGAAGCTTTCTCTGCCATTGGGATTCGAACTCCGTCCCTTCTGCTCACAAATCCTTATCCTTTCACACTCAGCCACAAATTTAGTTTTTCACTCAGAGATTCACAGTTGAACCGAAGTTGCGGACGGATTTACGGACGTAAACTGGGATTTTATATCATATTAACATAATAAATCTTTGACGGAACGCTTAAATACTCAATGCATTATATTCTTTGTGTATTAAACATTTTTCACAATTTTCATTTAATTTTTAGAGATTTGTCTTAAGATTTAATAGTAATTAGTTTCTATGGATTTAGAATTAGTGGTTTTTCAGAGTGTTTTTCAGATTTTCAGAGAATTTGTTATAGAATTGATATCTAAAGTTAGTTTTAGATATTTAGAGTTTAGAATAAAAAATAAAATATAAAGAAGTGCACTTTGTCGGCGTTGGGTGCCACATTCAGAAGAGTATCAGATTGAGAATAAATTTATATTTATTCTGTAGAAGAGAGAGAGAGAGAGAGAGAGAAAGGCAACGTGAATTGAGCAGAATTACAAGTTTGATTATATAGTTGTTATTTTCATATAATACTAATAATCGAGGTGGATTCAGTTTTTGAGGAAATATATATTGTATCTTATATTAAGTCCCAGTCGAGGGAGAAGCCCCCTAATATGCAGGGGATAATTAAGTACTTAGATATGTATAACATTTTTCATTGGGTATAAATCTAGGAAAAGTGAGAAAAACTGATGTAATAATTTGATGAAGGCAGAAAAGGAAATGTCAACACTTGGGGGCATTTTAGAGGGCAGTTTTTTGTTTCGTTTGAAAGTTATTGTATCGGGGGGCAGATCCCTAGGGTCCCATGACAATAGATTGAAAAAAGAGGCCGCCATTCTTTTGAAGGCGTTGTTTCTGTCTCTCGTGTTTTAGTATAAAAAGGCCCATTACGAGTTTTGCTGTTTCCGGCAGAGAATGTGCAGAGTTTAAGGAGCTGTGATAAATCTGTTTCCGGGCAAAGTGTCCCGTTATTAAAACTCCATTTTGGTTTGCTTTTTTATGTTGTGTCGATTAAAGGCGAAACACAGAAAATACAAAAAAAGGCTCCTTTCAAATAAATTCGTGCGGCATCAACGTCTTTTTGAGTAAAGGATTTTTTAAATTTTAATCAGAAATCCATCATAAAGTCCTCCTTTTAACAGATAAAATTCTCTTAATTGTTTTTTTGATTTTTTTTGTTTTAATTGCCATCGATTCAAATAAAATTTGTTATCTAAAATAAATGTAAGCTGATTAGTTCAACATTGTAATCTGCAGGGATTCCGTGATTTTTTATTACGCTTCAATAGAAGAGAGACCTGTGAAACTTATTTTGTTTTACTTTCTTTAACATTTCTTTTTTAAATTAAAAAAAAATGATTGTTTTGTGTGGCGGATTTAAACCGAACACTGATTCCAGTTAATGAGTAATTCGTCTTTGTGTGGAAATGTATTCAGCAGTAAATGAACAATCAGTGGCTTATTACCACATTGAGAGGTTGCAAACACCACACATGGGAGGTAAATATTGCTCCAAAGAGTCAGATTTTGCTCAAAATTTAACCTAATGAAAAATGAAAGCCCACAAAAAGTTTTATTTCCTTATTTGAATAAAATAATTCACAATGTCTGAATAACTGAAATTGGAAGTCTTAATTTAAACTCAGCAAGAAAACATTAATGTGTTGCCGTTTAATAAAGCAAATTTCTCAATTTCTGTTTTCTTTAAATTGCTTAAAACTGACATTAACTGTCAGCTTTGATGATATCACATAAGTAATAGAGTATCTCAATGGTTGTAATTTGAGCCCAATGAAAACATACAAAGTTTCCAACTGACAAAAATTCCAATAATAGTTTAGCATTTTAATAAATCAATCAAAGTTTGAAATTGTACAAATTTATCTGCATAAATACAGTCATTTTAACAAATAAATTTTTTGGGAATACAAATTATATTTATTTTAAAAGAGGACATTATAATACAACTGAAAAATGTCTCAGAAATTCAATTAAAATCATTTGAATAGTGATTTTATGTAACTTAACAAAACCATAACAGTTGAAAATATAATTTTTATCTGTTTGCTCAAATCTTATTTATTTTAAGGTTAATAAATTATTAATTTACTCAATAGATATCAACAGGTATTAACAATTAAAATTATTATTACAATGTGAGGTTTAATAAGTGCAATTTCATTCAGTTTTTCAATACATTTATACTTTTCATTAAAATGGATAAACATTAATAGGATTTAGATGACAAATGCTTTCCAACAGAGCATAATAAAAGATTTGTAAAATAAGAGAGCTTTCAAACAGCCTAAATTAATTATATTGTTACTCTTTTAGAATTTGGTATCATTTCCGATTGAATTGTCGTTCAATGATGACAGTATTTAAATCAAAAGTCAATTGAAATGCCGTTGTGATTTCCGGCCAACACTCGAAAGCCGTTTTTTCAACCACTTTCACCATTTTTAGTAATGTTAAATTGAGTGAATTTATAAAATAAAATGCAGGATTTTCCGGTTATTTGAATTATATTAAAAGGAAGGAAGTGGAATGAACGCCGTCAGATGATGGCGTCGTCTGCTGTGTGTTGATAAGGAACTGAAATGAGTTTGTGTGTTGTGTTTGATGCGAGAGATGAAATTATTAAAAGGATGTAAGGCTCGTTTTGAGAAGTCTTTCCCCTTTTTCAAATTTATTCAAAATAAATAGTATGAACCTTGCGCTACGCACCGCTCACCCTTCTAAATTATTAATAAAACATCGGTAAGGATTTTGTTTTGCTTTCGCTCGACAACAAATGGTGAACCTTAATGAAAGCCAGAGTTGATTTATTTGTGATGAAAGCCCGACTGACCTAAATTCAACCTCTCCTGAGCAGTTTTTAACTTTATAGGAGTTGGCGAGATGCATGGGGCTCGAAGAGTCGTCATCTTTTGTTTGCTGACAGCAGTTTTACCAACGATTTTGCTAATCATTCCACTGTACCTTCGTCACAATCTTTTTGCTGATGTCGTTTATTCCGTAGCTGAATCAGATGTTTTGGAAATTGGAGATGGAATATCCACAATCTTTTGCCAGGTTCACAATTTTTACTAATAAATATAGTAAATGCGTGTGTATTGATGAAATAATATATGGTTAAGTTGTGTAATTTGCTTTCTTCTTCTGATGTTTAATTGAAAGTTTTAAATACCACAGTTTTTTGAAATAATCTTTCCTTTCTGTTCTGTGATTTTGAACAAATTTTAATGCTGAGTGAAATCTGTGTTTCAGAAAACTTAGATTTACCATAATATGAGATGAAAAGCTGAATAATTATTTTCAGGATCACACATTGAAAATGAACACTTCATTCAATGCTTACCAACTGGAAACAGAGCCAGAAATCAGCACTACTCGCAAGCACATACGCCTCAAGAAAAGCATGAGCCTTCCAGATGACACCCTCGAGTACTGGGGCTTCTTCCTCCCCAAGGAGTCCCACATGGTGCTCTCAGTGTGCTCAAGGCTGGATGGGGCCAGGATCCTTGTGGTCAAGGGGGACAAGAACCTCCAGACCTGTGGCCTGCTGGACCACTCCAAAAAGGCAGGCAATTCCTTTGCAAGGGCAGCCCCCGACCAGGGCCAAGTCAGAGTCATTTTTGAAACAGTTGCTCAAGAAATACATTCTAATGAAACTGATATGGTTTTTTCTTTCCTCAAAGAAGAGGGCAAAGCGTTGCCACTGAGAAAGAGTAGATCGGTGGACTCTAATTCAGAGGAGAACGACGCGAGGGAAGTCGAAAGTGGAGAGGGATTGAAAACTTTTAGGTTTTTTAGGGAAGTCGCCAAAAACTATTTGAATAAATACCATCCGAGGGCAAACAGTTTAGATTTAAGGACGTTTGAGGAAACAGTAATCGGGCACAAACTGAGGCATTCGAGGCAGAGGGAGAGGAAGTCGGAGAGGGAGGGTTTGGGCTTGTCCAATGAGAACATAGAAGAGAGACTGAGGGTGGACGAGGAGGCGAGGAAGAGGAGGAACACTGTGTCGAAGCCTCCGCACAATTTGGACGTGGCCAAAGTTGCTCACGGGGGGAACGCAATCAACTTCACCGAGGACGAATCCTCCGCGTCCAGTTTCGAGACGAGTTTGCTGAACTGCTATGACGGGAAAATATTGCTGAACCATTTGGTGCCCTCTTCGGAGTTCTGCGTGAACACTTCCTTTTTGCATACGAACGGTGCTAAGCGAATGACCACCACTCATAAGGTCAATTCGGACGGATATTACTATTATATTTTTTACAGTGATAATGACGACGTACAGAACGATATTCATGCGATTTTCGACATTTTCAAGCCGACCTACGAATACGCCAATTTCTCCAAGAATTGCATGAACAAAACAGAGTGCACTTTTCCGCTGACCTTTTTGTCCAATTTGAGGGTCGTCGTGGAAGTGCCCACCAGAGACGGTATCGAACACGAGGAGGATGACTTAACTCTTTTGTTATCGATATGTGAGCCGAGAATGTCTGTGTACATAATATTTCCTATTTTGGTATTGTTTTTAATTTTGGGTTGTGCATTTTTGTAAGAACTTTCTGTTGCGAAAGAACAGAAAGAAATCACTGATTTTTAGTCTAAAAGAACTGATTTGCATTTAATTTCACCAAAATCAATTCTGAAAAGGGCATTGGTTGTGCTGTTTTAATATTTTGTTTTTCTCTTATTTATTTTAGTTTTGAAAAACAGAATGATGAGTAGGCTTTTTCATCTTCGAAGCAGCAAACGCTGAAAAGAAGAAAGTTTTTTGAAAAATGGTGTCGGGTTCAGTCAAATTCGGAGCTGTGAAAGTCTGCTAAGGAAACATTTTGCTTTTTTAATTAGCGCATTTTATTTAGAGGATAACCGAATACCTTTTCAGAGCAAATGAAACTTTAACATTAAATTCATATTGTCCTTGCTCAGCTCAAATAGTTAAGATTTTGTTCGAAATCATAGATTTATCAAATTTAAAAAATCTGTTCAGAAATTGATATCTCAACGAATGTATAATAATTAGAAATACTATATTTGTAATAAGATTCCCTTGAAGTGGTCTTTATAATATTTAATTAAACTGTAGTAATTAAAGAAAAATCAAAAAGCTTCAAAAAATTGTCAGAATAAGCTTTTATGTATTCTAAATTTTAATTATAAAAATAATAGAAAAGAAATGCAGTAAAAAATTAAGATTCCATGAAAATTTGTATACTTGTTAATGTGAAACGTTCAAAATTAATTTTGTACCCAAAAAAACAATAAACAACAACTGACGAAGCAATATTAATTAAGGATTCAATTATTATCATTTATAATAATTTTCACCCGCTTTATTACAACTTTTGAAAATTTTATTGTACTTTTATTTTTATTTTTGGTTTACTTTAATTCCATACGAACGTTTGCTGATCATTTATTTGTTTTTTTATTTTTAATAAATGATCAGGCGCGGTTTAAATAAAAGAATATTTAATGTTTTTTGCTTCTCAAAGCAACTTTTGAATTTTATCCTATTCTCAGCTATGCTTAATGTGTTCATATTGGTTTAATTTGAATTTATTATGGAATTAAGAATTACTTGAAAAAACCTGAAAACATTGACTGTTGTATAAAGGGAAGTCTTATAAAAGAAAGTGGAAGTTTTTATTCTTTGGAGTTGTTTACTTTTAGTTTCACATTTTATCTTTGAAAAAAATGTCCTTAATAATAATATGCATTTTTGATATAAGACTTCGCAAGCGGTGATTCGACTTCCAAAATGATTTTTTAATATTTTTTTTCCCGTGAAGAAGTAATCATTGTATAGATTTTAAGCTTTTATAAATAATAGACTGCTGCTTTGATATATTTACGGTCTTATTTTTGGTTTTTACAAGCAAAAGCTTTTTCAATTTTATTTTTCAAAGAAAATCTAAATGCCCTCAAATAATATAATTTAATTAGCAATTTATTATGACATTTATCACCTCAGTATGTAATTATTATCATAGTAATCCGAGTTTGGATTTTGATTTTCTTTAAAATGAAATTATACTATCATTTGCAAACGCAATACTATAATTTTTTTTGCATTTTTATAGCATCGCATTAGATGAAATATATTTTGATATACTGTAAAATTGTATTTGAACCAGTGGATATCACTTTTGATAAATTAGGTTTTAAGTTTTAGCCTTAAAATATATCCGGCAATATTATTTCTTTTATGAATAAATATATTTAAAAATATATTTTTTTTATATGAAATTAAACGTTGAGAAGTTTATGAATTATGCCTTAAATGCTTAGAAATGTGGCCTTTCCGACCAAATAATAGTATTTAATAAATGTCTCTAATTATTCGCTCTTTAATGGTTTTTACTGTAATGCTGCGTGTTTTTTATCTAATAAATGTAAAAAGCAAATTTTTTATTTTGTTACTATAATAAGTTCTTTTTAAATAAAGGAAGAGTTGTTTTAGAAGATTTTCATTCCAATAAACCATTATTTTTTACACAATAAATTATTCATTGCAATAAAAAGGATTTTAACGATCATTGAACTTTCTACCGCATTAGCCCTTCGTTTTAAATTATTATTAAAATTAAAAAAAATTAAAAATATCCTGAAAACTTCTCATAATTTATTTTTAATACCACTGTGTATCGATTAGAATAAAACTCAAATCAAAAACCCAACGAAAATAATCGGTAAAATCAAATGACTTCCGGTCTGGAAATTGGATTAATCAATATTAAGAAAAATGTGTTGATACTAAAAAATACCAATATTTTTCATCTAATTTTATTCGAAAAATGGCTAAATGTTTTGTTTGTGGAAAACGAAAAAAGGATTTCCATAAGATCCTGAACAACGTCCGAATAATATTCTTCCTCGTGGTTGGCCATGAGCAGTGGTTTCTGCGTTTTCCGGTTTGTAGGCCTTCATTTCAATTAAGAGTTCCACCAGCCTTTCACTCGCCAAATACCTCATTTGGGCTGCTTTTCAATTCAAGGCCAGGAAATTTTTGCCATTAAATGTCCGAATGAGGAATTTTCTCAGGAGGCTAAAACAAAAAACTATTTTTGGCAAATTGGTAACAAATTAAAATAAGTGGTGAAAAAGCTTGGGAAAATTGTTTTGCGATTAAATCGGGAAATATTTTTTATTTAAACATGGTAAGAGGAAAGAATGCCAATGAAAAATATCACGTTTCCCCTTGAAATTGCTAATTGAAGAGAAGTTTGCTGGGGTAGACAGCCTCTTCATGATGGAGTCGAACCTTGGCAACATTGCACCAGTCATCTTCGTGCGAAGCAAAAGTAGTTCTCGATAAAACTTTAATTTTTTGTTCATTTACAAGGTTTTTTACAAAAATCTAATCGGTAATTGATGCTAAATTTGTTTTTTGAAACTAAAGCAGTGGATTTTTCAGGAAAAATTCTTTAAAAAAAAATAAAATTACGTGTATGAATGGCGGAGGGATATTTGTTTTTGACGTCACTAAGAACTTTCTTTCTTGCTCACGAATAGTTGGAATATGTCTTATAACAATTCAGAGAGAAGGTAAATGGAGAAATTTGGGTGTTTTTTGGTTTTTAATTGTGACTGCTAGTATTGTTTTTGTAAATTTTAATGTGGATGTGCCTGAAAGTGAATTTTTTATTTGGTATTTATTAATAGTTAACAAAAAGTAGTGAATTTAAGATGTAGCCGACGAGCTCGTGCCCTCAAACATGGCGTGGCGTGTAGGCTATACCAGATTATATCCCCTTTAAGGCAGAATTCTGCTAATATGTGGCCCGTTTGCTGGTTTGAGGTGCTCAAGTGGAGCATTTCGCCCGCACAAAATAGTTTTCGTGCCGATTCCGAGTTACATTCCATTATAATTGCCAGAAACCGCATTAGATTGTCAAAATGATTCATCATTTGAAAACGTGGAAGACGATTTTCTCAAATCATCTAACAGAAATGCGGTTGCAACTTTTGATATAACTTTTGCGCAAATTTACATTTTTTTAATCAAAGACGAGTTCAAGGTCACTATTAGGGGCCTATTTTCTCTAATGAAAGATCGTTTTGGCATTTTTTTCAGAATATTAGAACAGTTTACACGTCTCATTTTCGCGTAGCTAATTGAAATATATCGACATAATTGAAGGATGGTTTTAAATTTAGTGTAATTGTTTAGAATTATTTTTATAATTGTTGATTGGTAATATTTTGATGAATTTAATGTTGTTTAATGTGAATTATTTTATTTTTCAGAAATGACGATTGGCATGGGGGCGATTCAAAAAATGGACCAAGTGAACAGGATCAGCCTTATGATGCAAAATCAAGTACTGAAAATGATGGAGAAATTCAAACATATTGGGAGGAAGTTGTGGACAGTTTCGATGACATGGGGCTCAAGGAGGAACTCCTTAGAGGAATTTATGCGTATGGCTTTGAAAAACCCTCAGCTATTCAGCAAAGGGCCATCATGCCATGTATTAATGGTCATGATGTGACTGCCCAGGCTCAGTCAGGAACTGGCAAAACAGCAACATTTTCTATTTCAATACTGCAGCAGATAGACACTAGTATTAATGAGTGCCAAGCTCTTATTCTTGCACCAACTCGAGAATTGGCACAGCAGGTATGTTAATGCACTAATTTTACACAATTTTACCTGTTTTTTAATTTTGCTGACTGAATCAGGTTTTTTAAAAACTAAAAATTCTTCATTTTTACTCAGTTGCTCAATTTTTAATTAGGTCTTAAAAGAAAAAAAGAGGTCAGGTACATTTATAGAACAGAATAAATAAAGTGCTTAATTATTTGAATTTTTAGGATTAATTTATATGAATAAGCTTTTATGGCAGACACCCTTATTTATAATAACTTTTTTTATAGCTGAAATATTCAGTTTGACTATCCATTAAATCAAATTTTTACTGCCTTTTTGCTTAATAATACTTGTCTTGCTCTAACAATATAATTGTTTTGTTAATACTCAGATAATATCTTTGATTTTATAATGAGTTGGTTTAAGTATGAATGAGTGTGAAGAAAATTTTATTTTAATTTATAATCATTGTTGTAATTAATACTAAACAGGTAGGTATTGAGGTAATTTACTTGTGAGAGCCCAATCATTGTGAGAACATTAACACCTAATATTAGGAGTAAATGGTTTTTTCCATTTGATACAATTGAATCTTTTAATTCTTTTATTGCACAGTTTTTGATAAATGTGCATTTTTTCAAAAAAGAAACAGTGAGTACTTTGGCTTGGGAATCATTTTTTAATTTGCTAATTAGGATTGGTAATTAATTTTGTGTGTATTGTTTATGGAAATCAATAAACTTATAATGACTGATAATTAATGAACTTAATTTCACACAAAATGCTAAACTATTGGCTCAAATCCAGTGGTGTTCATCAGAGCATTACAACACATCAGGAGAGACTCAGTCACCCTTTGCCACCATAATTCACAAGATTTGTGATGCTCCCTAATTATAATAAAATCTGGTCAGCACAGCTGAATTTGTGTAAAAATTCCAAAGTAGCTCTGGCATTGCTTTCAAGAATGCTAATATAATAAAATAATTGACAAAGCATTACAATGAGGACTCACATGTTGTATTTATTATGAATCCTTAAATCCCAATAATATTTAATTATAATAATTTTGATGACATAAGCAAAGATTATTGATACTTTAAACTGAATTGCACATAATCATAAATTATGTAAAATAATGTCATTGTTTGTGTTAATTGTGTCAATTGAAATAGAGATATGAATGTAATCTTTTCAGATTCAAAAAGTGGTGATTGCTTTGGGAGATTTCATGAATGCCATGTGTCATGCCTGTATTGGTGGTACCAATGTTCGTGATGACATGATCAAACTGGAGGCGGGCGTTCATGTGGTCGTGGGCACACCAGGTCGTGTGTACGATATGATCAATAGGAGGTGTTTACGTACGAATAGAATCAAAATTTTTGTCCTTGATGAAGCTGATGAGATGTTGTCCAGAGGGTTCAAAGAGCAAATTCATGATGTATTCAAGACACTTGATTCAGATGTACAGGTGGGTTTTGGGGATTCATTTGGCGAGTCGGTTCTCTCTTATTGAAATACTGTAATGAAGAGCTCAATCTGTTTCAGGTCATTCTATTATCAGCCACATTGCCCCCTGATGTTTTAGAAGTCAGCAAACGTTTCATGAGAGATCCTATTAACATTTTGGTACAGAAAGACGAACTCACCTTGGAAGGTATAAAGCAGTTCTACATAAACGTTGAAAAAGAAGATTGGAAATTCGAAACTCTATGCGATCTCTATGAGACATTAACTATCACCCAAGCTGTAATTTTCTGTAACACACGGCGTAAGGTAGACATGTTAACAGAATTTATGCGTAAGAAAGATTTTACTGTTTCCGCAATGGTAAGTACTCGAAAAATGTTTTTATTTATTTTAAATTTACATTCCTCTCACACTCATTATAATAAAAACCCTCTATCTTGGCATGCCTCTACACAACTTCATTGTAGAGCATGAGTGCTTACTAGAGGAAGAGCAAAATTGTAGTAAGCCTTCGGTGTCCACTCACTTCGACTGGATCCCATCCTCATTTGCTGCAGACACTTCCCCACCCAAATAACCATTTGCAATGCCTAATTAAATGTAATTAATTAACCAAGAACTCGTTTTCATTTGTGAACAGCACGGAGACATGGAACAGCGCGAAAGAGATTTCATCATGCGTCAGTTTCGGTCAGGTTCCAGCCGAGTTCTTATCACGACCGACCTTCTAGCCCGTGGAATCGATGTGCAACAGGTTTCATTAGTTATTAACTACGACCTGCCTTCAAATCGTGAAAACTATATTCATAGGTGAGTGTTGGTTCGGGGTTGGCCGGCTCCTCCAAAGGGGACATGTCACATCTCTTTCTCTCCTCTTTCAGAATCGGGAGAAGCGGACGGTTCGGAAGAAAAGGAGTCGCTATAAATTTTGTTACCGATCACGATAAGAGAACCCTGAAAGACATAGAACAATTCTTCAATACGCATATCGACGAAATGCCAATGAATGTAGCCGATTTGATTTAAGGCTGTTGGTTTGTGCTCTGAGCCCAAGCTGTGAGTATCGCCTTTTTTTTGACCGCGCAAAGTGATTTTTCGGACTTGGTGATTAAATGCGACGTGAGTGCACACAATATGAGCTCATGATATTCTCTTGCGTTTACTTCGAGTTTCTTTAAAAAAAAATAATAATAATAAGCAAAATACTCCTCAGAGAGTAGAATTTCTATTGACTTTTCGTTCGAGGCGAACAGGAAATAAATCGAGGGAATCGAACAACGCCGATCGTTCGCAACGATCGCGTTGTTCATTCGCTCTATACTTTTATTAGTGTTATTAAGTGTTGTACTATATAAAATACTGCTATTACTAACCGTATTAATACTAAAAAAGGAGTAAGTTAGTAGCTTAAAGGAGTAAAATTTATTAGTAATAATAAATTTTATTTTTTAATTTTAATATTAATAATAATTATAATTACCCAAAATTATAATTGTTACAATTTTTTCAATTAATATTAGGAGTACTATAATATTACTATTTCAGTGATTCGTATCTTTGGTGGTAATTTTACGAGGTTATAGATAGTAAGTTCTTTGATTGTTGGATAATTCAGGAAAAATCCTTTTTTCGCTTTTTATTTCCACCCCTTTCTTTTTTTCTTTTTTTACACTTATATAAGAAATATTTAGTCGGTAAATAACCTTGCAAAAAGATGATTCTCGACTTTTCTTTTCTCCGTACAATAGTGTACTTACATAGTTTTTATGTAATACAAATGGCGCAGTCACGGTTGAGTTTGACTCGTTTCGAAAGGGATTTTAAAGTTTGGAACAACGAATTCGCGACTCTGATGGCGTCATTGTACTTTCCTCATAGAAAATTTTTGTGTTTGTGCAAATGTTTAGTTGGTTTTTGGAAAGGTTATTTTAATCAGAAAAGACGTAGGAGACGAAATATTTTTCTGATTAGACTGCAAAAGTGCCCAATTTGTATGTCCTTTATTATAATAAAACAACTTTTTAGTAAAAAAAAAGAAATTTTTTCTCTGTGTAATGTTTTTTTATTGTCGGCAAAGAAGTGTAAGTTTTTTCCAACCCTGTTTGTTGACTTAACCTCGTGTAATGTGTACTTACTTTGCGGAAGCCTCTTCCTGGCCGTTTTTTAATTTTTTTTACCTTTATTTTAGATTTTGATCTGACAAAAGGTTGCCATTTGTCAACTTTATTGAACTTTGAGAGTGCGCGTGTTCACTCTTTCCTTTGAGAATTTCAGGATTTGAAAAGAAAATCCATTTTTCCTGTTATTTCCACCGAAGTGGGCTACCTTTAGGAGGGGAGGAAACGCTGTTACTTTATTCCTTTTGCTAAAATCCGTGGTTTACCCCTCCCCAAACGAAGAGATGGCAACCGAAGAATTCAGACAAACGAATCTCTAAGCCCGAGAAGAGGGATTTTCACTTGTTTTCCTTTTAAGTCAGAATTTGAAAAATATTTCTTGTCTCTGGCCAAGTTTCTGATTAAATTGATGGGGAGAAAAATAAAATTGATTTATTCTGAAAGTAGTCTTCTTGTTTGTATTTGCAGGCATTTGGCCAGTCGACCTGTTGGAAGATTTTTCGGAAATAAAGATCAAAATTTCCTTGTTGAAGTTCAGCAAACAGTGGTTTTTTTCTTCTTAAAATGTAAACGTTTTACCTTACCTTACCTCCTTTTCTAACGATAGTTGAGATGATTTTTCGATTTAAAACAATGAAAGAAAGAAAAAAAAGAAAATTAAGTGTATAAATTTGACATGTTTTACTGATATTTGATACCATACGTTTTTAAGTTTTTTTTTAAATGGGTTAGTGTTGAATGTGGAAAAAAATTTGATCGCTTATGATTTTAGAATTGGTTTTTTAAATTTATTTTTAATATCCGGTACTTGAGATCTTTGCTTATTTAATAAAGTTTTTTATTTTAAAGCTATTGATTGCCCCAACGCTTTGGGGGTCGAAAGACTTTTAAAATTATTTTGGTGACTCAAACAAATATCCTTTTTCGATTCCATTTAACCGCGACCGGAAACGGAAACCCTTGACCGAATCCGTTGTAACGCGCGAAATGACGCGCTCGTCCAGTCCAAGTACCGCATCAGTGCAGGAACTTTCTGCAGCTGCTCTCAAAGGCTCTCCGCCTTTGTCAGACGGAAAATTTTGGCTCGTTTCGCTTATTAATAAGCAATAGAGCCGAAATTTTTGGTCGTGTTGTCCTAAACAGCGCTTGCATGTGGTGGGAGGTAGGGGAGAAAAACGTTTTTTCCAATACATAATAGACACAGAAGATGTATCATTTAAGGCTTTAATTTCTACAAGAATTTGGATTAAATTTATAAAAAGTATTATTTTATTGATATTGCATTGCTCCTCTGCTTTTCAATCCCATATGATTTAAGTAAAAAGAAGAGGAAACTCATTTTTCCACTGACTTTTTCAATGAACCAGAAGAGAAATGAAGCAAAGAATTTAGCATGTTTGCAAGTTTTATTACCCTTTCCAGTTAATTATGTTGACTGTCCAGAGTTCAGAAGAAGTAAATGCCAAACAAATTTAAAGGTCATTGGACTCTGATTAGGAGTTTAAATAAAATTTAAAGGCATTTTAAGGAGTTCAGATGAAATGTTACGTCCCACAGATAGTTTCAGAAAAATTTTTTTTTGCTGGCTCCTTCAATATTTAAGGGAAGAGATATAAATTGACAATAATAGGTAAGTAATGTAACGATTGAAGAAAGAGATAAGCCTTATTAAATTTTTCCATTTTTCTGCACGTATTTGTGAAAATCTTGTTTCCTGAATTCACTCAAATGGGTATAATTTGCGCGTGAAACATCCTAAAATATGACTGGGTCAAGAGGAAATAATTTACATTGCACAAAATGACGCAAAAAAGAAGTTGGCAGCGTCAAAATGAAGATGTTGCTCATAGGGAAAAACTTTAGGCGGGAATTTTGAAGGAATTTCGTTCACCGCCTTGTCTATTAGATTCTGCGACAAGCACCGCCTGCGGCCAGTTCGTAAACCATCAACCTCATAACAGTAAAGTCGACAACTGGCGAACGAAAAGTAGTTTTGCACCGACTATTCAGTAAATTGTTTGTGGAGTAGTTCCCACTGTATCGGAACATTAGGAGAAGTTATTTTTAAATTTCTGTCGAGCGTCGGAAAGAGAGGATATTTTTTCGAGAAAGCGCTGCCTTTTGAAGAACATAAAAACAGAAATATCGGGAACTACTTCTTTAGTTCTTCAGTTCCGAGTCGTCAAAAGTGGACGTCGGTTTGTGCGTGTCGTGGTTTTCAGTAGTTTGTGTACAAAATGAGTTGGCAGGATTATGTGGAGAAGCAATTGCTCGCTTCGAAATGTGTAACGAAAGCTGCGATCGTTGGACACGATGGCAACGTTTGGGCAAAATCGGACGGATTTGATGTAAGTAAAATTAAAAAGCTCCTCGTGTTGGCAAAGGCCCGGCAAGATGGCGGACTGACAGACACCGGCGAAAGGATTAATTTTATTATTCTAAATAAATGCCACGTATATTTTCTCAACCTTTTCGCGGAGGGATTTTTTAACAACTGTTTTGTTATTCCTATAAATCTGGGCTTTTCAAACAGCCAACAAAATGGGTGTTGCCCTAAAGTCATTCATTTCTTCTGAATTTTTCTGCCTTTTCTCTCACTTCATATTTATTTTATTTTCTAAAATAGAAACATTATTTAGCCGTAATTCGGATAATTGGTGGCTGCAGTTGCATTAGTTTCTTTTCCTACTTAAATTTATCGAAAACAAAGAAATTTCAATATGGCGTCATCTTCAGTTAGTGTTAATGAATCACCTTTGAGTCTTTTTGTCGGAAAACCGTCTGATTCATATCAATAATAAAAGCTTTTATAGTGCTTATTGGGGTTCACCCCCGCATCAGCAGTTTAAGAATGTCTTTTCTTTTCGTTTAATGTCACTCCAGCGAGAAATCCCCTTTTCGTAATACATGTATCAAATTGCGCAAACTTGCCACTGCAACCCATCAAACTATTAAGTCTGGAATTTCATTCTTTGTTCCCTTTGAAATAAACTTCACATTTTATACACAGAAAAAATCAACAATTTTATTGTCCATATTAAGTTAATCATTTTGTTTTGACCGTTATTTTTGTTATTGTGTTTTAAATGTTGTCTTGGGCTTTAAACAAATTTACCTGACATTCTGTTACTTTTAAGTTTTTACATAAAAAGTACTTTTTTAGTTAAATGCATATGTATTTTTAATAAAACTAATTTTAAACTGGCAGTGGAATTCAGAGGTTGTGTTCCTTATTTAATTCAGTTTAGAGAACAAATGCAAACATTTTCATGTTCACTGATTATTTATTTAGTGAGGAATGAGCCAAGAATAATTTCAAAAGATAGCTTAATCATAAAGGAGATATATTCGTCAAAGTCAAAAATTCTTTGGCTGATTGCATTTCTGAACATAAATCAGATTGTGACAAAGTGAGAGTTGAGAAAACTCTTAAGCTTTCAAGAAATAAATGTGCTTTCACTGTTATTTTGTGTTTTTCCTCATGATGATTTCTTATGTCTATCATTCAATGTTGTATTTACATTTAAGTGAAAAAGTGACACATAAATGACAATTGCCTGGAAAATTTGACTGATGAAATATCGTCAAAGTGGAATCTGTTGGAATGGAAAAGTTTTCCACAGCGATTTTTCGTCCTCCGAATGAGTCACCTGATTAAATTTAGATTAATCATGTTTGTTTCATTTGAAAACAACGGAGCGATCACTTTCACATTTCCTCGCCCTTTCCTCGCCCTTTCCTCCCACTCTCGGAAAACCACCAAACACTTGTCAAACACCGACCATTTGGGGCCCAACCTGAAAGAGCATAACCTCTGAATGTGTCCCTCGACTGTGGAGTGAAGGGAACTGAGGGACAATGTCCTCTTGTCTGATTGCAGTTATCTAAAGAAGAATTGACCAAATTGGTGCAGGGATTCGATAAGCAAGATTTACTAACGTCGACTGGTGTAACGCTGGCAGGCACGCGGTACATATACCTGTCAGGCACAGATAGAGTAATACGGGCGAAACTCGGCAAAGTAGGAGTACATTGCATGAAAACGACGCAAGGTAATTACCACATTTTTTTTTATTTTTTATTTTATTTCTTTTTTTTATTTATTGCTTTGACCTCTCTCTCTCTCTTTGCAGCCGTTGTCGTATCTTTATATGAAGATCCAATTCAGCCACAGCAAGCGGCGTCTGTAGTGGAAAAGTTAGGAGATTACTTAGTGGGTTGCGGTTATTAGAGGTAAATTTATTTATATCTTTGTATACTTTTTTTGGTACAGAACGGGGAAATCGCTACATTTTCCAATATTAATATAATTAATACTTAAGAAAATCTTTCTCTTTTTTGGGGCAAATTACTCCAATTTGCGTAAATAAAGAAAAGAAACGTTTTAAAAAATGTGACGACCACTTTGAACTTACGGAAGGTCAATCGGTAGTCATATTTGGCTTTTTTTACAACTGTAAATAAATTAAATGCGACTAAAAATTCTGTAATTTTCTACAGCAAAACAATTTCATTTATATAACCTATTACAAATATGCTAAAATTACTTTTTTATTTCTTAAAAAATAAATCATCGGTTTATAGTTTTTGAAAATCCGAGATTGTATCGGTGTCCCCAATTTAAGCCTTTTTTTCTTTTTTTTTAATTTTTTTTTTATTTTGCCGCCAAAATATTTAAATATCTAAATTTAAAATGTTGCTCACCCCTGATTCAGTGTTTCAACTTATTTAGGAGCAGTGCCAACTGTAATTACTATGTGCAATCGCCCTCGATTTACACTGCGGATTCGTTAAGGGAAAACCGTGTAAAGAGAAACGAAGAAACGCTAAGAGAAAAGATTCAGTCAGCCGTGTAAAACGAGGCCCGAGTGTATATTATACATTGGCCGTACAGTATTCCCCTGTATAATCCCTGTATAATCCCTGTATAATCCCTGTAATGATTGATTGAGCGGCGGATCGGAATTGATGATAATTTGTATTGGCGGTGTTTCGGCCGTTCCGGAAGTGGTCGTTCCTCCGGCGGAAGTGAGCGAAGGAGCGCCGCTTTGGAAGTGTGACGTCATCAAATGACTGACTTTCCTTTCTCGTTTTCCTTTTCCAGATAACAAAGGACAAAAAGAAACAAAAGAAAAAAGCGAGTGTCCGGAGGTCAATTCACAAATCAAGGAAAAAAAGAAGAGCTTTTTTTAATAAATAAATAAATAAAAGAAGAAACAAAACAATAAACAAAAGCAAACGAATAATATTTAATAATAATAAAAGAAGCCAATCAATAAAATCAATAAATTAAAATAAAATAAAATGCATCAAAAACATGATCTTGTGTGTTTATGTAAAAAGGAATTTTTGGGGGCGTTGTTTTGTTGTGGAAATTGCCGGGGCGGGGCGGGGAGGTTCGTTTTGGCGGGAAATGATCTGTTTTCGAAAACAGCCAATCACGGACCAGTATTAACATTTTGAAATTTTTCCTCAAATTCTATCCTCAATTTTAGTTTTTTCTACTAATAAAAATAGGCCTATGTGATGGTTTGAATTTTCGCTCTCTTTTCGTTTGACGCGGGGTCTAGTCGGGGGGCGGGCGGGGCCCTCGGGGGCTCCACCCACCATTTGTAGCCATTATTTCTTTTCTACGACCATTATTCGACTATGTAGGCTTTGTACTTTTTTCAATTTATACGGAGAAAAAGGAGAAAAATGGGAAATAATATTTTGAAGGAATGTGAAGCGAACGCGGGAAGGTCAGTGGGAAAAGCATGAGTTTTTTAAAAGATCTGTATAAAAAATATATTATTTGAAAATGGGTATGAAATATTTTATGCGGGGGGAGGAGAGGGATCGGCATTTGAATCTCACGTGCAAAGGGGAGGGGCGGGGAAGGGGTTGCCTCATTTCGGTTTCATTTTAACCTCCGCCGGTTTGGCGTTCTTTGTTTTCCTTTAGAGTGTAGAGTTTATGTTTGTGCCAACTGTTGCGGTGAGTTTTCCGTCTGTCACCATTTTGAATTGGCTGCTTGGTTTTTTTCTGTTGGGATTTTTCAAAAACTTTTTTTAAATGCTCCAAAAATGATGAAAATTGTCTTTCTGGCCCCCCAATAAAATATAGTAAAATTATTTGGAATTTTTTCTTTCTTTCATTCATATCTTTTCCTTTCCTTCGATTGTTAACAATGTTAACACGTCGTCTGCACCACAAAAAATACCTCCAAATCTATCAGATTAGATTTTAGAATAAAAGATAGAAAGTTAGACTTTTCTGTGAAAAGCTTCGCGCACTCATTTTGCCTTTCTTTGGCTCTAACAAAAGAAGAAATATATTTATAAAAAATAAAAGTGGTGAAAATATCATTTCGCGTTTGGCAGTCGAAGCGTTAAAAAAAGAGTTGAGAAGCTTTCGCTGTCAGCGGTGATAAATAAAAGCCCACACTCGATGTGAAAGGACGTTCCAAAGCCAAAGGCAGAACTCAAAGGAAAAAGAATGATAATTTAATATGAGAGGAATCTGTACACGATTAACAAGAATAAATTGGGCGCCGGTGAAAGGCGACCACTCACACACACAACCACCGAATGTTCTTCGGGCAGTGATCAGCGGAGACAACCCTTCCTGTTGATGACAACCCTGTTCCTTCAGAACTCGGACTCGAAGGTGTCTTCGGGGTAGACGGTGGGGGCGCAGCAGAAGCAGCCGGAGCTGCTGTTGCGCCTGTACTGTCACTGATGGTCTAACGAGTAGTGCCTCGACCTCTTCCAGAAGTTCCAGAACCCTTTCTTCTGTCTGGGCTGCTCCGCCGCGTCTCCTGGAAAGACACCACATCTCAGTGGACCAGACGGGGGTCGACGGACGCGTGACCGAATTAACCAGGAAAATCCCTAACCCAAATAAAAGCGGGAGGAGAGGAAAGATGGCCGGTTGTCCCGGCAACGGCCCGCGCTCCCGAATGTCCCGTTCGCCGCCGGCCCGTTCTCGCTTCATTATCTCCCTCTCTTCATATCCATTTCTCTCCCTTTCGTTACCCCTCAGCCACAAAACTCATTTGGAATCGCCTAATAAAACTCCATCTGCAAGCAGCCAGATTTGGTGCGCAACCCCCAATCTTGTTCGAAATACCGTCCCCAACAATCCCCCCCTTGTTATCACCAGTCGCGGTTGCGGTTATCTCCGAAGCCTACGTGAGGCTGACGGTCGGTTTCCTTCCGGCTGATAACGCCGCCTTATCCCGGGAAGTGCACAGCAACACTCGTCGCTCTCTCAGCAACCGCGACACCCAACGGCATTCTGCTCCTGAAAGAGCCGACAACCTCAGGTTGACCCAATTACAACAATCGAAGCCTTCTTTTGTTGTTTTCCTTAAAAGGAGGCGCTTCCTCGCCTAACCTCGACACCGTCTCAAAGCCGATCTCTCAGGGACTCCCCTTCCCATGCACCTGCCCGTTCCACACTCTCCCTCGGGACTTCGGGACAAGAGCGCATGTAAATAAGCAGAAGATAACACTGTTTTCTGATCCTCTGAGCAAACTGTGCGATATTCCGCGAAGGGAAGTTAATTTCCCGCAGGGACTCGTCTTCGTGTTTGCTTTCTCGAGACAAGAGCTGCTCAAGGTCGTCGTCTCCGCCATTTCGAATAACCGTCACCTCGTTTATCTTATCTTTCGAAGGAAAAGCTCACGCACCGGTGAGGATAATCGACTTCCTCCGAGCCACGAAAAGATGTCTCCGCAAACAGGTCCCATTCTCCGGTGGGCGACCTTCGTCAAGGTCAGTGGCACCTGACCCTTCTTGTGGACAGTCAAGACAGGACTGCTCTCCCCCTCTCCCCCTCCCTCTCCCCCCACACAGTAAAAGAGTGCCCACTCAACTGAGGAGAAGAAAGTTGAACTCACCGAATCGAGATGTGGGCGGAATCACTTCTTTCCGTTCCTTCGAAGTCGTACCTGAAAACAGGAAAATTAGTGTCGCGCATAGTTCGACCTCCACTTAAAATTAAACTGAATCGCAGATAAGAGTTTGAAAAGCGTTTAAAAATCACAGAAACTTTCATTCCGATATGAGAGTTTCCAATCCACCACCAAATCTTTGGTGGTGAACAGAATGAAATTGTTAGGTTACTAATTTCCCTTACAGGGCCGAAAGGGTTGAAAAGGTACTGAGAATGAGCCATTGTTTGCGAAAGGAACTCCCACAATGAGCGCACTTTGAATCGGTTTTGCCTAGCGAGCGATTCCTTGCTAAAAAGAAAAAGTGATCCAAGTTCGTTGTTCCATTATTGGAGGGCCGCCATTGGCGAAAATCTGGGTCAATAGGTGGAGGTGAGCGATCCAGTTTAGGCGAAGGAACTCTTTTCCTCTCAACACGCACTTCCTCCTCCTTATTATTAATATTTATAATCAATGGCCAATTTGTTGCCATCTCCCACTCGGAATTGAGGAATCAGAAACGTTTCTCCTTTTCGGGAGAGCTTTTCAGCTGCTGACGGCTGGAAATTGCTCATTGATTTCCTGGCCTGCCTTTATTTGATATTTCCCCATCTTTGGATGCAAAATGTAGGCCTTGAAATCCCTTTAGAAAAGAATATGGCTCTGCCCTCGTGTGAGGAAACGCAATTTAAGCCCTTTCGCTCTTTTCCTTTGCCATCGTTCGCAAGAATTAGTCAATTCCTAAGAAGGAAAACTTTGACAAATTGTTCACAGTATAATTAAAAAAGTATAACACCGATCCGATGCTGGAAATGCATTGGTTTTTGCCATTTTCAGCAAAATGGTAGGGAGGTTTTATTGCATAACTAGCGGGCTTTGCCCTCCTCTGGGACATAATATAAGATACAATATATACTTTCCCCAAAAACTGAATCCACCTCGATAATCCCGTTGTATTTATATATGAATATTATATGAAAATAACAACTGTATAATCAAACTTGTAATTCTGCTCAATTCACGTTGCCTTTCTCTCTCTTTCTTTCTCTCTCTCTCTCTCTCTCTCTCTCTCTCTCTCTCGCTCTCTCTCTCTCTCTCTCTCTAAATTTATTCTCAATCTTATATTCTTATACTTTATACTCTTCTCAATCTGGCACTTTTTTATAGAGTGGACTTTTTATATTTTATTTTTTTTTCCTAAACTCTAAATATCTAAAACTAACTTTAGATATCAATTCTATAACAGATTCTCTGAAAATCTGTGAACAACTCTGAAAAAACCCAATTTTGTTTGTTTATCAACTTATCAACTTTGCCCACTGTATTCAAAGTCAACCCTTTAACAGCAAAATAGAATTGGTAAAGTTATCTAAACCTAAACAGGTTTTCTATTAGAAATGAGATATAGCGCAGATAATTCTTTGTCGAAATCAGTTCGGTAGTTCTCTAGATTTTAGGTAAACAAAAAACGGTGCACACACTAACACACAGAATTCCTTGAACCGATTTATATATAAGTATACGATGATATGATTAGCTCAGACAAAAATTGTGGAGCACTAAATTATCTACAAAAAATGAATCAATAGTTTCTCTCCTAAGAGCCACCGTTTAAGAGAGATACTTTTATAATTATACTCTGAAGAATTTGACCAAATTTCAGCTTCTTAGGAAATTACATAACTGTGAATGTCTAATTTGAGCGGAGTATTACAATAAATGAAAATTAAAGAAACTACTTAGAGGGCGAAAAGTGCATAAGGGCGATGCCGCTTTTGCACAACTTGTTGCAAATGCACTCGAAAGGAAATGAATAATGAAATAAATGGGCGACGTGAAGTGATGATGTTCTGGAAGTCGATGACGCAATAAATGACTTAAGCAGAAACAAATCCTACTTTGGCATTGATCAGTCAATGACGAACCGAATGAGTCATTGTACAAAGCCCGTTTGGCCAACGACGGACTCATTTTCTTTTCCAGGGAACGCATTCGCCGATGAGTCATTGGCCAAAGCCTCCGATTTGGGAAAAGCCCAAAAGGCTGCTGTCGGTCGATCGATCGAAAGCTTTCCAAGAGAAAATCCGAAACGTGTCCGCCACGAAAATAGCCCTCTTTGAAAAATGTGTCACAGTTGGGGGCAACGACTCACTGCATCGGTGCCCCTCTCCCCAATGCCAACTCCCGATTCTTTACATGTGTTTCACGTTTTTTGCTCTTCCACGGTTCACACTCATTTCTGTTCCCTCGGGAGGGATTTTCTCGACGTAAAATTAAGCTGTAACCCTTTGCGTCCGATGCAGATGTCGCAGTCTTTAACTGAGCAGATTGGGAGTCACTAAAAAATTAATTAATAATCTGTTTTCTTTTTCAAACTGCAAAAAATCAGTGCTTACACGAATACAGTATTACAATTCAATTACAATTACAATTCATTCAAATTTTTCAGAAACGGCGCTCTTAAGAAAAAAAGTATTGATATGTTTTTGTAGATAATTTTATGCTGAACAGATTTTAGGGCTTTGCTCAGGCATTATTGAGATTTCGAAGCAATTTTGGAGTTTTCTGCTGAGCCCTCGGCTCTATGGCCATCAGCCTTTTCCGCCCTTTGCCCATCGCTGACTCGGCCATTGAAACAACGCGGAAAGCGATTCTTCGCCCAAAGGCCAAGGATTTCGGCATCGTGACTCAGTGCACAAAACCGAAACTATTTTCAAAAATTTACTCTTTGCCAAACGGATTTCTTTTTCTTGCTAAAGTGGTTCGCGTTGATGAGTGAAAACAAAACTATAACTTCTCCTGATGTCATCGGAATGGCGTCACCGACTATAAAACCGGCGATGTCCGACTTAAAAATCCGCTCTCGCCTCGTTTACGGCTTCAACATTCGCGTCCACCCCCTCCCGTCCTAATAAAAACCGTTAATTCATCCACTTGTCAAGGACCGGTTTGAGAATCAGCCGGGCGCATCATCCCCTGCGAAGGGCTGACGGCAGAAGAACGCAGGTGGCCATTCGAGGATCGTTTCCCGGATCGATAGGAGGACCTTGCTAATATTTAGCCAACGGATGCGGAAAAAATGTCCGCGAGACGGTGAATAATCGCAGGAAAATGGCGGAAGTGCATCGCTGACTAAGAGACGCTTCAATATTACAAACATCTGTTTCGGTCAACCCGGAAAATTGGACTGTTCGCTCCGAATTCCAATTATGTGGACTAAACAATTATAAAGAGCTCAATGGTGCAATAATCGAACGAAGAGAATCTATAAATAATATTCCGATATAAAAATAAACTTTTTGCTAAAAATTGTTCTGATACGAACTCACGCGAAACGGTTTCACGCCGATTCATTTTAGGAAAAGTCAAATTCGATCGGACGAATTGGCTCATCGGTTGGAAGTGCTTCTCGAAATGCAGGGAATTGCCACATTTCCCGGACATTTCCAGGGAGTGGAAAGCGAAAGAGTCCGGAGGGAAACGCCAGTCTGGACGCAGTCTGGCCTTTGCTGACCCGCGCAATTCCTCTTCAAATTAAAATTGTTTACTTGGTCGCTCAAGTTGGAAGTCGAGTCGGCAAATGTTTGAAGAATGACTGCGCCGTTGTTTGGGCTTTGCAGTTCAATTACCACGCAAAGGAAGGAAATTTCCGCCTATGGCGTTCCTTTGGCAGAGTAAATATTTTGCCAAAGGTGACGGCCGACGTCTCGCCCTTTCCCAGAAAAACCCTTTCGAAGCCCGGCCGCCAAGTGGGCGAACGCATTCAGCAGCGTCAGCAATTCGACTCCCTCGGGGCCGTCATTGACTTTCAATCCGATGTCTGCCTGCACGCCACGCCCCACTCCGCACATGCGCAACCGGCCGCCCCACTTCGAGTCAGCGGTGACTCGCCGCCAGCCCGCTGCCACGTGAACCCCACATGGCCTTCCCGAACAGAGGACTTACCCTTTCCCCTGATTAAAAGACTAGTCACTCTTCGCAAAGCATCCCTCGGCGAGCGGTGGAAGAACTTGGGGGTGATGTTCGGGGGGAGGGTCATCGGCTTCCGGGAGCTGGCGAAGTCCAGGGGCCCCAAAAGGCCGTTGCCCTGGGCGCTCTCCGAGTGCGGGAGGCGGTCGAGCTGCTCGATGGACGCGGGCCGGTGCTGGCGGTGGCGGGGGTACCACCCCCGGCCGGGCCCGCCCGCCAGCCGCAGCAGCTCGGCGCCCGCCATGGCCTGGTTGAGGCCCCCCGAGAGGCTGTGCTTGTAGCCGGTGTTGCAGACGGAGTTGGTGAGGGCGGCGTTCCTGCGGTAGCTGCTGTTCTGCAGGCCTCCGGGGCGGATGGCGTCGGGGGCCCTGCGGTGGGGGGTTCTGGGGATGTCGCACCCCCGGGAGAAGATGGGCGTTTCGGGCAGTGAGCAGGAGGTCTGGCAGTTTTCGGAGGGGAGAGTCGAGGACCGCTTCTGAAATGTTCGACGCCTGGAAACCGGCCCGGGAAACTCAGAAGGTAAAGTCCTCCTCTCGGTTGTGTTCTAAAATAAAAGCATAGGGGTTAAAATCTGCTGAAGAAAGAAGAGAGAATCGCTGGCATGTTCTAACGAAAGGAAAGTGAGCCGTCCCCACCTCGGTTCTCGATCCATTCGACTGACCCCTGGGAGCCCTGTTGAACCCCATTTCCATGGAGCGGAATATCGAATTAATCGGAGCAGGGTCAGAAGTTCTGTGGGGGAGAGGCTCTGGCGGCCGGTTGAGGTACTGCTTTCCGGGATCGTTGGGGATGAGCTCCTGGCATCGGTAGAAGGGCTCCGCATCCGGCTTCCCCCTCGAGGGCTGCGCAGACGCCCGGAAGCAGTCGGGGTATTCGTCCTCCTCGTCCACGGGAGATGGCGGCAGCGGCCCGAACTCGTGCTGCAGGACTTCCACGTTGACGCGGAACTCGTTGGGGTTTTCCTCCAGGACAGGAACCACGTTTGGGTGTTCGATATCGGTCGCCTTCACCCACGGGTCGCCGCAGTCGCCCTCCATCGCCTGCTTTTCCATAACGGTTTTGATTTTGACGATCTCCTGGATCTTCTTCTCGACCTCTTCCAATTCCGACTTCGTCTTGCTGATTTCCGGCATTTGCTGACCGACCAACTCCAGTTCGCTCTGCGCCTCCGTGTCACTCAAATCAGTCTGCGTCTGCACTTCGATGCACTTTTTCTTTTCCCTGGCCCCCGAGTCCCTCACAGGCTCACTCCCGCCTTCCGAACAGGCATCGTGTCCTCGGCTTGAGCTAGGATTGTCAAGGCTGCTCAGCTCCTCCTCGGCCTCTTCTAAGGTTACACCTAATTCGTTTAATTTAGAAAAGCGTTCGCATTTAGAATTTCGATTGTGGGAGTCCGGAACATCGGGTTCCGCCACGGGCAAATCAGGCAACGACACCACTCGAACGATTTTCGCCGGGTTGGGGGGGATGAAATCCGGGGGTGGTTCCATGAAACCTTCGATCGGTCTTTCCCTCAATAAGGATTTTATATTGTCAAAGGTCGAACTCGTGCGCTTGAGCTCGCAACTGGATTTGGGGCTCCTTTTCGAGTCCAGGCTCGACTGCCTTTCGTATTTCGCTTTCAGCAGCTCCACCGCCGCCATCTTTTCCTTCTTTCTCCCCTTTCTTATGACGTACGTCCCGTTGAAAGTCAGGTCCAGCGGCAACGCCCCGGCCAGGGCCAAGTCTTCGCTGGCGTTGGACTCGTAGAACGAATCGCTGTAGGGGGAGACGCCCTCGTCGTCTGCGGGGGGCGGAGGCTCGGGCCAGTCCTCCACGTCCCTCGACCCATGTATGGAGCTGTTGCCTGCAGACAAACCCCTCGATCAGTCCTTCCACTGGCGAGTGGAACGCTTCCTTCGCGGGTACTCACTCGAGTGCTCCACGGACTTCTTCCGTCGTCGTCCGATGACCTTTGTACTTCCAGGAGTCAGGTAAGGTTCCTCGTCTTCGAAGCCCAGGGGAACTTCCCAGGAAATGCTTCTCCTCTTCGTGACCGGTGGCACGGATTCTTCCAGGGAATCGTCGGAAAAATTTGCGCCGTCGCTGACCAAGTTCTCGTCCTCGCAGTAAGCGGTGTCTTTGGAGTTTTGCCTTTTCACTTCCCTGTGCCTGTCCAGTGCGGAAGCCAACGTCCTGGGAGGCAGAGGCCCTGAAAGGGTTTTCGGTGATGAGAGTGTCGACGCGGGCAGTCGGCTTCGGAAGTTACCTGGTTTCTGCAGCCACGGAGGGGGGTAGGCGGAGTGGTGAAGGGCGCCCTCGTAGGGGAGGCTGTTGCACTTGTTCGGGGGCGGAAGCGGAAGTCGGAGGTGGAGAGGGCTGAGATTGGCGCCGCGTTCCCAACCGAAGGGCCTTTGATGGCGGGTTTTGGGCTGAAATACATAAAACAAACAATTAATGAGTTCATTCGTAACCCCTTTTTATATTTTTCGCAGTCTGATTACACTTTTTCATTAACGTTTTAAGCGTTTCGGTGTTTTCCTCATTAAAACAATTACTGAGTTTATGTTAGGCGAAAATATCATTTGATGATGATTGTCTGCGAAAACTTTCCACCGAAATAAAAAAATAATTAGACGAGATGGAAATTATTTTTCGTTACTTAAAAACTCTCTTTTTGACAGCCGAATTTCCGGCGTTTCCAAAACCAGTAAAATTATGCACATTTTTAAAAACTAATTAACGGAAAAGGCTTATATATTATTTTTTAAAGCTAATTTTTGAGAACTTCGCCATTTGCACATTTTAAAATATAATAATATAATTTTTCCTATAATTCGCCCGTGGGCATTAGAGGATACAATCTTTTTACATTATGATACGATAATATGATAATAATATAATTTATAATAATAATACAATTCATGATACAATTTTTTAACCTTTTTGACCTGTGAAGTTACATAAAAAAAAATCAAAAACAAACAATAAATACATACATATAGTGCACCGCATTGCCGCACTGGGGTTTAGAAGTGAAATGCTAAAAAGAATAACTAAAGAATAACTCCGCACAGAGCGGATTATGATACATTAATAAAGAAGCAAATTAATAAATAAATAATTACATAAGTTAACAAGGAAATAAATAAATAGATATTAAAATCAGTTAAAAATTTAAAATGAGAAACCGTTAAAAGCACAAAAAGAATTGCATAAAATAAAACGTGACTAATAAAATAATACTATAATTAAAATTAGTTAATTTAAAATCAAAAATGAATATGATTTGGCTCGGCTCAATTATTCAAATAAATGCACATTTAAAAATGAAAAAAAGGAAAATGGAAAACTTAAAAGTTTTCTCTCACTTTAGGTGATTCGTTCGAGCGGAAGTTGAGCGAATCCTCCCAAGTATTTCATTTTGAATTTAACATGTTGTTTTATATGTATAATCCGATGTTCATATTCAATCTTCTCAGACGGAGGAGGATTGACGGCGAGAGAAAATTCTATTTTCGAAAAAGAAATCGCGTTGGGGTTTATTTCGAAAGAGGCGCTCACCAGAGTCGTTTGTGTGGCCAATGCTTCCGTTGTGCTTCTGTCCAAATCCTCCCCCAGAATTACCGAACTTGAATACGGCTCTTCCATTTGCCGTTCCTTCTGATTTCCGTGTGTGGGAGAAACCCTGAAAGAACACAAAAAGATTATAATTAATATTTAATCCTGTCGAGAATTGAGATTCCCTGCATTTTATTGTATGCCATTGTATGTGACGGTGATGGCTTTGGAAAATCAAAAAGACATTTCCCGGAAAAGCCGATTTAAAATTTGGATAAAGCTGTGTTCCACAAGGGTGGATCGAAGGGGAGAAATCTCGGAGGGTGGTTTTAACAAAATTATTCCCTCATTTGGATGATTCCAAATCAGAAAGCCGATCTGAGAAATATGCCTTCTTTTTCCTCCCCTCATTTTTTACATGTTTTGATTGTCGATGCACGTTTCGCCTCCCCTTCAAAGAAGGGGAAGAAGAAAAGCAAAGAAGGGGAAGAAGAAAAGGTGCTACACAACAGGGCAAATCGATACATTCTTCAAATATTAATATAATTAATCCTTTTTTTAGTAATTTAAGAAAATCTTAGTCTTCTTTGGGGTAATTTATTACAATTTGCGCAAATAAATAAAAAAAAGTTGTCTAAAAAGTGTAGCGTTTTGGACCTTAGCCTAATTTGTTACAGCACTCATACTTAGCTTATCATTAGCTTATCAAACTGTTATTCTCTATTTTGTTTTTTTTACATTTTTTGTTCGTTTATCTATTCTTTGTTTTGTAACTTTGTTTTGTAACGGTGTGGCCAATTTAAGCGGAAAAGGTGTTCTCCCATTATGCCATCGTTTGGGCCAAAGGCAAAAAGTGTGAACACTCACATGGGAAGCAGATTGGCGATAATCCTTTCCGCTTCCTCCGGAGGCGGCGGGAAGTTGGCGATCTCCTCTGGTGGCGGGTCGGGGGGCGGGTCGGGCGCCGGGGGCAGTTCGGTGCACCCCCCCTCGTCCAGCACGGGCCGGAAGCTCACGACGAACTTGGCCCGGCTGCCGTTCATGCTCATGTAGCCGTCGTCCTCGGACTGGTGCCCCAGGGAGGGGCTGTCGTCCTCGGGGGTGGTCGAGACGTTCCCCGTCGCGTCGAAGGACTCGCTCCTGGCCGCCGTGGTGCGGGTCCTGGGCGTCCGCAGCGCTTCCCCGGTCTCTCCTGCCAGGTTCCCGTTCTCGAGGTCGTCGAACTCCGACAGGACTTTGTCGAGAAGTTCCAGGGACTTCTGCACGTCATCGCCTCTGTAAAGAGTTTAATGAGATTTAATAAAAGAAATTGTTGGTTCGACCGGCGACCGACCCTCTTAATTATTAGCAAAGACAAAGCAACCCTTGCAAAGCTCTTTTCCGCAAAACTAATTAGCCTTCTTCCGACAGCCAATTTGATAAGATACCGTATAATAAGAAGGTCCGTCATGGCAGCCATTCCCCCGTCGCTCATGAAATTAAATAATTAAAGCCGAGCTCTCACTCATTTCTGTTTCCCTTCAGCACGAGTAAATACAAATACAACGCACACAAGTCGTTGCAAAGCAAATCACGGAAAAGCGTTAGTTCGGGAAACTCCTTTTCTATGTACATTAAAATGTGCAAGTTCGACGTCAAGTCTCGACCCGAACGAATTCGCTTCGAGACGTTTCGCCTAATGTTCGCCATTTCGCCATTTTGCCATTTCGCCATTTTGCCATTTCGCCATATCCGCGGTTCTCTATTATTTTGCTAATAAAATTCATTCGGGGAATGCCATTCTCTGCGAATTCCGACGTTGCTGAAATTCCTGAGAAGCACTTGTGGTTTAGGCGGCTGTTTTTTTGGAAGATACTTCACCCAAAACTGTGTACAAAATATTTTGCAAAATTAGTAAAAAAGAAAAATTAGGTGATAAATTCACGCGTATCAGAATAATTGATAATTTCTTTCTTATTCTCTCCCTTTTCTTCTTTTTTCTTTCCTTCCATCCTTCCACTCTTTCATCCTTTCCTTCTTCTTCATTATTATTCAAAAAAGTCAAAATCAGTGTCTTTGACTCTTTAGTACGAAGACTTCCGAGAAATCCGAGTTGAACCGAAGTCCCGTACGGACGGACGGAAGGACGTAATCTGGGATTTTATATACAGTATATATGAGAGAGAGAGAGAATGGCAGAAGGCACTGTGTAGTACTATTGAAGATCATTTGAGAACTTTTTCTGTCGACCCCTTCAACGCAAACACGTTCAGGATTTATTACTTTCTTTTCATATAACTTTCCGACAGACCTGCTACGTACAATGATTTTTATATGGGAGGCAAATTGCGAGAAATACTTGAAAGGCCTCGCCAGCCCGAGGCTTGTGAACCTTTTCCCTTTCAAAGGCCCTTAATCATAACCTTTGGCTTCGCCGCGTTCGCAAACGCGTTTCTTCTAAAAATCCAACATTCCGAACCCAATATTATTATCCGCCGTCTTTTCCGTGGCAAACTGGGGAGGAAAAATGACGTTTTTTTTTCAATTTTCGAATGCATGACCCTTGGAAAATATCACGTGTCGAGATTTTTGCACAATCGAATCTCGAAACCCATTTCCTTTCAGCTTTCGCTTCATCCCCCTGATCAATTTAAACCCGCTTCCCGCAATACTTTACATAAAATACGTCTGCATAACTCCACGTTTGCTTCGCTTACTTTCAGCAAAGCTTTACTTATTCAAAAAGCGGGAAATTTACATGGAGGAGATAAAGACAAGATAAAACAATCGAGTTGGGGTGAAATTTAATTAGGTATTGACCGAGACGGTGATTTCCGAGTGTGCGTCGCCGAATTAGACGGTGTCTAACACCGAATAACACTAATAACACTTTAAATTAATACACAAACTTTGCTGATTTTAAGTTATAATAAAGTTGTATTTATGCCGCCTCTAATTTAATAAATATAAAGCGGAATTTAATAAGCGACCGTACGGATCCCGTTTTTGGTACCGCTGTGTTTCTCTAATCAAATTTCTCTTCTGCTTTTGACTTCGGAGAAGATTTCATATCTGGAAAACCTCCTCTTCGGTTCATTATTAAATTTTCCACAATATTTTTCTTCTTTTCGAGGGAAACGCCGGCGATTTGTCAGAAGTCGAGAGGGGAAGACGCTGAAAGGACATTTCCTCAATCTAATCTCAAGAAAACAGAGTGAGGGAATTCGGTGACCCGTGGCTACAGTACAGTCTGGGAATGCATAAAAATTTTCTTTCACTTTAATTCGTTAATCGGCGAAGATAGTTTTTCCGCTTTCCACTAAACTCTCTGAAAAGCCAAACATTTCCTTTTCCAATATTTGACATTTCTTCTTTCGTCTTTCAACCGGAAATTTGTCATTTTCAGCGTTAAAAGGTTTTCGTAAAACAATTATCCGCGTTTTCCAATCATAAATATTTTCTTCTATCAATTCGTGACTATTCCCTTTCATTTCTCACTCGATTCCTTTCGGGTTTTGTTTAAAAGGAAAATTAACGGCAAACAAACGCATTTTTTGTGCGCTTTTCCGCTTTTTTGAAAAAACGCGGGAACCAATATTTGCGGTCCGCCACGGAAACGGAAATTGTTTCTTAAATTTTCCGAGCAAATTAAAAAAATTTTCCAGCCATCAACCGAACAAACCCCTTTTCTAAGTGAATTAAAAAAACAATTTAAACTTTTTTATGAGAATTAAAAATCCCTCATAACTTTTTCACGAGATCAATCCCGACAGTACCTTTAATAAAATTTTGATTCCATCGAAAAACCTGACGGCTATCAGAACCAATAAAACTTTCCAACTTTTTCTCCTAAAATAGTGAAAATTCCTTATTAATTTCTAATGAGTCAAAATGTACTCCTTTTTTATCGCCTTCAACGAATTTTAAAAGTAAACTTTAACAGTGAGAACACATTTGATTGACATTTCACATCGATTGTCTCTGAATAAAGGACAGCAAAAATGGAGGCCCAAATTCCGGTGTAAAGCAAATAAATAAGAATCCCAAGTAACAACAAAGAGAAGACGGACATATACCGGAAACATAAGAAATTCCGAGACAGGAGCAACAAACAAGTGAGAAAATAAACTAACGCCTCACACAATCAAACTTTTTTCGAGGCGTTCGAATGCTTCGCCTTCGGGATATTGACAGAGCTGCAGGCGCAAAATCTGCTCAATCAGCCGACATCTGCTCCTTCTTTTCGCCTTAAATTCCCTCTATGGGTTTAACTAATTTCCTAAAAATTCCCCCGTCATTCCTTCCCTTTTCAACAAATTCAATGGAAAATGAAAAATGAGAAAATCAATGGTTCGAAGGAGTCGTGTGAGAACACCAATTGAGGCACTTAAACTTTTCTTTAATGCAATAACAATATGTCATATAAGGAAAGAGTTTTGTCTCTCTCTCTCTCTCTTCATCCATCTACCATTTCCTCTCTTTTTATCAGCCTTTCTCTCTCGCCGTCCACTTACCTTGAAAAGCAAGGGAATTTGGCAAATTATCTCCGAAATGAATTCAATTACACCCACAGTGGATTAATGAAGATAAAATCTCCCGTTGGAATCGTTTCATTTTTAACTTTTAAAACAATTTGATTTCTGTGTCATCCGCTGCATCCCCATCTCCTGTCCCGATTCCCTTCCACACTCTCACACCTCTCATTCTCCCTTCTCTTTTGAACCCTTTCTCCAAAAGGGCTTAATAGACGGCGATAACATAAACAATTAAAAAAGTGGAGGGATAATGGCAGAAATTGCCAACTGCAACTTCTGCTAAGAGATGTGAGAAAAAATTAACCGCTCTTAATTGAAGTGCTTAAAAACTGTGCACCACACAGAGCCGCGACTAAAAATAAAATTAAAACTGACCGTAGGTTTTATGAGTCCGACATGAAGATATATGGGAAGGTTAATGAGGTCAGGGTCGGAGCAAAAGAAAGACGAAAATCACCATTTAAATGCCGGTCTCATCGCGCAGTATCTTTCGCTCCGAAAAATCCATTTTGTTTGTTCGATGTAACATCGGAAAGTGTCGATGACGTGAAAAACAGCCCCGAAGAAGAGAAGCCAATGAAGATTGATTCATTATCGGTTCCTCTGAAAATGAAATTGAACGGAGAAACCCTCATAAAGCCCCAATATCCCGTGGAAATCATGTCACTGCACCTAATAATAAATAACCCGTTCAGGAGAGGCTTTGGAAATATTTACTTTCCTGGAAAACCCTTTACTCCCGAGTGGAAAAACGACTGAAAGAAGCTTTTCATTCCCTTTATTGCAGATGACCTCAAATTAATTATCACCATTATATCATCCGTATATATATATCTGATCAAAGAATTGTATTCGTCTGTGTGTTAACACCATTTTTTGTTATCTAACATCTAAAGAACCACTGTAGAATTATCTGCTCTCAAAAATAACCAATAGATATTATACATAATATCTATGGAAAAAAATACAATGGGATGGTGCTCGGTGCATTCAGTTTTTGTGGAAATATATTACTGTATCTTATATTAAGGTATAAATATAGATATAAATTCCCTTTTGGGGGGAATAAAATCGTTAAATAACGGTCCGTTGGGAACTTCGGTTAAAGTCGGAATTCTCCGGAAGTCTTCGTAGTCAAATAATAAATGTTTGAGACGAAATCAGGCAAATCTTCGAGCAGAAGACTGTCAACAATTTGTTGTTTTCATAAAATGTCTTCCAGATGAGCCAAATGCCGACATTAATGCAGAGAGTACTGCAACTTATTTTCAATTTAAATTTGTTACTGAGTGGTGCACACCCACATTTTGTTTCTTTTCGCCCCCAAACAACATTTCCACCGCCCACTCTCAACTCCGGAACCACTGCCTTAATCGGAGAACTGTCTGTCCATCGATCGGTTACTTCAAGGTGGAATTCATTTTTATCTCCTGCAAAATGACTCAGATAACCTGCACTAATTATCTCATTAAATGGCTAATTTTCACCATTAATTTTTCGTTTTTTTGAATTAATAACTGCGGTGAGCGAATCCGAAGGGGCGGTTTTGGGGGGAAAATCTGGAAAAGTCTTGCAAGAAATCATGACTTGTATACGTGCTCGAGTCGCAGAAAAAGTTTGAAATATTGGAAATGGATTTTGGGAAGTAAATTTAAAGCGGAAGAAATTCACCGGAAACTTTTTATCGAAACGCTTCCGAACTAAAATAAAACAAAACTTAGGCCAAAAATTTATGGGCTTCGCTTCGTTATTTAAGCCCGAATTCGGAGTGGCTCCGTTGATTAAAAGCGGTGGCTTAATGGCCGACTAATCCCTAATTCTGCTCTTTTTCTGCTCTTTTTGCCTGGTTCTTCTTCAGTGTTAAACGCCCAACAACGAGGGTTGTTCAAAAAGAACCCCTCTTTTGGGGGTTTCCTCGCACCTATCAAATCTTAATCACCCCAAAATGAAAAATGCACAAATGCAAGAAACGAGCTTTTTAATTATTTATTGGTCAGTTTTTTTTTAAATTTTCCGTTAAGGGTTGGCACCCTTATGAAGGGAAGGAAATACGTTTTCGGACAGTTCAAACGGAGTTTCCTCTCAAATTGGAAATTTCTTAGTTCAGCAGAAAGTTTAGAACTGAAATGGGTATTTTCTTAAGAAATTTTATTTCGTTTTAAAGTAATTTCTTCTATTTGAAAAATTTCTCTCTCTTTCGATTGAAACCTTTTGTAATGCACATAGTCACGCAAGGAAAAGGTTTCTTCCTTTGTCAGATTATTTCCTTTTTTTCACTTCAGTAATTGAGGGATATTAAATCCGGGAAATTTTTAATTCCTGCGTCCTTCAGGTCAGCAATACGTTATTTCTTTTCGTTTTGCCAAATCTTTTTCAGTTTTATTTTTTACTTATCCGAATATGAGTATAAAATATCGGATTAGTATTTTTTTAAAGATTTATTTTAAAGTCAGCGATCAGCAAATAAGAAAAAAGTTGTCTTAGCACTTCCGAGAAAAGCTTATCTAAAAAATGACGAAGTGAAAACTGAAAAAGAAAACAAATAAGGGAGGAAGGATTATTTAAGTCTAAGAAAAAATTAGCCACCCCAAAGATATGGCGCTCATCCCTCATATTTTGTTTACGTTTGTTTTGCCAGAAAAGTTTGCAAACACCGATTTAACACTTTTCGCTTTCTTTCATAAACTTACTATTATTTTCCAGATTATGGAAATTATAAATATTTCCAATTGTTCTTTGTCAGATTTTGAATATGGCGGCGCATTTTCTCTTTGGGAAAACTCTTTTCACAAAGAGTAGAAAGAGCGGAGGTGTCACTTTTGACACTCAGCCTAAAAGTGATCAATTTAGTTAATTATGGCTTCTTTAATAGTTTCAATGCTTTTCTGAACATAAACTCAAAGATAATTGTTTTAAAGAAAAAACTTGTGGTTGTCCTCAACCGTCATTTTCACCAAATTCCTCCAAAAAATGTATTTTTTAAAAGCGACACATCCACGCCATCGGACACTTCTTCATCCATCAATCAAACGAGTCAGCTATTTAATGGTGAGCCCAAATTCAAAGCACGGGTGCAATTTTTTGGGGATGATCGGGGGCGGCGGGGGTGAAAAACATGGAGGAAAAGAAGCCGTTCGTCCGAAGTTGAAGACATTCCCAATGGACTGCCTCCATATCTTTATTCTCATCTCTTTGGATTAGTCACGAAACTTTTTCCCGATGTAATCGCAGGATTTAACTAAAATCTGATTTTATTTTAGGCAAAAGAGAATTCCAACTCGGAACGAAATTTCATTCGGTCGTCGCCTTCTCCCACTGTTTTATCATCCCCAAAAAAAGTTCCCTTTTGGAAAATATTTTTCTAACGAAAGAAGTTAAAACGAGATCGATCACCCGTGTGGGATAAATCTCTCGGAGAAAAGTGTCAAAAACAAAATAGGAGTCGTTACACACCCACCCCAAGGAGAGGAAGACATCAAACTCATTGGTCCGATGTTTATGACTGCAGAGGGTGAAAATAATCCACCCTCGGCCGGGAAATCATTTACAATTTCATAAAGAGCAGAGCTTCCCTTAAACGACTTCGTGTGTTATCTCCGGCGAACGCCGTCCACTTCCCTTGGAAAAATCCAAAGGGGTGGAACCACCCCTCCGCCCCATTCCTCCACTCGGAGTGAGACCTCGTTCATGCTGACATCGCTTCGTTGACTTTAATTTACGACTTAATTCCCGCGACTTTAATTAGCAAAAATTGGTCATCTGATCATTTTCTAATATTTAGAGTCCTTAGTCAGCTGTTGCCGGAAGTGTGCAAAGCTCACAATCCCTTTAAAACAGGGGTGGGCAACCTTTTTAATCTACAAATAATTGAAATTATTTATAAAAAGCATTCGAATAAAAAAAAAATAAAAATTTTAAATGCAAATGCAAATTTTGATGGAAAATAAAAAGAGTTTCAAAATAGAGTAAAAAAGAAAAGGACAAAAGGGGAAAATAAAAAGATAATGAGCCAAGCAAAAAGAGTTAAAGGAAGAAGAAAATAATATTAAGAGAAAGAGGAGAAGAAAAAACAAGAATAAAAGAAAACGAAGAGAATAATAAAAATAAGAGAGAAACAGAAAATTAGAAATTATAAATTCGGCATTCCATACAATCGGAGGGAATCGACGTGCCACCATTATTTTATAATTATTTTTTAACAATTTATTGATGAAAGGAATTTCGTGGAATAAATAAAATTTTATAAATGTTTGGGGGCGCGTGTTGCTCATCCTTCGCTTAAACTCCAAAAGAACTCCAAAGGAAGAGGGAAAATTGTTGCAGGGCTTATTTTCTATTTAAGAATTTAATTACGGAAGAGAAATGGGCCTCGGTTAACGTTTTAAGAGGTGTACAACCATAAATCATTAGCAGAAGAAATCGAACGGTCAAACATCTGTGCTGTCTGCCTCGGTAGCCATGGCAACGTTCCTTCTGTTTTTATACTTACAAAATTTTATACAGTAACACTCAAAAGTATTTTCACATGCGAAATTTAATAGTTTCTTACTTGATTTATTTATTATTTTACTATTTTACCGCTTTATTAGTTAGTTAGCAATAGTTGATAGTTTCTTATTTGCTAATTCTTATGTAATAATTAATTTTAACTATTAATAATATATTTGTCGCATTAAAATAACAAAATTTACAAAACATAACATTCTTCTTAGTCTTCTGCTTTATCTTTAATACTCTTACTTAATTCTATTATTAATATCAATTAAAAAGATAAACTCTTCGTTTTTTCTGTTATTTAATTAATATTATAGTATTTATAAATGTTATAAAGCATTTGAATAAAATTTCACTTTGTAACTCTTACGGGTGGAAAACGTAAATATATACTTAATACTTTTACTACTATTGTATATTGGCAGAAATTAAAAAGAAAAAGAAAATGAAGAAGTCCAAAATCCATTTGTAATTTTGAACATTCTCCAAAGACGGAGTTCTTTGGGAAAGTGATTATCTGAATGTGGGACAACAAACTGCTGCGATATGAATCATCGGTTGTCTGAGATGAGATACTGTTCGTCTCATTAATAAGTCTTAATTAGAAGAGAAAAGGGCAGAAGGCAAAGGGTAAATATCTGAATTTGTCGACTCGTTCGCTCTGCACTCGGAGGTGCATTTCGGTTCACTGAACATTCGGAGACAGACACTGAATTAAATTTTCGTGTCTGAGTTTGATTAGAAAAGTGGAAAAAGCATTTGGGTCGAATGTCCGCGTCCTCCGAATCCGAACAATTCGAACCGTCTTTTTGGTTTTGTGGGGAAAATGCAAAAAAGGGCTGCTCTCTCCGATTCCACCTTCTTCCGCCGAAAACTCTCTTTTTTCCCTCAAATTAAATTTGGTTGTATGTTTTGTTGGATTTGGGTGAAAATTCTGGAACTTTAGTAAATTTCAGAATTAATTTACATTAGTTAACTTCATTTTCATTTTCCGACTTTTCTTCGCTCTCATATTTTTCCAATTTATTCGCTGATTTGAGCGGAATTTCCAAATGGATTAAAAGCTTTCATTGCGCATTCATTTTTTGCAGATTTGCACTGAACGCTTTCAGGGAAAAGATGCCAACAAAAACTCAAGAAAAAGTCACCAAAGTTGAAATTCGCGCTCAAAAATGGACATTTTCCCCAAAAATCTCCCATAAAATGTGCGATCCAACAAACAAACAAACAAATATATAACTGTATATTGTTATTATTATTATTTACATTATATACATTTCTTTCGGTACTTTGACCAAAAACAAACCAAAAGAGATTTGTTCCAAGAAGTGAACAACGACTTAAAAGAGACAAAAATATCAAAGAAAGATCTCAAAAGTAAAAAATAACTGGGAAAGAAAATTAAAATATCAAAATAGAAAGTAAAGAAGAAGGAATAGAAGAAAAAGAATGAAAAGGAAGAAACGCGTCACTTTGAATTATTGTGGTCGAAGAGGGGCCGAAACGAAAAAAATATACATTTCAATATTTTATCCCTTTTCGGGCGCTGCACAAACGTTCATTCCTCCCCATTTATCAAAATAAATAAATAACAAACGCTAAAGTGAAATGTAATAATAAATAATAATATACAAACACTTAAATAAAACAACAAATAATTTGATTAAACGAAATACCATACAAAAATAAATAAATATAAAAAGTATACCTTTTAATTTTGCTTAAATAAATAATAAAACCTTTTGATTTTCCATCTCTCGTTTTCCCGTAAAAGTGAACTCCCACAGTTTCATTCTAATGTCTAAAGTTTACATTTAACATCAGTCGAAAAATTTGCTTCAAATGTTTGAAAATTTCATTATTAAAATACTTTGGCTTTTTCATCGGCGGATTTTAGGGTGGGAAACTCACAAAAAAAATACAGTGGCGACTAATTTCGGTTTAGAAACATTTTCGAATGGCAAAACCGTCTCGCGAAACTTTGCTGGAAAGAAAAAACAAAAGCTTTGGCCAGAAAAAAGTATTGCAGACAAAAAACGAGTGTTCATTACTACTTTTCCCTTTTCTTTTCTCACACTCCCGTTATTAGCGTCTTTATTATAGTCTTTCCCTATATTCCCTTTCTTTTTTTTCTTTTTTTCTTGGAGATAGATAAAATTTTGTTTTTTATATTCCCACGGCGAACCCGCAAACTTTTTTATGGAGGAGTTTTAAATCCCTCCCTCTCCCTCCCCTCCCTCCCCCACAAAATCTCCCCAAAAATACACTTAGCGGAAGTCGCGCAATTACAACAACAGCTTCCCAGGGATAAATGTCGCAATTTTATAACTGCGACAGCCGACTCCTCTGGAGTGAGCAGGACGTGCCATCTTCCCACTTTCATTCACCCCAAACATTCCCGTTTTTTGATCCCGGTTTTTGTCACTCGCTAACAACCAGTGATAAATATCAATTTTTTTTTTTTAGTTATCCGAAAAAGAATTTGTGTTTTTGGCATTTTCTCTTTTTCTTTCTTGTGATTTGTTGCCTTTGGCCCGATGAATTTCTTCCGGTCCCCTCAGTCGAATGCGAATGGGGAAGATTTTCGTAAATAAGTAAATCCTTTCTTCTTTTAGGAAAGATTACAAATGACCCCGATCAGTTACTTCCCAAGATTTAAGCTCAAATTTTATTTTTCTCTCACTCCTCAGCGAGTGAAAGTCGAAGAAAACAAATTATTGTGTGTTCGACATTTGATACTTTGAGTTGGCACTCATTTAAATAAATAAGAGAAAAAAAATTTTATGTTCCAATCTTTTATAGTAAAAACGCACTTAAATGAATATAAAAATAATAAAAAATATGTGCACATTCTTCTCTCGTTGGTATACATAAGGGAAAAAAGATTTTATTTAAATAAAAGATGGCCGAGTGTTTTAACGCTGTATAACACTTTGTAGTGTTTTGTATATTTAATGCACTCAGCCACAATACACTAAAGTACAAAAAATGACGACTGTCATTATGAATCTTCTTATTTTTTAGAGTAGGACACCCACAACGCCCATTCGTTACTAAATTTCGGAGCTAAATAAAAGATTGTAAGTCTGTAAGTAAGTGAAAGAAACGATTGTGAATGAGATAATCTGTAATTGAGAACCTCTTCACCATTTTATAATCATAATTCACTTTGTAGTTAAACCAATTCAATTTTTATAATTTCACTTATACGCGTATAACTAACAAAGGGTTTCGTGTTCGAATGAAAATAACATTTTGAGGTGTCTTCAGCAGAGAATAAATAAAAAAGAATTAAATTATGTCCATTTTTGGATTTATTGGCGAACTCTGCGTTGTGACAAACCAATTTTCTTCGGCTGCAACAGCGATCAAGCTTAACATTCTCTCAACTCTGGAAGTGTAAACCAATTAAAACTTATTAATAAGTTAATGAAGGAAACAAGGATTTGGTTAGTGACTCCATTTTCTTGCATTGAACTCCGCTCGATGAAACATTAATGGCGACCGTTCGAAAGGGAGAATTTCGTTAAAATCGATCGGAGGTACTCTCATTCCCGCGTTTCGTGAATTTCCGGATAGAAAGAACGAAAACACGGATTTTAATTAAATTTTCAGTGCGCATAATAAATAAACAACGAACAACTTGGAACCCCTTAAAAGTTGATCGATTTAATTCAACCATTTTAGGGGATTATACGTATCGGTGCTTCGCTTCTTATTTCCATGTTAATTCACTTTTCAATATATTAAAATGTCGACGTCTTTCTTTTATTCAAAACTTATTGAAAACATAAAAATTATGATAACAACGCATAACAAATTAGCTGTAATAAATTAGGAAACGCCAACAAAAGGAGGGAAACTTTAACACAAACGACTCACTTCTTTCGCCCGAACTTATTGACAATCACTTCATTGATCTGTTTACATACAATGGCTTTCGACTCCGTCTACAGTCAGCTGTAGGCGATACAAAAACCACATCATGTGGAATCTATTAAGACTAGAACGGACTAGGACTAGGTACCTTTGGTACCTTTGGTACCTAATTGCTGCCTAAATACTACCTATTTTGATCTCGTATTTACCCCATTATTTCGAATTTGAGTTGTCCCTTGCTAATTCGGGCCTTTCTTGGTATACTCGAATTTGGAAATTCCCTTTGGAATTTGGGACAAATTCCTTCACCGCCGTATTCTTGGGAAAAATCCAAGAAAACTGAAAAAATTTGAAGGAAATTATTTGGGGGGTAACGGAATGGCAATGAAATTATTGTGCTCCCGGTCAAGAATGACACCCAAGGTCATTGTAATGTTAACAGAGAAGAATAATTCTTTATTACATGAATTACTGTAATTATTTACATAATAAAAGTTGTTTAAATAATTAAAATGAATAAAATAATCATATTCCCATTTGAGCATTATTGTTTCCATGTTAAAGTATCCCTTACTTTTATGAATAAGGTGAGACGATAATTGACGTCAGTGACATCAGTGAGGATTTTTTCTTGGGTTGTGGAGGAAGTGAAAGCGCAGAGAAAAAAACGGATGAGAAGAGACAAAGAAAGACATTTTCTTCATTAAAGTTTAAGAGAGAGAAACTTGAGTTAATTACTGAAATTAGTAGCTTCATATCACCGAGAAGGAAACTTTTTTAGTTTTGACTAGGAGTTGAACTTTCCCCATAAAGTTTCGGGATCCGGAGCTTTTCCAGAAAGAATTCCGGATTCTTTCTGGAAAAGCGATGTGTTCCTCAGCGATCATTTCTCCCAACAAATAATTACGCTTTTAATTTAAATGAAACGAAAGGTTTATTTTAAGGCTCAAACTAAAATATGGGCCAACCAAATACAAAAGGGGTTTCCTTAGGAGCGACATTTATTGCGCGACACACAAACAGTAAATTCTGAAAAGGAACACCTTTGTGAATGTTCTCTTGCATCCTATTTGCATGCATTATATTTTTCCAAAATGAACTTCTATCAATTACTCTCCCGATGAAAAATAATAACCAGTCAACCCTTTGGCAGTTAACACCTGAAAAGCACACTTTCCCTAATGGCATAATTAAAGTTTTAATTAAAACACCGTTTCCAGAAGCTTCGAATATTCCGTTTGGAATAAAAAAAGATGTTGAACGGTTGCAGCCGTCGGTGGAAAACCATCTCGGAATGATTATTCGCTTCGAGAAATGTTCCTGACATTTTTGAAAAAATTGAAAAAGTTATTTCTACTCCTCTGAGTCTCTAAAGTGACATTTTTCCCTTCCGCAACTTTTTCTTAAGAATCTTCCGGGGTTTTTTTCTTTTGCTTTTGGGAAAATTTCAAGTTTTATTTACTTATTAGGCAAAAGAAAACAGATCCCTAATCAAAATGATTAAAAATCGATAAACAAACGAATGATTGCAAATATAATTTTTTCGCCGTTGATAAAAGTTTTGTTGGAATTTTTCAAATTCTCTTCGTTTTCCAATAATTGAATGTTCTCATCGGTCGTAATAATCACAAAAAGGCACAGCAGTCGCCAATCATACTAATATTTAAATCTGTTTAAGGAAATTTGTACGTGTTGGTGTGTGCAGGGTTTTCTATTAGCTGAGATCTAAAGAACCACTGAACCGATTTCGACAAAGAATTATCTGCTCTTAAAAATAACCAATAGAAAACCTGTTTAAGTTTAGATAACTTTTAAGAATTCCTTTCTGCTGTTAAAGGGTTCACTTTGAGTACAGTGGGAAAAGTGGCAAAATTGCCAACCATAATTTTCATTTAATTTTTAGCGAATTGTTTTTAGGTTCGATAGTAATTAGTTAGTAATTAGTATGGATTTAGGGTTGATAGTTTTTCAGATTTTCAGAGAATTCGTTGCAGATTTCATAGTTAAAGTTAGTGTAGATATTTAGAGTTTAGAATAAAAAATAAAATATTAAAAAGTCTCTCTCTGACTGTCGGCTTTGAGTGGCAGAGGGAAGAAGAGATGCAATTTAGAGGTTGCACACCAAAGAGAGAACCACAAATGTTTGTTCTGTAAAAGGGAGAGTGGTGGAAGAGGATATGGAAGAGAATTTGGATGGCTGAGGGAGGAGACAAAGAGATGGTTAACAGAGGAGGGAGAGAATGAGGAACAGAAGACACATAAACAGTGGCTGAAGAAAGAAGAAAAAAAAGAAGTTAAGTGCATTCAGTTTTTTAGGGAATGTATTATTGTATCTGATATATATTTGCAAGCCCCAGCGAGGGCGAAGCCCCCTAGTAAAAAATAAAAACAAAGTCGGTAAAAGTAAAATCAAATTAAAAAATATAAAAAAAGTTAAAAGAAACCGACTATGATAAAAGAAACTTAGTTCAATCTGATGAAACGTCGTTTGTGGAGAGGAATAATTTTTGTTGAAAGTTGGCAAAATGGCCGAAATAAAATATGTCTGCTCCATGCATCCGAATAAAGGCCATTCATTAAGATATCTTACAGTGGGGGTTTCTGCCATTTTCTGCCATTTTCTGCCGTTTTTTGCCGAAGGAAATCTTTCCGGCTAACAATTTAATGGTCAATTGAGATGTTTTAGGAAAGGGAAAAGAACAAGAGATGAAATTTTTTTTTTAAATAAATTACTTTTTTGAAAGGTCTGAAAGAAACAAATGAAATGTTTTTCTTAAAAGGTTTTTGCTTTCCATCTCGGGAGGAAAGGAATAATCAACTTGATTTTTTTATTGACCCAAGTGATTTTATTTGGAATTGGAAAATAGTCAGCGGCACGTGACCGATGGAGAGTTTTCTTAATCTCCTCTTTAGGATGAACACTGGGAAATCCACTGTAATTCATTTATCGATAACTTTCCATTAAAACGCAGTGATTGGATTGAATGTTGACGCTGGCGCCAAATCATTCAAATCATTCAAATCATTCAAATTATCCAAATCATCGCCAAAAATATAACACAATTTTGTGCTATTTCTATTAAATTTGTTTCTATAAACTATGAGTTTTGGCTCTACTGGAAATTATAATAGTTTAAACACCAAAAATGACAGCAGAAGATGAATAAAATTTGTATTATTATTTATATTTTATCCCTTAATCGATCGTTTAGAATTAAGATATGTTTCGGTGAAAAGTAAATAAAATTAATAAAGCTGACAGAATAAGGAAAAAAAATTTCAATAAAAAAAGGATGTTCGTGAAATTTGAAAATCTTTACGTCAATTTTGATAAGAAAATTACATTTATCACAATTAATATCCCTTTTAAGTGAAAATCACTTTAATGGAATTCTCATAAAAATAGCTTCGGAAAATTGCAATGAATTAGTTTTCACTCATCAAATTGATTTTTAAATGAAATTTTTTTATTATGAAAGCACGCCAGAGTGCAAAGGGGTTTATTTCCTGTAAAAGCTCTCTTCATCTAAATCAAATACCTTTAAAAGGTTATCAGTAACGCAGTTTGGAAATTGACATAAATGCCTTCTGCTCTTTTCATTTGCTCCAATTTGCTCCAAACTTCTAAAAATAAGCAGTGCCATAAGTGTAATATTAATAAGAGCCAGGGAAAAACGCTGAGGACTACAGTACGGCCAATTATATGTAGCTTGTTCAAGAGTAAGAGTAAGAAGACCGGAAGAGCTGATTGTATTTGCCTCAGATAAAAAAAACAACCAACGTTGTGTTTTAGAAGAAAATTAAAGGGGCTCAAATGCATTGTTTGTTCAAAAATTGTACACAATTTTTAGTTTCTAATAATTGAAGAAGTTGAACAAATTGTAAATGCACACTCTGTACGGATGAAACCGTTGAGTTAAACTGATTGTATGTTAAGACAAATTACACTCTTGTCAGCGATTAACACTTGAGAAATATGAAAACGGGATAAGGGACTTACCCATCGGTTCCAGAAGTATGTCTCCCCCTCCATCTTGTCATCCCAGCTCGAGCCATGAGAGAGCCTCAATCTTCGTTGCTTACTCCCGTCAACTCGCTTTTAATATCTGAAATGAAAAGTTTTCGTGTTGGGAAACAAGAAAAACAGTTTAGGGGTGATGATTTGCCCAGAAGGCGCAATCCAGAATGGTGGATTAAAAATGCCCCGGATTATCTTTCTCGCTCGCGGATTTCATTCAATTTAAGACGATTTTGTACCTTCCTGGATTTCATTCAATTACCCCGGAAATTGATGCTGAAATTTTCAATTTCTCCCAGCAATTATGTGATTCCATTTGGCCCCGTACCCTTTGCCGAGCTTTCTCGTGTTTAAATTAATTTCCATGTCAAGGAAAAATTAAGGGAAAGGAATCAAGTAAAAATAAAGGCGATCCGCGGAAAGGGAAGAGCGGAGGAAATTAAAAGAAATGCTGATAGTTGTTTTGGGGGTTGCATTTCCCAAAGTGGAATAAACCGGGAATGGGATAAGAACGCTCCTTCGGGACGATATAAAACTTTTATATTTCCAACGTGCATTTCTTATCTTGTTCATGTGCCGAAAACTTCTGTCAACCGGTGCTTATCCACCTTATGACTCCCCATTTATGAAATAACCGTTTCGCACCTCATTGTCTCCATTGACAATTTTTGCAACAGTTGAAAACTGTTTTTCATACGTTTGTGTCCAACTTTTTGCATTTGGGGTTATTCTACGATGTCAAAATTTTTTGAAATCTGAAACTTAAATAAATTTAGAATCTCAAACATTAATTTAATTTATTCTTCTCTTTTCTGTTCAATAAAATCTAAAATGAAATTTAAAAGCGATTTAGTCACTCTGAATGCGAACGGTGGTTTTGTTTTCGGATATAAATGTTTTCCGTTCAATCATCCACAGCTGAAATGTGTGCGTTCGAGAAACGCTCAGCAAAGTGTTCGCTTTAAAAATAGAAGAAATGGAGAGTTAAAAAAATAAAATGCGGCCAAAAATCACACTGGCCAAAAACCGGAAGGAAAAGCTTCAAATTTCAGACTTCACATATATACGATAAGCAAAAATAACCGGTTAAAGGAACAGAGACGTTCTAAAAAAAAGCACTAAAATACAATAATAAAAAACGCATAAAATAAAAACGCCGGCCCTCCTTAAGTCATATAAATTCATATTTATGAAGCCACAAAAGTTTTGTCCACCATTTCTTCTGCTTCATTCTTTTTTGGCGAAAGGGTGAAATCTTTTTAGAGAATATTTCAACCAGTGGATATGATTTCTTTCTTCAGAAAGGGCGGTTTTCGCCCCCACCGACAGCCCCTCTCGGACACTTATTGATTCACCTGGAACCAATTTCAATGTATTATCGCTCGAGCAAAAACTGACCACATAATCAGTCGGTTTTAATGCAAAACGCATTCCGGAAGAACATCTGTTGGGCATAATGAAAATTCTCATTGCAGCCGCGGCGCTTCGATTATTTTAAAATTCAAATAAGCCTTCACTGACCGAAAGGACGCTTTAACGACGGAACTCTCCGTGGACACGTAGAAAAAAGGAAATTCTAAATGAAACGGAAGTAAAGCCCTTGAGAAAATCCTTTAGAAAAATAAAAGTAGAGCTGAACACCGATAAGCAAATACTAAAGATAAAATGAAGTTTTCTTTGGCTCAACTCGAAAACTCTCGCAAAGTGGATAAAGATGTTGAGAAAGAATTTTATAAAATTTCAATCGGTGGGACTGAAAAGTAACTGAAAACCCGAGTTTCGGATTGTATTTTATCAGTCTTATCATAGTTTTCGCCGCCATTTTGCTTTGGAACGTTTATTTCTTTGTTTTACGACTCAAATCGGTTACACCAAAGCAAAACAACGCGGATGGTCAACTGTAAATAAACTTTATTATAAACATATTCGACGATGGAAAGCTCCAATTTTCCCTGGTTGATGAGAGCCTTATCCCAGAGTTTCTTCAGAGAGATTGCCAAAATTCCGAAAACATTGCATCGGATAATCTTTGCAATTTTATTAAATGTCTGTTGTATTTTAAATAAGCCAGTAATTATAATAGGAGACCGATGTCGTTGTAATTAATAAATGGAGGGTGTTGGAGCCGAGTACAAATTCGACAAAAGGAAGCAGCGGGTCGTTGGGTTTAAATAAAACGTTTAACACTTTTGTTACAAATTGCCAATGAGATGCTAATTAAATTTCTACGGTTCAGTTCATAAGTTCGTGAGCAATTTTAAAAAAATTTAATCTTTTTCTCCCCATATACCATAGTTCGCCATCTTTCTCCAAGTTTTTTTATTTCATTATCAAAATCTTCATTGAGATTCAGCATTTCTGTATATTAATAGTATGTGCATCGTGCATATTATTAATTTTTATTGCTGCAAATTCGCCACTCGAAAAGAAAAATTCAACATTGAACGTTATCGATGTTCATTTTTAACTTTAACACGGGACTGATATGCGTGTGATATTGACGAAATATGGTGACGAATTGACGGATACAATAGTCAAACGATGACGAGTTTTTCGAAAAGTAGTAAAAAAACCAAAATTGAATGACTAAATAAGTCGACAGATTTTCGTTGCGAACTTCGGATAGCTCTTTGGAAGAAAAAAAACTATTTTATATGCTTTGTAAAAAACTATTCAAGCTGTTTCGAAGAAAATTGAGATGCGGAATGACGGATCGAAAGTGTAAAATGCAATATCTGCGTGACCGAAGTTGACTTTCTGAAGAAGGAATGGCCCAACATAAAGAATGTGCGCCACGCGGCCTTTTTAATATATTTCATATCCAACACCTTAAGCGCCTGTCAGAATTTGTGACAACAACAATCCTTTCGAAACTGCTCGAAACTGCTCGAAACACTCCAAAATATTCGCTCTTGATTAATGTGCATCAAGATTGATCATATTAGCACAGATGCTAAGTGGGATGTAAACGTTCCAGATGTTGAATAACCTAAGGATGATTAGAGACGAGTTATAGGAACCTTTCTCCTCTAATTATCTCATTCTGCAATTAAAATTCTCTCACTCATTTTTACAGTTTTATTTTTAAGTTTAATGACAGGGCTCAAATAAGATGAATTAAAAGTTTCTTAAATAAACTTTGACAATTGGTGACCTCCTGAAACCTTTCGGCCAATTCTCCAATGTAATTTTAAATTGGACCAACTGAATTTTCATTGTTTCTGTCCCCCATTTAATGAACTGAAGGCACAAAACAATTTCTTACTCTTTTCTGTTGGCATTTAAGGTTACCAAAGAAGTCGAAACTTGGTCGAATTGTTCTGAGTATAATTATACGCGTAAAAGTATAACACTGCTTTGATATTGGTTATCTTATTTTGTTATTTGTTGTCGTTTATTTCATCAAAATTTTTTTTAATTTAACGTGAAAATGTGGAGAGTTTTCCACTCGGGGAAATAAAATTTTTTCGCCCTTGAGAAAAGCACTTAATTTATTCAAGGAAATTGTGCTGTGCACATCTGCTTCGAAAATGGATCTTCCTGGAAAAGCGTCCTCCTTATCACATAAATTAATCGTAGTCCTGCGGATAATTACGATCTGAGGACAGAATTAGAGGCTCACCAAGAATGGATTGTGTACATTAATGGCCACAGATCGCCCATCTATTTCACTCCTTTTAGAATGATTGTATTTAACCGAAAACTTTTAAGTCCTTATTTAGTTGTTGAACATTTAAGAAAGCGCTTAAGATTAACTGAAATAAAAGAATAAAAATATCAAAAATTGAGAATGCTTCTGCCAGTCAAACGCTTTTAGTATAAAATTGCATTTCATTGAATTTCAATCGCAGTGAAATTTCCACGTTGTCAACAGTTCATTATTTCCTTAAATAACAGTTTAATTTATTTTTTTTAATCTCAATGAAGGCCAATAATCCGCTTAATAATCAACCAATTTAATTATAAAAGGAAGACTGGCAAAGGAAAAATATCTCTTTAAAGTGTCATTAATTTCCAAAAAAGGAAAATGTTTTCTCTTCCGCAGTACCGAATAATCAAAAATGAAAATTAAAGAAAACAACATAGAGAAATTATGTTTTCTTTCCTTTCCACAATAAATTTGGAGGGAAACAGAGGTGGAGGACGAGAGATCTTCCGAGTGAATAAAGAGGAAAGGAAAATTCCCGGCAAAAGGGAAACAACCTTAAAGAGAGAAAGAATCGATAAATTATTCGCCAGTCTTCTTTCGAGCCGACGATGGCTCTTCCCTTTCGGATCCAAAACACCTTTTCATTTTCCGACCTTTTATTATCATTTTCTTATTAAAACCTAATTCGGGGAAGTTCTCGAGCGTGGCCTTCATAGGAATGGCTCATTTTAATCAGCTTTGTTCCCTTACGTCGAGATGTAAATGGCTTTTATATCCTCTGAAAATCACAAATAAAAGCAAATATTTAAGCCCGCAGTTCCGAACGGAGAAGTAAAAAAGTTTTCAGATGTAAATGAAATTTTTCTCTGTCGCCCTTATCTGCACACGCCATTAATTCCTTCCTCTGGTGGATTATTTAATCAAAAAAAGTTCAATTCGTTGAAAGAAAGGAAAGAGAAAATACATTATGCACGAAAAAAATAAGATAATTGCGTTTGGCTTTGAAATTACATTGTAAACAACGCACACTTTTTTATTAATGAATGAATTGAACTTAGGTGAATGGGCCTCTGGGGGGCACAAAAGAAATAAAATTAAGGGGCCTCACGCCAACCACATAAACTTCCAATGCCAAACCGCTTTTAAACCGATACTGCACAAACCGCCTCCCTTGCACTTTCCCTGATAACTTTTTCACAACAAAACAAAATCACTTCTGACCTATTATCATCATGCGAAACCTTTACCTTCGCCGGAATTGCTTTTTTTCTTCCGTTGATATTTTCCAACCTTTTTCCTTCTCTGATCTTTTCCCTCCCCTTCCGAGTATTTTTCATTTTTAACAAGCGCTTTTGTTCAAGGATAATTCATTGGGTTTTTAAATCGATGCTTATTTAAAGCGGGTTTTTCATTATTTTCCCGCCGTGAATGGTGGGAAAAACGAAAGTAATTAGGACATATCAATGAAAGCTCTTCTCACAAAAAGAAAAAAAGAGGAAAAAATTATTTTGTATTCTTTTCGAAAGGAAAAAAGTTTTCGGGATTGAAACTCTCCCCAGTTTAAGAAATCTATTAATCATTCAGAAAGTGAAGTCTCTTAAGAGCCATTGCGAGACACTCTTTTAGCGGGAGATGTTTTTTTAATTTTTAGGGAAAACAATTGCCGGCGAACTTGGAAAACTAAAAACAGCCTTGCTTCAAGCTGCTCCAGTTTATTTCTTAACCAGCCAGAACTTGCTGGAAGTCTCAGCATTTTCCAAAATTAATAACCAATGATAGCCAAGTACATTTTTTATACGTATTTTTGTGTAGCATTTGATTTAAACAAATTATAACTAGGGGGCATCGCCCACTGAGTGCCTCGCGCTCCAACCCTCATTGTATTTAAATATAAATATTAAAAATACTTTTTGAACAAACAATGCATATAACTATGGAAAAAACAAATATATAATCATATACTGTATTAGTATGATTATTTTATTATTTTAGTTTGTTTTAGTTATTATTCATATATGCATTTAGTTTGAGATTATTTTGTTTCACAGTGAAACTTGAGATAAGGAAAAAGCCAAAAGCATCTTAAACACCCTCAGCTGATACTTTGAAGTCTGTTGCGAAATATATCGCTCTGATAGACCGTATCTTGCACTTAAAGCCCATTAATAACCGTGCGAAAAGATAGTTTGACTTCCCGTTGAGAAAGGTTTAAAACCAGAGGCAAAAGTAAATTATGTGATAATTACATAAAAAAGCCAAAGACAAGGGATAACTTTATGGTTTCTGCCTTCGGGACTTCGCGCTTCTCCCGACTTAAGCCACTCGCTTTCAAAACCAGCAAAAATGGTTTTATTTCCTTTGAAAGATTAAAAACGCGATTTAGAAGCGAAATGAGATCGGGGAAATTTCGAACTTGTGCACACATTTGTACTTTTATTCCCATCCGTTTATTGACATTATCCGCCTTTTTACGAGCCATCCGCGGTTGTTATTTCACCCGGTCTCACAACACTTACACCAGACAGAATTTCATTTTGACCCTTTTCAGGAATTACGCCAACAGGTATTTCATTTGTGTACGATATACATATATATATATGTGTGTGTGAAAGACGCAGATTTTGCTCCTGCAGGTTTGGCAGATAATCGTGCGGTTTGACCGAGAATATTTCCTCTGAGAAGAACTTTCGGGCACGCAGCCATCCAAGGGCAACGATGGCCTCTTATTCATTTTCCAAATTAAGTTATTGAGGTTCAAACATGTTCACGAAATCGTTAAACATATAATTGAACCTTAAAATTTTAAAAATTAATTTGAATTCTCTACGGTTGAGAGTGACACGAATTAACCATCACGAAATTCATTAATTTCTCCATTATTCTCAGAAAAAGTCTGTTGGGAAAATTCATCAATATCTTGTGTCCTAAATAAACACTATTTGATTACACTGTCCGACCAGATAACTGCAAAAAAAAATAAATGAAGGGGAGAGCTTTAAGACGACTATAAATATGCGACCGGTGAGTCTGTGTTCTTTGTTTACATTTTTTCTTCCTTTTCCACTTTTAATTTCCCCCGAGAAAATAATTTTCTCAACTTCCCCGGGAATAATGCGCGATGGTCTCCTCATTTACATTGCCCCTGCATCCCTGCATTTATTATCCTCCCTGACAAATTGTTCATGTCGATTCTCTGTTCCAAGTCAACATATTTTGCACATTAGCATCTCCTCCAAAGGAATATATTCCTTTGAAATATGGCGAATTCAGAAATGTTGTGACCATGGGTGGCCAATCTTGCAATTTCTTGCATTCTGGATGTTTGAATATTCTGCCTTTTGCTGCTATTGCGATTGAAAGGACATTTAAACTAACACTAGAACGACCTTGGGTGTCCTTCTTGACCGGGAGCATAATAATTTCATTGCCATTCTGTTACCCCCCAAATAATTCTCTTCAAATTTGTTTTCATGAATTTTTGCGCATACAATCGCAAAGGAATTTCCAAATTTGAGTATACTTAGAAAGGCCGGAGGCATCACTTTTGACTTCTCCCCAATAACACTCTTATTTCTCAATTAAATTTACCCACATTCTCATTAATTGTTCTTATCACATAAAAAAAATAAGAAATCACATTAAAACTAACATCTAATTGGAATTTAGGCGGTTTTTAGCCTTTTTTGGTGGTCATTATAGAAGAGCTCAGTGAAAGAAGATGGTAAAAATGAGATCAAATGAGTCAACACTCAGCACAATAACGGAACATTCAATAAAGAAAAAAGTAGTTGAGCTCGGAAGCTTTGAAAATAACCCGAAATGTGGTCCACTGTACAGTACAGTACACTGTCTGAGGGGGGCATTATAACGTTTATACAGTAAATAGCCCCACGTAAAGAATTAAAAGATGACTCCTCAGGTGTCAAAGGCAAAAATTAAGCGGCACTAAATTCTCCTTAATTTGAAAAATGAAATGTAAAAATGTCCGCTCGATCAAAGGAAATATCGATTCGATTTCCCTCCCCCCGCCCCTCCATGTTGTCCCTCAACGGTTTTCAACAATAACTTGATTTTTTATTATTTCTTCTGCGTCTGATTGAACCTTTCAGCACGTCAGCGCAAAAGTTAGATTTGACGTTTAGAGAAAAGCCATAATGCACCTCCTTTTCTTCCATAACCAAATTTAATATCATTTCGCTGAAGCCGATATTGCTTTCGCGAATGCGATTCAACAGATACTAATATGAAGCTCGTTTCATATTTCTTTAAAAAAAAAATCTCAGAGATGAATTTTCTTATTTTGGAATATAGTCAACTACTATTTCTTGCAGAAGTGAAACGAATCTAAAACATTTAGAGCACATTCATCGCTTTCACTTTTCGGGGCTTTTTCGAATATAATAAAAACTTACAAATTATGTTCTGTCACTTAAAGGCAATTTTCTGTGCGTGAAAATTTTAATGAAAATACCACCAAATATACTATGAATCTCCCCTAATCTAATGTTTGTCCATTAGGGTCGGCTTTCCCTTTTGAAAATTTCACTCAATGAAAAAATAAATTTGTTTATAAAGATTAAAGCCACTTCGGTTTTATTTAATTATTAATGTAAATTGAAAAAGACACTTTAGGAAAAATATTTTAAAATTTAACTCTCGGTTGGGCTCTAAACAACAACTTTATATTATGTGATGATAAAATATATTATAGAGCTCGTTTTTTCTCTAGGAACTGTTTACTTATGTTTTTATTTCTTTAGCACACTATTTAGCACAAAATTTGCTCAATTAATAATTGTGCTCAATAAATAATAAATTTTATTTATTTTATTATTTTTTAAAGTCCCACTTAATAAAAGGATCAGTACATTTTCTCAAATGCCGGTTGATGTCCAGCAAAAAATAAAATCATAATATCATACTAATATAATAAATATGTTAAAGGAATTGTGTGTGCACCGTTTTTTGTTTACCTAAAATCTAAAGTACCACTGAATAGATTTCGACAAAGAATTATCTGCGCTATGTTTTCCAAAATAAGCAAAACCTGTTTAACTTTACGAATTCCTTTCTGGTGTTAAAGGGTTGACTTTGAGTACAGTGGGAAAAGTATTCAAAGTATTCGGTTAAGAGGTGAATATTGTATTTCCTCAAATACTCAATGCATTATATTCATTCTGTGTTAAACATTGTTCACAATTTTCATCTAAATTTTCATTTAATTAGTAATTAGTTAGAGTACTTTAGCGTTAGTGGCTTGTTACAGCGTTTTCCAGATTTTCAGAGAATTTGTTGTAGATTTGATGTCTAAAGTTAGTGTCAGATATTTAGAGTTTAGAATAAAAAATATTAAAAAAATTTTCCATAGATATATGCATTGTTTGTTCAAAAATTATATATAATATTTATATTTAAATACAAAGGTGCATTAAGTTTTCCAAACTATATTTTATTGTATCTTATATTATGTTAGAGGTTGAGGTCTTATGCCAAAGGGGGTTGGAGCGCGAAGCGATCAGAGGGTGAAGCCCCCTAGAAATATAATATATTCTCCCCTAGGCATTATACAAAAGGATTAGGTATTTTCTCACCAAAAGAAGCTGAATAGGTTTAGTCTGAAAACACAAGTCAAAATGACTGAAAAGTCTTTTTAATCTGAACGTCTTCCTTTTTATCTGTGGAGTCAATAAATATTTTGAATCTGCCTTAAATTTACGGTGGATTTCCTGACTCCAAAAAAGCTCTCTTCCTTTTCACATCTTCGCTTCGCTAATTATTAATAAATCATTAAAAGATGTTAACTTAAAATGTTGAGTGAGAACATTTAAAAAGATTATTTCTTTATGAATACATGTAATCAAAGACTTCAATAAAGAGATCATAACCGACGTACAATGACGTACATAACCGTAATGTAAAACGATGTTAAAACTTCTTACAATAAGAAGGAAGAGTGACTCGAGCAAAGCTCTTAAATTTTTAAACCGATCAATAGCATCAAGAAATCAGTGCTCCCTTTCCTCTTCAAATCTCTGCTTTTCCATTCAAAATTTTCCTTCAGAATCACTTTCTCGTTATAACTGCGTCTGTTTCCCTTTTGATGAACTCTATAACTTTTTTTTTTAAATTTCCCCGATGTCATTCTTTTTTCCTTTAATTCATGGAAATGTAACATTTTAAAAATTCACAATCATAAATATTAATTTCCAGGGATTAAAATTTGAAACCGCTTCAAAAATAGTGAAAAAGAATAGTGAAAAAGTAGAAATATTTTATTGCTAAGAAAAAATACACAAAGCAATAACAGCAAAGCTTTCGAAAATAAAAACTAATTAAGCGATGAATTTTATTGCCCACAAAATTCCAATTGCAGTCTTTTAATGTCTACTAAATAATGACACAGATTTCAACTTTTGTTAATTTTTCAATACGATTAATCGCTTTGGAGTAATTTAAATAAGAAATTTATAAAATTTCTTTTTATGCTTAAAAATAAGTTTTAATTTTTGTAAACCCACAACTTTATTACATTTTTTTTTTAACCAAAAAAAACTCAAAATTCTGTTTAGCAGTTTTTATATTAATTTTAAATGAAAATTTCTTTAAAAGTCGTGCAACAATCTCGGTTATAAAAAGTTAATGAAAATTTTCAATTAATTAACGATTAAAAAAAATTTTTTTTATCAAATAACCGCAAGTGGCCAATATAATTTTACTGAGATTGTTACAGCTTTTTGGGTGAGGATAATTTCCAATAAAAACCTTTTTACTGTTTTAAAAAATAAAATAAATGATGTAATGCGGTTGTTGAATGTCCACATTGTTGAATTGCAATTGATTGGGCATGAAAAATTTAGTTTCCTTTGAAGAGCAACCTTTTCCTTTATGAGTTTCATGATATTGATTTTCTAAGAGAAGTTCACTTCCATTCAATCACAATTTGTCGGCACGTGAAGAAGAGACGGTGAAATTTTGATAAAATTAATAATTTTTTGGAAAAAGGGCCCATGTAAAAAGCACGAAATCATCGTTTCTTGTCACTTTCCTTTTGTTATTAATTATTATTATACGATTTCCTTATGATACGATGTCTTAATAAAAAATTATTCCTGTCTCTTTTTCTTATATATAAAATCCCAGACTACATCTGTAGGTGAATATTTGGCACAAACTTGGGTCATCGCCTCAACGAAAGCTCACAGAACAATCAGCCAATTATCACGTGGACAAACCCTCACCCCGGTTTTTTACGAGGACAAAACGTCCCACGTCCCACGTCCCATTACACGGTGTCCGCGTATGCCTAAGACGATGCACCATAAGAAACCCGTGGGTGTCCACAGCGTGCATTGCCAAATACGAGACACCGACGCGTTCTCGATACAAATTACAGTTTGTGGGTTAGACCAGAAGAAGCGGAACCAACGCTCAATGTTCACCCATGAAAATCATTGCATCGCCTTATAATCCTTCTCCGCTTTCGAGTCCTTTCACGCCAACTGTAATATAAGGGCTGGAATATTTTCCGAAAAGAAAAAAACTTGGAGAAGTTCGATTTTCAACGGTCAATTTGTGAAACGCCAGCGCCGTTGTTTCTATAAATGGGACATTCCTGAAATGTTCATATCCTTTTAATAAACTCCTTATTGTTTTTATTATTTCTTGTGGAAATTGGAGATATTTTGCGGGATCGACAAAGAGTTCATCCAAATGTAGTTTGTAGTTTTTTTTATTCGCCAACGGTCTGATTACTTAAATTTTATTTGAGCCGTTACAAAGACGGGAATAATCGGGCACAGGCGGAAGACGCATCCGCGTAACACAACAATAGCATCAAAAGTCAATTTGTGTAAGCACTTGAATGAATAAATTTCATTCGTGGAAAAACGATTTATACGGATTGAAAATGTGAAAGATTCGGGTCAATCCGTCAATCTAAAGTGTTTGGCCATGTTACTGGAAAAAGGAGTGGGATTGTTCTCTTATGGGAGAGGACGTCGACCCCCGACCTGTTGACTTTTATTTTTTCACGGATTTTCGCTTATTAGGGGTTCTTTTCTTATGCTCTTTTTTTCATTTTTTATCTTTCGTTTGACTAAAATACAATGTATGACTTGATTTAATATGTTATTGTACATTTTCTCGACAAACCTTTATATTTACTTTAATGAACTATTTGTATAACTATTTAAAAATAAAAACAGTGAGTTAGAATGAATTAATTTTATAAGAACCATTTTAGTTTTTAGAACTTTTCATTGACATATTTTAGAGTTCGATCCGACTGAAAGAGTAAAGCCACGCCTCGGGCCGAAATCCACAAAACGCAAACCCTTTCCCCCAGAGGGGAAATCACAAACTTTGAAAGCCGGAATCCCGAACCGTTGGAGGGATGAAGAGCGAGGGTTAGAAACTGTCCACTTCACAGAATGAGGGAAGAATAATGCTTGGTTTGTGGCGGAGGGATGTCGGAAATGGAAAAAGGAGAGTTCAAGGCCGTTCTCGGATGCTTAACTTCCCTTTGGAAGACATACCACAACGCAGAGAGAACAAAAGTTAGACTTACTCTTGGAATAAGAATGCTAATTGGGAAAGGGTTAAACCGGGTTGAGGTCAACTCAATGACTATTATTTACTTGTTCGCGGAGGTTTTCATAATCCAGTAAACGGATCGCGATCACATGAAATAAATCCATTTTTAATTTTATCGTCAATTCCCCAACAAAAAATAAATTTTTTTTTCATTTATAATAAATCAATTTCCGACATTCAAATGATTCAGACAGGCGGGGAACACACTTAAACTTTAAACAAAGTCGTCTAAAAGAAAAAATTTTCTCGAGACATCCGCTAAAAATTAAAAAAAATTATTATTTCAGTAAACCCCCCCCCTCCCCCACATTTTGAAAACCGTAAAAAAGTTTGATAAACCCATTTAACGAAGAGAAAACCGGGAGGAGGGCGAATGAAATTAAAAAGTGGGAAAACTTTTGCACTTAGAATCATGGACAAGTATTTGATTTTGTTTCCACCCTAATTTTTAACTCTCCAGCAGAAACGATAAGGATCCCTTGGCACCGCTTTATTCCTTTGAAAAATTTTACATATTGGCCATTTTCTTTTTTTTTTTTATTGAGAGAATGAATTTCAAAAAGCAAAAAAATAAATTTTTTTATCAAACATTATACAATGTTTTAAAAGTTTAAGGATCCAACTATCCGAACATTAATAAAAAAAAATAAGCACATATAAAACCGCAATAATTTTTTAAAATAATCCCTCGAGAAATATTTATCAAAGTTTCTTTTAAAATTAAATAATATATATTAAAAAACTTAAATTTTCGACCCGAGGGGATGACTTTTACGAGCCCAATTCAAGGAAACGTGTTTTAACACCCACCTCTCACTGTATATAAATTACAAACCATGTGTGCCAGAATTTACTGTCCTATTAAGTTAAGAACTTAAGCTAAAGGGTTGCCCGCAATGTAATTGGTCTAATATTAACCCATTGTACTCATAGGTTCTTTTAAAGGCGACACGGCCATTTCAGCATGTCGCCATAGAGAAGACATGGCCGAATTTGGGAGACTTTCACTTTGCCAGGTGAAGGGTGAAATAGGGGAATAATAATTTATGCAACGGTTAATTTAATTGACTAAATCTTACAGTTAAGATACATTCTTTTTCGAATCCTTAAATGAATTTATTTTTGTATTATGCCTTTTAAATTTTTTTAATTTGTCATTTTCCACGAAAATGTTAACAAAAATTCTTTTTGAAAGTTTGTTATATTTATTTCTTTCACATTCTTACTTTTTAATCCTTGTTTAAATTAGTGTTTCCTTCTTGAAAGAATAAAATTCAGAGGTAAAACAAAACAAACTTCTTTTGAGTTTATTAAAATTCTCGTTATTATAACAACAAATAAAAACTTTTCATTAAGTCGTTCAACCTTTATGGGCGATACACAAATGAAAACAACAAAATTAAATCCTAAATTGGAATCAATTTTTTTTTCTTAATCTTTTCGAGAGTTTTCTCTGCTTTGCTGAGAAACCCTTTAGCACCCTTTATCCACCAGGAACAGCACTTTCTCGTCCCGTTTCCCCTAAGCTCGAATTTAGCTTAACAATCTCCCAAAAAGAGATGAAGCGGTGATTTTACACAAAAAGGAAGAAAAGGGAACGAAAACGCATTTTGCAACTGAAAAGCACAAAGACGACACAAAAACCAACACTTTTTTTCGCATAACCGATTTAAATCGGTCGAAGCCGAAGACACAAAAAAGCAGACAATGCCCTTCTCAGTTTTTATTTAATCGTAAGTAAAGGCCCCTTCTCAGAACTGCGTTGTTTTGGACTGAGCATTAAAAAAATTCTAAATATTGTTTACAAACATAAACCGATAATGAAAAAATCATTTCACACTGAAAAAGTAAAAATATTCCCACGGGACAAAAGTAATTAAGCAGGTCTTTGGTTTTCTTGTAAAAACCACAAAAACCTGGCTAATCAGAGAATTTTTTTCGTCTCCCTTTTCAAATTTCTACCCTTAAAATATTAAAATAAGTTTAATTAAGTTTTTATCGAGAATTTGGAAAAAGAATGGGATTGGTGCTTTTTTAATTAACTCCAGGCAATTCCCGAATTTCTGCCGGCGTCCGAAGGTACTTTTTCACCCCGTTAAAAAAACTCATGTAAACAGGAAAATTTTTTTTAATTAAAAAAGAAAAAAATTAAAAATGACCGAACTCATAGGCAAAAAGTTAGCTGTAAATTAAAAAAGTCTTATCGAGTTTCATCTAACCGCGGTTTTCTTTTTTCCAGGCCTTTTTCCCGTTAATCTGGAGGCGAACTTTCTCTGTGTTTTCAACATTTCAACAAGGCCATTGGACACTCTGACCTGAATAACAACTATAAACTCTACGGGATCCGCCACCCCTTCAAATTATTATATTTGAAATTTATTTCGAGAAAATATGTTGCACGCTTTTATTATTTTTTCCCATACTAACCTTCAAATAATTATTCCAGTCCCAGTGTAATAGTTGTGAAAATTGTCCAGTTTCGTCCAGTGCATGAAAAGATTGATAGTGAACGCGAAAATAGAATTTCCCGCTGCCATTTAATGTTTACCTGAAACAAAAGAAAATTTAATTCAATAAAAAATAGCTTTCACGTTAGGAAAGCGGACAAAGAGCAAAATAAGTCTATGTTTCTTAAAACATATCACCAAAGGACTCCAAATCTACTGAAATACTTTACTCATAGGAAAAATGAGAACTTTCACGTGTTTTTCACGAGAATATGCACTGAGTATAAGAGTCCACCTCAAATACAAAAGGTGTTTGGTTTGGAAATAAAAGATTTCCGCTGGAGAAGAACATAAGGAGAAGCAAAAGGAAAGAGATTAAAAGTTAGGAAAGCTGTCACTACTGATAAATGGCAGCGTGGCCCTGTCAAATGAGTTGATCTCAAATCTGCTAACTTGATGGACTTTTATTAGACATAGTTAGCCCTTTCTTTTTGGCTTGTTGTTTTATACAGGTCAAATCTGACAGACTAACTTCAAGATCAAACTATTCTTTGACAAATACAGCTTATAAATCCATTTTATACTCAAAAAGCAACGAAATATCTAATAAAATAAAAAGATATTTTACTTAAAAATTATTCAAAGAAAGAAACAAAGCTAAAAACTGATAACTCTTTTTTGCAGAGCCAAAAATAGAATAGACAAGACCAACACAGAATAATCCAAATTTACACCCAAAATGGCAAAGATATATTCCCGAATAACCGATACGAGGGATCCATAATCCTTAAAAAACGATTTAACTTTCCGAAAGTCAATAAATGTTTACAGACAGTTATTTCGCGTAAAAAAAGTTCAATTTATTCAACCCTTTAAGAGCGGATCACGGGGGAGTCAAAAGAAGGGAAAACTTTAAAATGGCAATCGAGAGAGAACGAACACGAAGGCAAACATTCCCTTCAAAGAGTGAAGAGACACTTCCACGTGGAAGTGAGAAATGCGCCTGAACTTGCTGAAGTATCACAGCACAAAAAACGGCTTTGCTCGCTGACATGTCAAGCGGCATTGCGTGTCACTTTTTCAAGGGTTGGATTACTTCAAGCTGAATTCCTTCTCCTTCTCACCCTTAAAGTGGACGCTATTCCTCCAACTTTCCGTTCGTTATTGCTTACACTCAGCACGGACATTACAACCAGCTATTGAATTCGGTTTCCTTTCGACCCAATTCTTTCATATTGAACTGCTGTTTTATTTTTGCAAGAAACCAAATATTTTTCATATGAGAATGCCGATAAAGCGTCACCTTTTCTTCGCTGTCGGAAATAAGTTCTAAAAAAGAAAAAATGTCCAAAAAAGCAATGAAAGAATTCAAGTTATCGAAAAAATGACTTTCTCACCCTTAATGACAAAGTATAAGGGAAAGAGAGTTCAACAAAAGTTTCTTTCCCCAAATAAAAACGTCAAAATTTAAATTTTTTTCGCCAAATCAGAACATACCCTGTGAGTAAAGGAAATCCAACAATTCCAGGCAAAATATCGTCGGGGAACTGCTCGAAGGCACTCCCAAGCTTTTCGTCGTCAAAAATTATCGCCCCCGAAGGAAAAGGGGGAATTTTAAAATTCTGCAGAGCTTTTTTGGGGTCAAATTGAATTGTTGGGAAAATATATTTCTATGCTTTTTGATTTCGAAAGTTCCCACCAAGAATTTCCCTTACGAAAAGTTGCGGTTAGGTGAAATAAGTGCAATTTTAAAAATAATCGATTGTAACAAAATTGGTCACTTATCAAAGTCGGCTCAAAATTAAAAGTTATATTTGAAGTTATTAAGTGGAACTTTCTAAGTAAAATCAAATCATTTAAGAGCAGTGAATCGTTAATATAGATGTGATCATCCGTTTTCCGTCAAGCATAAAGTGAGCTCGGAATCTGTGAGCACAACTGGAGACGAAAAACCGCAAGCTAAATCCTTTGTAAGTTTATCTGGGAGATGATCTCAGCAACGAGACTGTAACAAGAGAATCATCTTAACGTGGCATTACCAGGGAAATCCTCACGGGTCTGAACCTCCGACTGTGTCCCGAATTACCTCCTCTACGAAAGCCACTCGCCGATCATTAGCATAAAACAAATAATTTTCTTTTTAATTAAAAATGATAACAAGCTAAATGCTATCAAAAAGTGTACGTTCCACTCAAAACAGTCAAAAAATCTTTCCCATATTCCTTCAAATAAATTTTCCACATCTGATTAAAATAACAAATAAATATAATATAAATATATATATAAATTTTTTATTTTTATTTTTTATAAATTTGTTGTATCTGAATCTATTGAGTCTTTTTGTGCTGATCCGAATTGTATTGCAAAAAGTTTATAAAAAAAACCTCCCCAATAATTAAGTGTGAAATAGGGAAGAAATATATTACTATTATTATATCATAATATAATTTTTCCTTCCGTCCTTTAAAATAAAGAAACTAAAAGAGAAAAAGAAATAAATAAAAAAAAATACCTAAAAAATGAGAAAAGCACACGAAAATAAGAAAAAAAAAGAATGATCAATTCATTCTGAGAGTGAATTTATCACCTAAAATTTAATTACAACTCAACATTAGCACTTTAACCGCCATCACCGGTCAATTTGACCAGTGGCTTTTTTACTCGTTCAGTAAAAAACCAAGCAAATTCAAGACCACTTTCTAACGCGGATTATTTTACTTTAATAATAATTTAATGGCGAAAAATGCAAACATACAACAGAATAAGAAAAAATCTAAAACTAAGATTAGCGTAAGTGCTTAAACCAAAGCTGTTCAAGCTCAAATCCAGGTTTGCGAAAAGTCTTTGGCGAATCTCAGCCAGCCAAGAGACCTGAATTAAGCATGAGAGCGAAATGCAGTGCTCAAGGTAATTTCGAGTGCTGACAGTTTTGTTGGCCTTAAAACACTTTGCTTGTTTTTGCTAATTGGAAATGGTGAAATGATGAGAAGTGTAAATATCGAGACGTTGAATTCAGTTTTAATTTTATTCTGCAGTGCGCAATTTCAGCTCTTTTTTCCTGCTTGATTTACGACTTTTACATAATTTGAAAAACTTTTACTATTTCTCCCTTTTAGAAAAAGGCTCGACTGATAATTTTATTTTATTTATTTATTTTAGAATCTTCTGAAATTCTTATAGGGCTGAATTCAAATTTGTAAAAAAACCCTAATAAGTACGGGTGAAATAGGGTAGAAATATATTATATTATTATTTACTACTTACTTTACTTTTCTTTAACCCGCTTTTCCGTTAGGGTCGCGGGGTTTTTGCGAAACATTTTGTTCGCTTGCATAGCGCCTGAATGAACATGTCAGGTACTGTAGCGGGTGGCGAGTCCACTGACAGTACTTCACCGAGGTGTTCGCTGGTGTTCGCAGGTGAATGCAGGTGAAGGAGGCGGAATTTCGTAGTGTTTTGCCAGACTTTCCAGGCGCAACACCACGTTATTCCGTCCTCCCAGCAGTGGTCTAGGTACCTCGCAGTGCTGACCAATCATCTGCGAGGGAGAACGGCCTTAGAAAAATACCCACCGCCGCTGGGATTCGAACTCCGTCCGACGTCCCAGCGAGCAGGCGTTTAACACACTGAGCTAAGGCCGTGCTCTTATATTATTATTATTATTATTATTATTATTAAAAAAAAAGTTCGCCTTCAGGATCGGACTGAGAATTGATAAAAATGAAAAAGAAGTTTCAGCCGTATTAAAAATGCAAATTCTTACAGAAAATGATGAAATTTATTACCTTTCGCTGATTCCCCAAACCCAATTTTACATGAATCAGGAAACCCTTTAAGATCACATCAATTCTTCTCAACGAAATTGATTTTAACTCGGATTTGCGTAAACGTTAAGAAATATTTGTGGTTCTTTAAAATCGCTTTAATAAGTGAAAACTTCAATGGAAGTTTTCTTATTCTTCATCAATCATCTTTTTATCCAGTAAAATCCTCAATTGGCCTCTCGACAGTGACAAATTCGACATTTCTTCCTAAAAACTAGTTAAATCTCTGTCTGTGTAATGAGTTCCTTCCAACTAAACTTCGCAAAACTCAAAAGTAAACGCGGCTGTTTATTTTATTTCCAAAAATTAGGTAATGACAGGCCTCGTTTGCTTAATCCAACAACAAGCCAGCAAAAGAATGAGCCGAATGTTTCCCTTGAGTCGTTTCATACTGTCAAAAGCACATGTTTCAAATTTTCCCTGCTAATAAAGAAAAGGCCGGAGTGAATGGGAGCTCCATTGTGATCTGAAAAGCCACGCCAACGCATTTTAAATGCGGGGAACTTCAGCCCCCACCGAACGCGGGGGAGAGTTTCTGAAAAACCCCCACAAATAAGCTCACAATGTTTTCAGCACTTTGAAACCAGAGGTGTTAACCGCTAGTTTTTTAATGCCTGCGGCCGCTCCCCTTTCGGGAACACTGTTTTCCAACTAAGAAGAGAAAAGCAGAAAAGCTCTCATTTCCCTAACCCGAAAGCGGTTATTCGCCCGAGAACGCCATGTCGCTTGGCTTTCGAACCCCTCCCGCCCCCTCCCTCCCCCCGAAAAAACCATAAAAAGAGGAAAGACGAAATTGCAAAAGAAATAAAATAAAGTGTGGATGGTCACAAAGCGGGACTGATTTTCTAAAAATCCCATTTTTTCTGTCTTTTTTCTTCGATCCAAATATTCGAAAATATTTCACTGTCTCAGCAAAAAATTTTTATGTAAATCTCGCGCTCGATTTCTCGTATTCACTTCCCCCGATTTAATTCAAATACATTAAAATCAGCTCCTGAGAGAGTATGTTAAATTATAAAATGCAGCATTTCTATACTAATATGTATATTTCTCCATTTTGACTGCTTAGAGCGTAAAATTTAGAAAATGCATCTTCAATTTGAAGAAATCCTTATTCAACGATACCTATTGTTCGGTTGGAAATATTTTATTCTTATTTAGCTGAAGCATTGCTATTTGTTAGCGATCCATTATTCGAAATAACGTCCACACATAATAATGAAACTTTTTAGCCGGTTGAAAAAGCTTTAAAAAATAAAAATTCATTCCCATAAAAACCTGATGAAAACAAAGCAATTTGAAAGACGCCAAAGTTATGCTTATAAAAACTTATAAGAACTAAAGAGTTCGGGGGGAGTTTAAACAGCTAAATAGGATTTCGGGGGTGGAAAAATTGCTTAAAAGATTAGACTGAGTAATAAATTCACAAAGATTTTTCTGAAAAAAACCACCGATTTGATTTTTATAATCCCAACGAAAAAATAAAAAATTGTTAGCTTTTACGAGCAAACGGTGATTGATGAATATAAATCAAGCCTAATTAAAATTAACGATAATATTCAATATTAATTAAAGTATCGATGAATCCCGAATCAACCCCCGAATCATCCCCTGCTTTTGGGCCCACTGAAAATTTAACAGGAATTTTAAAGAGGAACGAAAGCCTTGAAATTTGAAATTATTTACATAGATGTAAAGTAGGCAGGCGAAGAGGGAGAACAGAAATCCTTTGTTTCCATCGCTTCTTTAACCTTTACAAGAGTTCCCTTTTCGCTTCGAATAAGACTTTTTCAGGGAAAATATAATTTCTATAAATGAGTAAACATTATCTTAGAAATAGGATGATTATTCTTATAATTATTTATAAATGAGACAAAAGCCCATCACTTATCTTTCGGTGTATGGATCCTTGTTAAAGTGTTTAAAAAAAATTGAATACGAGCCTTTTTTGATACTTTTCCACAGCTCCAGGAGTGAGATAAGGTCCAAAGTTTTTTTTTATATTTTCCAGCTGCTGCAAATACGTGGCCACTCGCAACGCGCCGAGCCGGTTAAAGGGTTAAACATATCTCTGAGCCTATTTATTTTATCAGTATATACTGTATAAGTTCTTTTGAGTAATTATTGATTTCCAGTGTACACATGTCGCATGTGATTTTTACAGAAAGAATCCAGTCAAATATTATTAATAACCACATTATATTTAAAAGGACAATGGGCGCTGACTCTGAGTTTGGCTCATTTTTTCCACTTCACTAAGTTTGAATTGTTTTTAAATTTCTAAAGGCCTTTGACAGTAAATGAAGTGAAAAATCGTTTTTTTTAAAGATGAATTTTAGTTAATGGAGAATTATGGTGTAAATTTCCACCGGGCATTAATCTAATAAATATTTCCCGAAGGTGCTATCTTCTCCGGCCGCTGATTTCGACAAGTGTTTATATTTTCCGTTTGAATACTCTCTCCGAGAGTGCACTTTTAATTAACTTCCGATTTGGCCATGGCCGCGCTCTCTTTGCATAAACTATAAAGCCGTCAAATGGAAGCGACGAGAATTAAAGAAGTGAAGCCGAGAAAAAATGTCCGTCAGGTGGGCTGAGAAATTCTTTTTAAAACTTGCATCGATCCAGGTAGAAAACATCCTACACATTATGCAAAGGATTATAAGTAAATAATTCACCTTTGTGAAAAAATCTCACTCTAATAGTTACTTTTAAGTTCCCCTGATTGTGCCTCGTTTAATACGCGTATAACAGATCCGTGCATTTTCAGCATCACAGGTTGCGGTTTCTTGATTAAAGCAGATTCTGCATATCGCCCACCTTCTCTATTCTCCTCAAGGAAATGCCACGCCGCGTGAAAAATATAATTTCACTTCAGTTTGAAATATCGTCTCCTCGCCCTGCGAAAGAGTACTTTTTTTTAATAACAATGAAAAGGTTGACGGTTGTTCGTCCCTGACTGAGGACCACTTAAAAGACTGACAAAAAGGGAACACTGAAACCCGTTTTTATTCATATCAGGCGATGTAACTTAGATGGCGAACCTAAACGGTGAATATTGGAAGATATAATAAATTAGATTTTAATCTTTTGAGGACGAAACAAAGTTTTAAAAAGACTGTTTACATATTTCTATTTCCAATAAAAATCCGAACCAAAAATTAATTTTGAAATGAGTTTTGAACGCCCATTGTCGGTCACCCCTTTACACCCCACCCGCTTCAGCCCAAACAACCCCAACAATTCCCTCCCTTTTTTTCATTCCTTTGGCGTGATGTTCTCAGAAAGCGAGAAAATGCCGCCATTTAGAAAATTAGTTTTCAAGCTTTTTAGTACTAGGCCCGTGCGCGAATTTTAAAGTAAAATAAGTAATTTAAAAAATCCAACAAAAGCTTTAAAAGTCCAACAAATAATTCACGGGAAAAGTTTTTAGTTGGTGAACATTAAAATTAGAATCTGCTAAAAATATGTCGGGACTCGCCAGAAAAGAACCAAAATAGAAGTCACTTGACAAAGAATTGTTTTTTTTTCTAAATTTCGACTGAAAACTTTCCATGAAATCCCAATTGACAAAGTCCCTCGACAAAGGCAAAGTCAAACTTTATATAAAATCTCATCCTGAAACTTTTGTCTAAACGAATGGGGGGAAAGAGCTTAAAAGGAGTCCCATTTTAACATCATAGTTGTTTTAATTCCGGGGAAAAAAACTGGCGAAAACACTCCAAGAATTTCTCCATAACACTGAAAAAGGGTTTTCATTCCATTGTATGGGAAGTCTCAGGTGAATCACCCTTAAATAAAATTTACGGCCAAAGTGTTTCACTCTGCTATAAAGGGATGGCTTATATTAAAAATATTCACATTTTAAAATATATAATTTTTACATAAAATTTATTCATCTTTCTTTTTACAACGATGGCTAAATTCGGAAGCTCCTCTCACAAGAATACACTCGCATAAATTTTTGCCAACAATTAATGACACACCGATGCACCACAACAGGAACTCTTCATTTGGCGATTTGGAACAAATTCAGATGCAAATTTGAATCTGTGTGTTCGCTCATGCCTCAAAAAGCAACTATTTGGGTTCAAGAAACCTTTGCATTCGATGGCAAGGTGCAATCGAAAACTCAGTACAAATTGAATACCATAGCAAATGTGGGAAAAGGAGAAACAATATTTATGAAAGTGAATTCCCAAAGTTCACGGTCCATTAAGTACTATAATTTCTCATCTGCCACTTATAAGGGACTATTCAAGCTAATTTTTTATGATTGTTACCGAGCTTAATTTCTTTATTAAATAATTTCATTAGCGGTTTTATGAAAGTTTCGAGTTCTGCATCGGTCACATCGAAGTCCTGTTAGTAAACTTTGTCAAAACAAATCTTCAATGTTTCAGTATTATTTGTATTATTTTGACCAGGATTTTCTTTAAAGCAAATTTTGCCAAAAGCAAGCAAACAAATACGGTCAATTGAAGATATTTTATCAAAACTTACTAATTACGAGTTGCCATACGAAGATAGTTTCCACAGCAAATATTTGCAAAGGGGAGACTACGCCAGTTTAAATAACTTATATAACCCCTATTACTGCGTGGGGAAGTTTCGCTTTCATTCCCAGTCGTTATAAATGACCAGATTTTAAAGCCGAGTTGACTCAGCATGAACATCTGAGAAAAATATGATCGCTATACCTTTTCCCTGAAATAGGATTCGTTTGTAATGAAACATTCTCACAATTCCTCCACTCAATTTCGAATGAGAAATGAGCAAAAGATACACAAGACAAGAGATTTTTTTCTTTTAAAGTCTTCCATTGGCCTTTTCCCAGCATCGGATCGATGTTATACTTTTATAATTATACTCCCAACAACTTCACCAAATTTCAGTTTTTTAGGAATTAATGTAATTTCCCTTCTGATTTTTCATTTATTTGACCGAACCGACTTTTTTTAGTCAGTTTTTTGTTGGAATAATCTCATTTTAGACGTTTTTTAGCCCTGACGTATGAATTTAAAATTATTTAAATAGTTAAAACAACTGAAACAAGATTCTAAAAAATGAACAGGCGGCAAAGCGTAAATTTTTGACGCTAGCAAGTCACCCAAAATGTCTATTTGCGTTGTACAGTATAATAAAAAAAGTGATTTTCTCGAGACCAGTTTTACTTTCTTTTTACTTGTGAGAAAAGTGTGAATTTATTTGAAATATTGTTAGAAGTTTTCCCTGAAATAATCTTTTCGCTATTCACTGCCAGCCGTCTGCAGTAGTTTTTCTTCTTTTTTATACGTCAGCATTGTTCTTTGCTTCCGCTTTCTTTCTCCCGCCGCCTCTGCATTCAGACTTTCATCAAACCCTCGTAATTGCTCTAAGTTCTTTCTCAAATGATGCCTGACTAATGACGTTCCCTCAACTTCTGATTACTGGTTTTCCCTCTGTTAAGCTTTGACATTTTTCTCTTCCTGAAGGACTCATCTCACGCAAATAAGAGGCGAACCTTTATTTTTCATAATCTCTTTCACTTGTTTTACCCCTTTTATAGTAAATTATTTATTTAATTCAGTTCCCGGACTCAATTATATTTTCTTCAAATGTTACGACGAATGCAAAAAGGTTTTCTTTTTTCAGAGTCTTTCTCAGAATATTTAGTTCAGATTTTTCAATATCAATTCGGAAATAAATTAATAAAAATCAGATTAGTTAAAAGCATTAAAAAACTGAACAACTATAAATGAATTAATAGATTGAGGAGAAGTACAGAAAGCAAATAAAAGAAATGTAATGATGGGCACAAGGCGAATGAAATATGAAAGACTGAAAACGGGGGATGGCATAATAATTTAAAAGGAGTTCCATTCATTTTTTCTTCCCGTAAAAAAAGGGATTTTTAAAGCATAAAAAAATGAAAACAAGTGATCTCTTTTGGCAGACTGTTTCCGTCTGACCTTAATTTCGAAGAGAACTTATAACACGAAACAGAAAGATGAAGAAGCAGACAATTTAGACATTGAACGGGAGTTTTAAGCGAAGTTTCAAAAGTTAAATTTTCCATGTTTTATCACGAGGAAGAAGCAAGTAAAGTGTGTAAATTTTGCGATTCCCGGTGCGTATATTGAAGGAGGAGCCAAGAAAATGGTCCAAAATGGTGACGCCAGTCCATTAGTTTGAATTAAACAGTTTTCCAAAGACTAAGTTTTTCTTACTTAACTATTTATAAGTTGAAAATTATTCCCCGAGTGGGATACATTTCGTTAACGATTTATTAACCCAAAAGTCTGCCCTGAAATTAATTGTGTGCTTTTTTTCAAATTGAAAATGCAGTTTCTTCTCGTGTATAAACTCAAGAGAAGTTGAACCTTTTATACATACTTTTTTATTTAAAGTAGAATAAGTATTCATAAAATATTTTTTTCTTTTCACTAATTTCGTGTTATTTATTAATTATTATTTTCCTGAATTTCCTCCCTTTCTTTTCTCAACCGAACAGAACTGTGAACCTTTTCTTGGTTACTGAATTCTTATTAAAAGAATTAATTATTTTTATTATCTCCAATGAAAAGTACTGATAAATTGAGATGAAACAAAACAAAATGTGAATTAAAATGCGAAAGTAGGAGTTAAAGTATCGAATGAAGTTTTCAAAGAAATCTCGGCACTGGCAGATCGTTGCACTCACAAATTTCGCTCCTTGGTTGAGTGAAGAAATATGAGAAAAATTCTATATTTTCCAATCTGTTACTCTCGTTGTGTTTCTTTTGAGTTATTATTCCCATGGCAGTTGTACGTGCGAAGAGCCTCTGTTCCAACCGAGTCTATTATTTTTAGTTTACTGGGATCATCTCATGCACATTTCTATTCCCAATTCTTACTCTCCTCGGAGTTATAGCTTTCCTTAGGATTTTTTTTCCATCTTCTGGAACTTCAACAGATTATTCTCCTTGATTAGAGAAAAATTCAATCTCGAGAACTTTTGATTGTTTGAACATCCCCTTGTTTGCGGTGGTAGATTGGCTCTCTTTGGACGTGAAAAAATAAGCTCGTTAAGCGTCTTCTGCTGGGTTTTTAAACAGCGGATTCGAACTTAGGGTCTTTTATAAATAGTTATACTAAAGGAAAAATGAGGTAATATTATTTGTATTTATGAGTAAATTCTTAAAGGAAAAGTCCAGATACGTCATATTCCATTTAAATTCATTAAGAAAATACTTTGGTATTAACTTTATAATTTCGTCAGTTGTCTCATTACTATTAAAAAAAATTATAATATCACGTCCCGTAAAATGAAATATAAAAGATCAGGAAGGTATCTATCCTATCTGAACCAACTGCAAGATTGTGTAAATAATAAAAGCTTATTTGTCACGCGCCAATTTTTAATGGACCCGTTCTTTAAGAAAACTAATTTATTGGAAATAATGGTTCAAATAGTGTCCCATCCAAAACAGGTAATGGGAAATTGTCTTTGAAAATGTGTGTAATGGCAGTGGATTCTTTTTCTTTCATTCATCTACTCAATCTACTCAAAATTTTTAAATTCTCCATAGCACATAAGCTGTGGCAGATGGAGGAAAAGAAAACAGTAATTATTTAAAATATAAAATGGTTTAGTTGAAAGCATAAAATGATCTATAGGCTGAAAATGGGCGCTTCCGTATGTATAGTTTATCCGTTTTCAATATTCTGCTCATTATAATAATCACTTGACTACATTAATACTTTATAAAAGTTTTCCATATTAAATCGCTCTTTTATGGCGGTTTAAACTTTTTTGTTTTTCTTTCCATATTTAAAAAAAATATTCTTTTTCACGCCGAAAGTAGGCTTTTCGAAATAAAAACTCTTCCCATTTGGAGTTTTATGACTTCAGAAGACAACTCTAAACAAACTCTTTTCCGCGTTATCAGGCCTCACGTGCACAAATAGTTTTTATACTCTTCTCTAACACCTGATCTATTTCTGATCTTTCACGTGTTTTGTTTTGTTTTGTTTTGTTTTTGTCCGCTGTATATTTATTAATTTTTTTTTTGACTTGGCTTACAATTATTTAACTTTCATTATTCCATTTTTATCCCAGTATTCTCTGTTATTTTTTTAATTATACTTTGCATTTGTTTTTTTCTATTTATTTATTCGCCGTTCGCAAATTTTTTATCATTTACTTATTGTTTATTTATTTACTTAATGCTTTGGTATATATTTAATTGTTCGTTTACATATTAAATTTATTTAATTATTGCTTTTCGGTATATTCTTGTTTGTTTGTCAACTCATTTCGGAGCAAATTTTGAATGAATACATTTTTTCTTTAATTAATTTTTATATATAGTGGGTGGGCTTCTCCTCCGTAAAGTAATTGAACTGCAATTTTTTTGTAAATGTGATGAATGTTAAGATGTTGAAATGTAATGAAAAAATTAGTGCACTGAGAAAACCCATAATGCCTGCAGGGAGAAACATATTATACTATATTATTTTTTTCTATTAAATAAGAACTTTGACCCGTGTATTGTTTACTTCTCCCGGACTGCATTCTAATGGTTTTGCATTCAAATGCTAAGAGCAGTTTATTTTCATTCAAAAGTGTATCGATTTACTCTTCGCTTTAAAATTAAAAATATGTTAATTATGTAGTCATAAATATACCATATTTTGAGGAGGGCCTGAGCGCGCTTGTACGGACATTGTGCGTCTTGGTCACGACCATGTGCTCAATGTTTCTTGTAAGGGTTTTATCATCTTATTCGACCGTAAAACTGTTTGGAAACTTGAGGGAGAAAAAAAATTTTAACCTGACCCTTTGATTTTAATTATTCATAAGGTCACGAAGCTCCGGTTCCTCATTCAGCGATTGAGCCCGGAGGTGTTTACAAAATTTCACTAAAAATTCTATCGAGTATTTTGTGAATGTACACCGATGAGAATGTTTATCTCTTCGCTGACACAATACTCCTTGTTAACTGACGAATATCTATCCAAGAGGTAAGCAATGAAAAGGAAACTTGTAACTGTGGATAACTTAAAACGGGTTCCGTGCTGATTTTTCATGTTTAATGTAGCGAAAGCAGATACGGGAATTGTTTGAAAATGCTATTCAAGGAATGTCGGCGTAAAACCCACATGGAAATCACTCCGACAGGAGGTGATGGGATAAATACGAAGAGGTCTGCCCTGAAGAACATTGCTTAATTCTTTACTTTTAACGGCGGGGACAGGAGCACTTTTTCACCCACAGTTTGTCACATTGAGCCGGATTTAATTTTAAAAAGACCGCAATTTAATTTTATTATTTTGGAGTGCGTTAATATACTTGAAAGGTTTTCCCGGAGAATTTTTAATAATTAATTCAAAAGCACTTTTTTTAAGTTGTGTTACGGAGAGGAAAAATCCGAGCAATATTGGAGCAATAACTAATTTGCACGATCCACAGTTTTTAATTATTCCAGATCCTTCCACGTTGGAAATGTGCCAACATCATTTTTTCCGAGGGGAAAAACCGAGATATATCAATCAATAGATCACACTGAGCGAAGACTAAAATGCGGTAGAACCATGACTTTGAGTGTTGCCGAGGGAACAAATACTAATTATTAATAGTTAGTCAAACAGTGATTAAATGTTCATTTTTAGGATCAAAGTCAGTTTTTAAGGTCGTATCAGTTAAGCAGTTTTTTGGCCCCTCCCACTTATTTAGATGTCATCGCCATTATCGATTGTTCCATACTTATGCGTCTACACTATGGTTTTATTTACGAATGGAGGCCTCTTTTACAAAATTAGATTCCCTGTAACGATATGGTAAATAAACGTATGGTTTTTTGGATTCTCAGAACAGCTTGCCAACTTTTTTTTTAAATTTAAAGTCAATTTCGCGGGTGAAACCTCTTTCATTTGCTTTACTTTTAAATCTCCCCACTTCCGCCTTATTTATTAGTATATCTTTATGTTCAGAATCTCCATTTCCAACGCCGCTTCGCTTTCGATTTCTCTGAAAAAAGCCTCGCCTCACTTATTTAACTCTACTTTTGACATAAAACCACCTGAAATAAGAAACAGTTTTTAACTCGGTTTATTTTAAGAAATCAAAAATTGTTGCGGATATCCGCAGAAGTCGAAGCACGTCAAAGTGGTCTTCATGACGATTATTTTTTCACGAGTTATTTCACGGGAAACGGAAATATGGGCTACAAGTCATAAAAATGAAAAAAATTTAATGGCCCTTTCTGATTTTATTAGTTTTTTTTTTTGTAATTTCGGCGCGCGTTTATGAGTCAACGATGTCGAGGAGTAAAAATCAAAGAAAACTGAACGAAAAGTTATTCACCTTTAAAACGGCAACAATATATCGGTCACTAGAAACCGGGGAAATGGTTTAATATAGTCAAAATTGAGATGATAATTAAAAAAAGTTATACATATACATTGTGTATATGTATAACTCGTGGCATGATTTAGTCCGACCGACTGTGAGAAGTACTTTAGTGAAAATCACGTTAACTTGAAAAGAACGAACCCTTTCCCTCAATAAAAGTAAAATATTTTTAAAGCAGAATTTTTCTCCCTTTACCATAATCTCCAAAAACCTTTTTTTAACTCCAAAGTCATAAAAAGTTCCACTCGTACTGAAGAGGTTGCCGCACGTCAGAATGAAAATCTTTTCTCACTGTTCGTATTTGCACATTATACCATTCTAGAATATTTATTTTTTGAGCTGCTGTTTTTTCTGTATCATCAGTTTAAGGCAGTGACGTCAAATGATAATGCTATAGAATTATAGCTGAGCTTATGATAATTGGGGTTATGCAATAATTGAGTTTATAATACAGTATTGCTATGATGTTATACAGTTCTGTCAAATCAGTGCAAAAATCAGGAGTGAAAGTACGTTGATGCATAAGAAGCTCAAACTTTTGAAATTGTTAAGAGTATAATTATAAAAGTATAACATCGATTCGATGATGGGAAAAAACAGTCGAGGAATCGAAGGCCAACAAAATTAGTTTTTCGCCATTTTCGGACTAAGTCCCGATGTTTTTTTTTTAACGATAGCCAAAAATATAATGTTCCAAATCAAAAATTTCCCACACTGTTTCTGTAAAAGTATTTTTATAGTTTTAAGGGCCCAGTTTTCATTGTACTTCGGAGCTTTCCTGTTTTAGTTTTAGTCTTCCATTATTTTCCCGGATATATCCCTCGGGATTCTTCCTGAAATATATAAGAAATCCACGGCGCTAAAAGTCCTTATGGCCTCTTTTGCCATACATTCCAATTTTCTAAGCCCCTTTTTAATCAGTGGCAATCAGTCTTCACTTAGCGCGGCTTTCTGGAAAAACTTCTAAAAATTATTTTCACCAAATGAAGAGAAAATTCCTTTCAAACCCATTAAGCCTTTTTCTGCCGACAATACATTTTTAATTTACCTTATTTTCTGGTTGTATTCTTTCAATTTTTCAACCAATTAAACTCAATGGGATAACAACATAAATCATAAAATGAAAAACAATTTCGTAGAAATTTGCATTGAACATTCGGTTTCGAACTCTCGCCGCTCATTTTTTAGGCCAAAATGTCCTAATTGCATTTTAACTCGAGAACAATAATCTCCAAGACATTGCAATTCTTTCGCTTCGCTTCGGGCAAACAGATAAGCAAATAAAGAATGTCAGACCAGGCCAAAAGTGCAGACTTGGCAGTCCTGGAGGGACCCAAACAATCTTAATTTTGTTGCTGTACCAATTACAAAGTAGCAACGTCGAAACTTGCACTGCAACAGATTAAACAATTCTTGTGACTAATTAGCAGTGAAATTAGTTTCCACATAAAAAGTACTTCTGATAATTTTACTCTAAAAGATTTATTCTGTGTTTATCTCTTACAGTACAGAAAAAACCCCCCAAAATAAGTCAAACACTCTTAAATTCCCTGAATGTTAATAATACATTCACAATTTTTTCATCAATTAATCAATTTCAAAGTTTTTAACATATGCAGAAAACAAAAATTTTAATATATTTATATTTTCTTTAAGTGTTAATATGTATTTCATTTTTCAAATATTTTCCATCAGTTTTTGACTGTGGCAAATCCAAAAACAATTCTTTGAAAATAACACCAAACACATTTATATTTTTTTTAAATGACAACACAATCCCAAACACACATTAATATATATATATAAAGTTGAGAAAAGCTTTCTTTGGTGTTAATCCGGCTCAGTGCGAGAGGACCACCAAATTCAAACTCAGTGATTAATTCTGAAAAAAAATCAATATTTAGATCTGACTCATAACCAATAATTGTTCATTTCAGTTTTTATTACTAAAAAGAAATTCTTTTTTCAATTCTGTTTAAAAATTGATAAATAATTCATGAAAAATTAATGTTTTTTTTTCAACTCTTTTAACAAAAATTCAATTTTTTGAATTGAGATGCAGACAATTATTTATTGGAAATACCTCTTCTTATTAAATGAGACATAAAACTGTGATGATATCAACCCTTTGAATTATGTACATTAAACTAATAAATGAATTTTACTTTATTTTATTTTTAAAAAATATAACAAAGCATTTCAAGTGCTTATAAATGTAATTCAATATATATTTATATTTTTTAAAGGGTTTAAGACAAAGTTGCAGAGAAATCATACAAAAACTTCACATTTTAAATATGAATACATGATATTAATTTAAAACAAACAATTTTGGTGAAAATTTATTTAAACTTGTGGTGCTTCAGGCAGGCAATGAAGACATACAACTTGACATTTAAAAAATTTCAGTGACAATTCCTCTTCTTTTTACTTAAACAAGAACTTAAAACTTTATCTGAAGACTTCCAGGTTTTCTTTCATCTCAAGGTAATTCTCCCACTATTTTCTATCCTGGAATTACATAACTTTTAATAATTTCACGAATCGAAGACTCATCGAGTTTTTACAATAAAAGAAACACTCACATATCAATACTCAGACCATGTACACTTATTTCAATTTGAAACGTAAAATTTTGCCACCGTTTTTCATCATTCGAAAAAAACCTTGACAGCTAATTAAATAAGACGATCTTAAGCTAATGAATGAATCTCAGAAAATCTCCTCAAGACATTTGTGAATATCGTAAGGAAAATATTTGTTTGCTTAATCTAATTTAAAATAAATTTAGCCGCAGAAAGCATTAATACTTTTAATTAAATTTAACTTAGGGGTGTTTTTATGGAATTAAATTCACACGACATAAATTCAAATTAAAGAACCAAGTTTCAATTAAGAGGATATATTAAATCCAATAATGAAAAAAGGTGATGGCATCGTAAATTCTTAGATTTTAACGTCGGTAATCCAAATCGAAATTAGCGATTGTCAACTGTAGTATTTATATTAAGCTATTAAATATTTTAACGAAATCATCAAAAATAATAAAATCGCTAACAGAAATTTTTTATTTAAAAAAACTCACACTTACTCCGAGTTTAAGCTGTTTTGGAGGGAATCCAATTATGATTTTAGGGAAATTATTGATCACTGTAGACAACAAAAATCGCACAAATCATGAAATAACACCTACAAAACAGAGATTTTGCTCAACTTCATAATTTGAATCAGACAAGTGTCAAAACATTTAAAATTTCAGAAACCACGACAAAAATGCAACATTCCCAACTCCGAGAGATCAATCCACAATGGCGGACCGCATCGCACTGAAATATGGAGCCCGTTTACGTTTTAGTGAACGTTGCGTTAAATTAAAAATCAATGGATAGTAAAGTTTATCTCCGTTAACATTTGCATTCTCTTTTCAAAATATTTGTTTTCTTCTAACTAAAAACAAAGGTTTAAAATAATGATCACGATTTCAAGTCTGAAACAACGATTACCATTATTTCTTGGATAACGATGTTCAACACCCGGGACCGAGAATGAAGCGTTGGATTTTAATTAAGTAACACCGGGGGACATGGATTTTAATTCGCAGTTTCCCTTGATTATCAATTACCTTCACGCAGTCATTATTCAGCTTTAAACTGACACTGACAAGACAACCCCTGGAAAATATCGGATAAAGATGTGGCTTAAGCATTCATCTAATTATCTTTTCAAGAAAATCATGACAATTAAAAAAGTTTATGAATAAACTTTTCATCATCTTGATTTTTTAAGTTTTACTAAAATCCCCAACAAGATGACGTGAAAGCATCTTTTTATTTAGGTTTAGTTTTTTTTAGATTTTCAAATTCGAACTGAATGAAGTAATTTCAAAAAAAATAATTTCCTTCACATTCAATTTATTTTTAAAAACAACAGATTTCCAAAGTCTTGAGCCCCCAATTATGCCATAATAGACTGCTCAAGTTTTGTTGTTAAACCATTCCCGTCTAATCTGTGGTAAAGTAAGTTAATATTCGAGAGTATTTCTCCGAAACTTATCAAATAATTAAGGAAAAAAGAAATGGGTTGCTAAGAAAGCGATGGGTGGTGCAACAAAATTTAAAAGCAAAATTTTTGGCTCTGAATTTCAGAGCTGCCAACTTAAAAAGGAAAGGGTTGAGAAAATGCAGTTAACTTGATGAAAGATGGCGATTTTTCAAGAAGATTTAGAGAAAATAACATTAGGATTTATTTATTTCTTGCTTCTAAAGCCAGGCAGAAAGCAGGTTAGGAAATAAAACAAAACATTTTGAATGCTGTTAAGTAAATCTTTTTTTAGAACTACGCTCTTTTCTCTGATTGATGAAATTAACTTCGTCATTTGTAGGCAACAAAGGTTTCTTAGTTTATGTGAATTCTCCAATTTTAAGAGTATTTTTATTTAGCTTTTGTGAATATTTAAAATTAGAATGGTAAAGAATCTGCATTACTATTTCTTGCAGCACTGAAAAATGGAAGACCGTGACAAGATAGAGTATGCTAAACCTATTAGACTTACAGATGACTGCAGCAAAAACCGAAAAAATTTCACCCAAGGTTATTATTATCGTGAAATCGGTCGTTATAACAGCGCAGTTCCTTCTGAGTTTCAATGGGCCGCAGAAGATAAATTAGTAAACAAAACTGCTTATGAAGAACTGGTAAATTTAACTTATTTTTACTTAGGACATCTGGTAGTACCCTGTTTAACAATTGATGTTTGCACTTGCAGAGATGTCAGTTGCCTGACTCCCCTCGTTCAACATTTCTAATGGTCTTTAGTCCAGATGGGTGAGTTGCTTTTTTGTACTTTCACTGCCATAATTCATTTCAGTTTTCAAAGTTTATGCAGCAAATTATTATATTATTTAGTAGGATTATGGCTGGAATCAAGTTACTTGTTGCATATTTAATGTCTCCAAAGAATTTTAGTTCAATAAAAATTCATATTCACTTGATTTTCTTCAATTATGCCTTATTAAAGATTTTTATATGAAAATAATTTTAAATCAAATTTGAGTGTTTATTTTTTTTTGATTCTTTCGGTGTTTGATAGACTTGAGATGATTTTATTTTCCAGGAAAAAAGTTGCTTCCACACATGGGAACCACAATGTTTATGTAACAGATTTAACAACAGGAAAAAATGTACAGACATTATCAGGTCATCCAAGGACACCATGGTGTATAGCATTCCACCCCTCATCCAATCAAATTTTGGCCTCTGGTTGTTTAGGTGGGCAAGTTAGGGTTTGGGACTTAAATGTATGTTAAATTTTTAATTGTGCTGTAATTGAAAATTGGTTTCACAAGAAAATCTATATAAGTGCACATTTGTTTCCTAGGGTGGGAGTGAAGTTTGGACTACAGAAAGTCAAACTGTTATTGCATCATTAGCTTTTCATCCAGTTGATAGAATGCTTGTTATTGCTACTTATAATGAATTGCATTTCTGGGATTGGAGCAAACCCCAACCTTTTGCCAAGTGCAGTACAAAAAGTGGAAGAGAAAAAGTCAGGTAAATGATCTGGCAATATGAAATTTTCAGTTTGAAAATTAATATCCAGCTAAGCTTTCTACTTATTCTTTCTTATTGTGGTTTCATGTGTTGAACTAAGTAATGAATTTTTGTTTTTAATAACATCAGATATGTGTCATTTGATCGTCTGGGATACAAGTTAATAACAGGTATAGCAAATCCTGTAAATGTACCATCTCAGTGGGACAGAATTAATGTGGTCAGCAGTCAGCCACTGGCTCCATCTTCTACAACTACCACAACAAACACTACATCAGCAAGTTTTAATTCAAGTTCTCCTTCCACTATTTCCTCTACACAACCATCTAATGATCAGGGAAGATCCACTAATTCCTGGTATCGTAATTACATGAATCGTTACAATCAAGTAATCAGTATATCCAGGAATATTCCAACAGTAAGCAGTATAGTTTTTATTTTGACATTTTATAATTATAATATGTGAAAAATTATTTATTTTAAAAATCTGAAATTGATGACTGCAGTTGTTTTAGTAGAATTTCTATAGAGATATACAATTTTTTTTTTATTTTCCTAAACCCAGATTGACAGAGGCACAGATCCAATGGATTTGTTAGATCTAAGAAACAATAGAAATAATACGGAACACAGCACGAGCAGTTCTTCCCCATTCACATCAAATACACAAGCCAATCCTTCCTCACCACTGAGGTTCAGGATCACTCGATCGGGTAAGCCACCATCAAATATCAAAGTTATACTTTTGATGAGGAAAATTCTTCAAGAAAGGTTTTTAATTGCAGCTTGCAGATCTTACCGTCATCTAGAAAGGAATATAGCTCGCGAAAGGTTTCGAATCCATTCATCAGTTTTTAGAAGATTAGGCAATAGGTCATCACATTCATCAAATTCTAATACACTTTCTAGTACCTCGACGAGTCAGAGTTCAACCTTTACTAACCCCTTTACGAGTTCACCGACTGCACCCGTATACTGCGACTCTTACTTACCACGGCTACGCCGTTGCGCATTCAGTTTGGGCCCCACGGCCCGGTCCTGGTGCTTGACCCTCGGCCCTGAAAATTCTTCTGGTTTATTTACGACAAGAAATACTCTGTCGACAACGTCCACCAGTGCTGTTACTAATCCAACATTTACTTCTTGCCCTCAACGGGGGATTTTTAGTACAAGAGAAAGTAGCGCAACCAATTCGGAAAGAACTCAGCCGTACCGCTTACCTCTTGCACACGGCCATACGTCATCGCAAAGGGACACCCAGTCGGAACCAGAAAGATCAAATCCGTCGTTCAGTTCAGAACAAACCGAAGAACACAGAAGTAGAACTAATTCAATGACGAATTCATTAGAAAATTCGAGATGTAATCGTGACACGAGAACGCATTCTCTAGAAGGGGAAGGTGAAGGGGAATCGCAAAGGTCGAATCCCGCGCAGAGGAGACAGGAAACCGTGTCATCCAACGGGGAGTCCCCTTATAGTGAATTTTTTCGAAATAACAGATCCTCTGTTTTTCAATTAATTCCCGTTAGTTTGAGGAATGTGAGCCCTGCGAGAAGATTTAGAGACGAGGCTAATTCAGACGGAGAATTGACTGAAAATTCGCGGAGGGAAAGTCGTTACACCTTGCCACAGTCGTTAATGCATCCCAGACCTGTGCCCAGGTTTCAAGTTAGGTCGAGGTTATTTCAGGATCAGCAGTCTCAGGTAATTAAATCAAAAATTGATTAGTACAGTCTATTTTGTCACCAAGTCTAATTTGCTTGGAAGTTTTTTGACAAATGAATTCAACTGGTAATTGTTTTTTAAAATTTGAATTTTTCAATTTCCAGCTTCACCTGCTTACCAACAGAGAAACACACGGTTTAAATTTGCAACATAATCAAAGTCTGCGGCGGCAGTTGTATTTTAGACCGGGTGGCCAGTTTGTGCTTTCCAGACACTCTAATTCCCCATTCCAACCCCGAGTTCCTAATCAGACTGATGGTCCGGCCCAAGCGAATCCACCCGCGACCGCGAAAACCAGTACAAACGAGTCAAGACTTGAAGGTGCCAGTGCTTCTGGTTCTTCTAACGCGACCGATGCGAGCGTCTCGTCGTCATCTGCCGTGAACACTTTTTCTTCAAGCTCAGTCGCCACTAATCTTTCATTCACTGATGAAGGTTCTTGCCATCAGTTACCCGACCAAATCAACCGGAGACTTTATGACCGCGTGAAAATGATGCTAAGAGATCGCATCCAAAACTCTTCGGAAAACGCATCGGCGGACAGCACGGTGAATTATTCGAGGATTTCCGGGGAAGCTGAAGCCGAAAGAGTTCCTCTCGACTGCGAGGAAGGCGTTACTTCGAGGGGGTTGGGTCCCAGGGGAGCGGACCCGATGTTGTCATCCGCCGGCGAAAACCTTGATTCAACGATTGAACTTCTCCACAGTTCCGGGAGTTCGTCTCCGATTTCCGGGAACGTTAACGGCGTTTCGACGAACAATAGTAATTTAAATGTGTCACAATCTGAGTTGCTGGATCCCTGGGAAACTGACACCATTTCGTTTTCAATAAGTGTTCCTTTATCGCTAAATGACGTTTTAAGTGATCAGTCCCAACCCGCGCCGGAGCCGACTTCTCAAAATGAAAGAAACAACACGGAAGGCAACCCTCCATCGAGTGCGTCTGACAATGGCGCCACCGAAAATTCTAATTCATCTCCAGAATTCCCAGAGCCTAATCCGTCTCCAGAATTTCCAGATTCTAATCCATCTCCGGAATTTCCAGATTCTAATTCATCTCCTGAATTGGGCATGACGCAGGGAATTCTATTAATAAATTTTCATATTGAGAATTTGCAAAAATTGTGTTGGTGAGTGCCGAAATTTTTCGAATGTTAAAATCAATTCTTGGAATGTTTAATTCAAATCGAATGTAATTTAATTTCAGTGCTCAAGCGGAGATTCTACAACTTCAAAAAATTAAAAGAATGTGGGAAGATTTAACGAATCAAATTAGACATTTTTACAATGTTATACAAAACAGAACCTCCGGGGAAAATCCAAACGAAAGTGAAATCCAATTAAATGAAAATTCAAATTCTAACAGTGACATACCCAGCATGAGTAATTTAGCAATCAGTACTTCACCAGTTCCCGAACGCAGTCCCGAATGTTCGACTTCGACATCCGCAGCCACTTCTCACAACAGCGCCAACGCAGATCCCCTTAGAAATAATCACAAAGAACTAGTCGAGGTTAAGGCCAGTGAGGAACAAGAACCGAGTTCCTCGGGAAAACCTTCTCCTAGTTTGTCTCAAGGGTCCAAGGATGGCTCTGCCGAAAGACGTCTTCTTCACACCGATACTGAGAGGAAAAATCCGTCAGAGACCACCACATCGTCGAGAAATGAAACAGAAGAACCCCAACCCGGACCTTCGGGTCTTTCCACTTCTAGTGCATCAGGGAGCGTTAGAAATCCAGAGTTCACAGAGCACAAGCTGCTTCGCCCCGTTATTCAAAAAAGCCGCAGAAGAAGGGAATCAAGAGAATTAGGCCTGGGCACTTGTAGCGGTTTTCAGAGACACAACCACTCGTCTGCGCAAAGGAACTATTTACGTGCAAAGCTTCGGAATCGCAGATATAATCGATTTGATTCATCAATAGGAAGATCTCGAGTTCTTAGCAGGTTCGCTATTTTCAGAATTTTCACTGTTTTCGAATATCCCTTATTAAAGTAAATTTTTTATTTAGAGAATCGGAGGCCGCCGGACATTCTTGGAAAAATGAGAAAAGTGCCAGTAAATGGAGTCGCTCGAGACGGCCAAATAACAGTGGCGATACAAATGAGCCGTCGACTTCCACCTCGAAAACTTCAGTCCCTAATGATGCTTGCCAGTCTTGCGGGCAGAAAAGAAGGAAGGCGGATTCCCCCAGTGGGTCATCCGCATCGGGGTCCGCATCGAAGATTTTAAGAAACAATGCGGGAGGGCGCAGCGAAGCTCCCTGCAGGGAAGACGAAGTGAGGGAGCCCTCGGCGAGCACGTCCGCTTCTCAGACGGGGGAGAACTCAGCAAATGATTTAGTAAAGCAAATGCTTGAAACAATGGAAACGATGATGTATTTCCAGCGCGAGGTATTCGAATTCACAAAAAATGGTACAAAAAGTCGCCCGACTCGGCAGACTCTCTTTGCGCCCAGTTCGGGAGATGATTCCGACAGCGATCAAAACGATTCGAACGAACAAAGTGATCCGCTGACCGGAAACTCCAACAGAAGTGACCAAAATCCACGCTCGGGATCTGTCTCGCAAGACAAAGAACAATTACGAGTTAAAAAGATGGTCGCAGTAATGATCAAGAGTTTGAATCAGTTGTTCGGAAAAGATTATATGAATTCGAACGGCGCGCAAAGTTTTTGTAAGTGTTCATGCCACAGAAAACAACTTTTAATTTATTGTTTCAGTCAAAGAACAGACTATAACTTTTGTAAAAAAAAATTTCAGGTCTTTGTTTACTGTTGGATTTCGCCGTGCAGTTAACTGATCTTCTGCTCAAAAAACTTAACGCGAGGAGGTATTATCAGCATTGTTGCCGACTTTATAGTTATTAAGTAATGATTACAATTATTCATTAAAATGATAACTTTCCAGCTGTGATTTGGTGCGGAACTGGACAGTGAACAATCCCGAAAGCAGAGAAAGAAATTGGGTTTTGTCGAAGAGATTGGGAATTAATGCTCGAACGAGGGAGCGAAGTCAAAGAGCCCGTTATTCAACTAATAGAGAAGGTGAAAATTAAAAATAATACATTTTGATTGGCGAAGAACATAAATTAAAAAAAAATTTTAATTTCAGATATTTCTAGAAGCAGGTTTTCCACAAATCCTTTTTCAAGATTAATGTCGAGCAGAAATAATTCTTCTGGAACATTTTACACGACTCATGACAGATTTTCAAGAAGAAAAATAACAACGGCCAGAGGCTTGGCAAGGTGGTAAGAAATTTACCTTAAATATCAAACGTCGAGTGACCAAAGCGCTTTTAGTGCTTTTAGCGCACTGCCATTGGGTGCACTAAATATTTATTTTAAAATTCTTCAGGTACTGTCGAAGGGGCCGAATACCTCAGACAAGCAGCATTGGTTCCAATTCAGCAGCATCGTCGAGTAGATTATCTGGTGGAAATTTACCGGGCGACAGACTCCGAAGCTTCTGGCGGCCTTTCGAAGAAGAAGGTTCGGGGTTACGGGCGTTCAGCTATGAAATCAACAACAATAGTAATAACAATGATACGAACAACAATTACAGTTCGAACGATGATCGGAATAATAATAATCACAATAATAATCGTAATAATGTCGATATTACTAATAATATCAGTAATAATAATAACAACAGTAATTCTGGAAGTAATGACACCAGTTCTAATAATAATCATAATATTAATAATAATGGTAATAACAATAACAACACCAGTAATATTAATTCTAACAGCACTGATGGCAACAGTACCAATGCTGATGATACAAGCACTGTCGGAGCGAGTAGCACTAGTGATATTAATAGTAACAATAGTAGTTTTTTAAATTATTACTTTCCAAACAGCGGTAGTAGTACCAACAACAGTGAAAGTAGTAACAATATTATTATAGTGACGGGTTTGAGTAGTAATAGCGACAGCAGAAACAACCTAAACAACTCGACTCAAAGTGGATCGAATGCTTCTTTTTTAAACCAAAATTCTCTTCCTCCGTTGAGGTCTATGGAGTTGACTCTCTCGCGGAATGAAAGTGGGGATTTGAGTTTAAGGGACGAACGGCCAATATTCTGGATAAGATATGGCGGAAACAACGAAACATCCGGCTCTTTAAACAGCAGCGACTCTCAGTCAAGAGTTAACAGTTTCACAGTTCCGGTTGTGCAAGTGAACGATGTGCCCGTGTCAGGTACTCACTTCGAAACTCCTTTTCGAAGGCATCCCCGTTTGGGTTTCCTTTTTCGAACTCAGTTTTTCGCTTGCAGATGTGTCGATGCTTAATCAGCCTCGCTTTCGGCCGCAGTCTCCCATACCCAGAGTGTCCGAAGACATTTGGCGGTGGCGGGCGTGGCGACCTAGATTTCTTCATCCCAGATACGGTGGACCAAATCCTTTCGATGATCAAGATTCAAATGATGTACCTGAAAATATCCATTATTACAGAAGTGAGTGCGGTCTCGAGATTTTCTTGTAACAATCATCGTAAAAACATCTTCGTAAAAACGTATAATTTGTTAAAACATGTTGAATGCTCCAACTGAGTCATTTAATCTGAATGTTTTTGAATGCCTTAATTAATTGTTTTGATGTTATTTAGCGATTCTTAATATTGTAATAATCTTTTTAATAGTTTTGAGTACGTCAGCGGGCTCTCATTTAGGAGTATACACTTTAGATCCTATGATAATTACTGAAGCACCTCTCTCTCCACATCATAGAATTCAAGCTTGGGATTTTTCCAAAATGAAAATTCCAGATATATCGGATCGTAAGTTCAAATAATAAATGCAGATAACAAAGTCAGCTTTTTGGTATTCGATATCGCAAGTCCTGTTCGTTTTCTCTTGCTTTTAGGAGAGGCAAACGGTGTAGTACCTGAATGCAAAATTCATAACGACGCCAGCGTTGACGTCTCAAATGATGGTCATCTCTTGGTAACTTTACTGCCTTCGGGTCGCCTTTCCGTGACCACTATGCTAGGTATGAATGTTTAAAGTCAACGTGTCACTTTTCCGGTTATGATTAATCAAACGACAATTTTAGGGGTGTACAGTTTGGATTGGAGTTCATTAGGTCAGCTGTTGTACAGAACGAGTTTCGAGCAAAACGCAGTGTCAGTGAGTTTGTCTCCCACCAATCGCCACCTGGTGGTCGGGCTGGCTTCCCGTCCGGTCGTCTTGCGAGACAGGACGAACATGGCGCAGATTTTCCGCCTGGAGGGAGGTCGTCCGTCTCCCCACGGAGGAAGTTGGCAGAGCGGCAGAGGCCGTCTCGTACATATACGCGATCTCGTGCAGACGCGCGAAATTAGTACAGTGAGTTTAAATTGCATTCGGTGGGCTCCTGGTGCCGGGCAGGGCCTTGTGTATGGGACCAATACAGGTCAACTCGGGGTTTTAAGATAATTCGGACCATTATGGTGTTTTATAGTCCTATTCCAAAGAAAGGCTTGGTAACGTGGAATTTATATTTGTATATCACCAAACGCTCTTTTTTTAAATTGTTTTCAAAAAAATTCACGTCGGCCAAAAAATTCTTTACAGTTTTTATTTAGATTAATCTGAATATTATACTTTGATGTCGATATTCAGTTTTATAAGGAAATGATTAAAAATGCATTTATCAGTAAGCGAACCAACTTTCAAGTCTGCTATAAATCAGTGAATTTGATATTTTCAGTCATTTTGTTTAAAATTTAAAGCTCTTTTAAATTTCAGAATCTCACCAAATCAGTTTGACTCTTGAAATACAGCATTAAATGTTTTACAGATTTTGTAATTGTGTTGTAGCTTAGGTTCTCATAAAGGAAACATAAACTCAGTTAAAACCCCCTTTAAGTGGAAAATTATAAGAAAGCATAATAAAGTGAAAAAATGCAGTTAAAATTAATTGAAGTTTCGGCACAAAACAGACTGAGTTTTTTTATTTGAGAAATTGAAATGTTTGTAGTGATGCTTAATTTGTGCAGTCGGGTAAAATTGGCATGTATTTGTTTTCTTTAAAGCTTATTGTTTTCATGTTGAACAATACAAAATGGCATCGCCAACCGACTTATTTTAAAATAACCATGCAAAACGTTAGCATAAAATTATTGCATTTATAAACGCAGTTCAATTGTTTGTACGCAAACTTTTATATTTAAAAAATGTAATTGAAAGAGTCCTGAATGGGAAATGACAATCCAATGGCAAATAAAAATTAAAATAAATGAATTAATTAAATATGACATTGGTTTCATTTAACTTACTGGTATTCAACAGCAGCTGAAGAGTAAACTTAAAAATTTAAATTAAATATAAAGTATTGGTTCATTTCAAGATTTTTGATAGATATTAATTTAGATGTTCATACTGGTTGTCTTCTTTTGTGCTTTGTCAATTTCAAAACAAACTTTTGTCATAAAAGAAATAATGACTAAAAATTAAAATAAAAATCGTTTTTAAAATTATTATTATATTACATTGACACATGAACTGTTCTGTGAAATAATCATTTTCCAGTAATAAGTTAATAAGCTATAAAAAAAAATTAAGAATTGCCCCGAAGTGACACAAACTAAAAATTTAACTTAAAAAAAAATCAGTAACATCTGATCTGCTGGAAATTTATTCTAAAAAAAGGTTAGGAAGGTTACCAAGCCTTTGCATATGTGTCTGTATAAACATTGTTTTTAATATTATAACCAATGGTGTTCTGTGAATTTTTAAGTAGCGTTCTTTTGTGATTTAGAAAGTTCAATAAATGTACAGGTCCTGGACAAGCTGAGGCAGATAACTGCAAAATGCTATGGCAGTTCCATGGGATCCTATTTACTCCAATTTATATTAAATAAATTAAGATATATTATAAACAAAACAACAATATTGAACAATATATATAAATATATTATAAATTTTATTACTTTTGATTATTTTTTTATGTTCAACTTTTGCTTATCAGGAAATTAAATTAATTTGAAAAAAACATTATATAATAAGAATTTTAATATTTATGGAGTGTGGCGTACTTTATATAATTAGTTTTATAAATAATCAGGTGTTACAAATATCTAATTATTGAAAAAATTAAAAATAAAAAAATTAAATTTGCTTTAGTTGAAATTTGAATTTGCCGCCTTTAGCGAGACGCAAAATGGCGTCAATCTCAAGAACGTAGTCCAACTTCACTTCAGCACGTTTTTTATTAAGTATTATTTTATTTGACCCAAATTCCTTAAATAATGGCGCTGACCCCACGAGGCAGAGGTCGCGGACGAGGGAGAGGTAATTTTCCGGATAGACAGTGGGGAGAAGTTGGAATGATAAATAATGGAACAGTATTTACATGTGCGCCTAACACAATGTTTTATCCCGACACTTCCACTGGATTTCTCATGAATCCCTTAAAAAGTGGCAAATTTTTTCTAGAGAATCCAAATGGAAAAGAAGCAGCAAAAGGCAGTGATTCGCATTTAGTCGTTAGTAGTTTTCTGTAACCATTTTCATTTCAATCACAGCGAAGTGCATTTGAATTTTAATGGTTTTCATCTATTTTCTCATATTTGAAAATGTTAATTTCAATTTTACAGGGAGCTATCATGACGAAATCGCATTTCACTGATCAAACAAAGAATGAAAATCACAAGCAAAGATTTTCTAAGAACTGGAGAAAAACTAAACATAATGGAAATTGGAACAAAAGTAAGGTAAATCATTCAGAACATTTTCGACATACATTTTAAAGAAATTATTGTAATACTGATCACATAATGCATTCCCAGGTTCTGCTTGGAAAAAATATGTCAGGCACTCACAATTATTACTGTGAAACCTGTGATAAATCATTCAGAACACAGGAAGATTTGTCTCTTCACAAAGCTGAGCATGAAACTTGTAATTGTGATGGGTGTGAATTCACTGCTCATCCAAAAATCATTGCCAAACACATTAAAATGCAACATGAGTCTGGCTTGTACACAAGAATGGGGAAATTGAACACAGAAGAGGACATTGCCAAGTGGATAGAAGAGAGAAAAAAGTATGAAGCAAAAGTTTTTTGTTTTGAGTGGCACTTTTCATTGTCACAATGCTTTTTTACAGACGATATCCAACAAGGAAAGTCATTGAAGAAAAAAAGGTTTTAGAAGAAGAAAAAATGAACAGGGGAGAAAGGATAAAGGATAATGATTCCAAGTTTAATAAATCATTTAACAAGAGGAACAGAAAAGGTTGTAAAAAAAATTTTACAAAACAAACTCACAGGACAAAAAACAGGAGAAGAAGAAAACAGGAAACGTCACTGCTTCAAAAGCATTTAGAAGAAAAAACTGAAGACTTTAGGAAAGGTGTTCCTGCTTTTTCAGGAATAGGTAAAAAAATTGATATTCACATTTTAATTTTGTATTAAAAAGTTTTCCTCATTAATTTATCAATATATTACCAAAAAAGAAATAAACATTACTTGCAAGTCTGCTTAATAATTTAAATAATTTTAAAAGATTGATTGAATTTTATAATTTTAGCATTTCTCCTGCATTTGAGAAATTCATTGCTATGATAAAACAATTTGTTTCAGGAAATACAGGAAATACTAGTGAACCAGAAATACCAGAGAAAAGTGAATCTTTTATTAGTGATGATGAATGGGAAACTGAATATGTGGCTCCAAATTCTTCAAAAATGTTGCTAAATGGCTCACTGGGATTGCTGGCAGAGTTTTATAATTCTGATGAAGATAATCCAAGCAAAGACCCTCAGAATGAGTTTGAAGTGGAAAATATTTCAGGCGATGAAGAAAGTCATCCAGAAGAAGTAAAAACTGTTTCTGTCAAAAAGTCAATATTGGAAGAGAAGTCAAATGAAAAAAAAGTTCCTGGCAAAAGAAAGTTTTTTGAAAAAAAAGAAATGACTAAAAGTAAAAGAGCAAATACTTATAAACAGTGCAACACTGAAAATAGAAGTTCAACTTTATTAGAAAAACTTTTAAAAAATGAAATTAGACATGAAAGAAATGTTATTTTACAGTGCATTCATCATATTGTTAACAATAACTTCTTTAAATTGTGATATTATAAGTTTTATTTTAACTTCATTTGCGAGATTATAATTTTTTATAAGCAAACTGACTGAATTCAATTTCCTAAACCACTACGTAAATTTCATAGAGTAATATGTTGTCTTCTGCTACGAGGAGTCAGACAGCGCTTGCTACGGGCTTCTGCGGAACTAAGTTTACAGCCCTATTTTATTTACTTTATATCGGCAACGGTAGTTTTTAATAATTATGGCTGAAATAAATATCAATAATTACCTTCAACAGGTGATAATTTTTCTTTAATATTTTAAAAATTTGATGGTGTTATTTTAATTTATTTTTTATTGGAATGTAAGCAAAAATTATGGAAGCTTGAAAAGTTGTTAGTGAAATCCCTTAGTTTTTGCCGGTGTCACTAGCAAAAGCATACAATTCATTTATTTTAAATTAAGAAACCCACAATTTTATGCTAAAATTACAGAATTACCATTTATTTTTTACTACACAACTAACCCATCGATTGTTAAATGCAATGATCTCAATATTTAGAGGTTAACTCACGAAATGAATGACAGATGCATTTTGTTTTTAGGTGGACAATGCCCGCACATATCGTCAAGGAGAAATGTTGGCCGCGTTTTTGTCTTATAGACATTCCCATGCCAGCAGCAAAAGACTGAAAGTATTCAATGCGGAATCCGTAGTTTCTAGGGTTTTGGATTTTCCTTATAACGAACTCGTTTTTTATCACTTAAAATGTCTCTATGCGTTAGATGAGAAAAACGTGTTTGAAGCTTTTCAGAATCAGTATGAATTAGTGCAGTCTTTTGTTAAACTGTTTCAAACACAGAAAGAGGACAACTGGATGCTCAAAGTCATGCAAATACTCTGTCTTGAATTGAGGCTTTTGGCAGGTCCAGCTGACAGACAAGCCAACAACAAAAAGCATCCTCATGAATGCTTAGAGAAAACAGCCAAAGCCTTGATGGCTTGTTTTAGAATATGTGCAGCTGACAAGTGAGCATACAATTCATTCCTGATATTTATTTATTCATTCACATCATCACTTTTCATTTTTATAAATATTCATTCCATGATTGCAGCCGTTCTTCAGAACAGGATACAAAAAAATGGGGAATGCTTACATTAGTCAATCAGATGTTCAAAGTGTACTTTAAAATCAACAGACATCAGCTCTGTAAGCCATTGATGAGAGCCATAGAATCCAGCAATTTAAAAGACAGATTTGCTTTAGCTCAAATAATAACTTATAAATTTTTTGCTGGTCAGAAAGCAATGTTTGATGGAGATTTTAAAACTGCTGATGCATGTTTATCATTTTCATTTTTAAGATGTCACAAGAATTCAATTAAAAATAAAAGAAGTATTTTACTTTATTTAGTTCCAGTTAAAATGATATTGGTAAGCTTGATTTTATTTTTTAATACCACTTCATAAACAAATAGATTCAGAGAAATCACTTATGGTACCCTTGATTGAATACTTTCAGGGATACATGCCAAAGAAATCATTACTTGAAAAATATCATTTGTTGGAGTTCTGGGATGTAGTTGAGGCAGTTAAAATGGGAAATATTCAGAAATTCAATGAAGTCATGGAGAATTACAGGGAGTTTTTTGTCAAGCATAATATTTATATAATAATGCAAAGACTCAGCACCATAGCCACAAGGAATTTGATCAAAAAAGTGTAATTTAAAATCATTATATGACCACTGATTAAAATTGATTTCTATCTGAAAATTAAATTATCTTTTTGCAGATACCACATAGTGAATTCACATCAGATCCCAGTTGAAATGTTTTTAAAAGCTCTTTTGGCCATGAAAATTGAAGACGCCAGTTGGGATGAAGCTGAATGCCTTTTAGCCAATCTCATTCTTGAGGGAAAAGTTAAAGGATACATCTCTTATCAGTATGACACATTAGTTGTATCTAAGCTAACACCATTTCCTGTCATTAGTTCCTTAAATTAAAACAATTCAAATAACTATTACGACTTGTTCCCTCATTATCATATCACCAAAACAAAACATTCACAAAAAATCCAAACCCAGAGAATACGACGAAATCCTCACAGGACTCTCAAAAAATCACATAATCTATTGAAAAATAACACGCTAAACGTCATCATACGCATAAAAAAGTTCAGAAACAAAATTTCACTCAAACGCAATCTGTGGAAGTTATTCTTAAGAAGATTAACATAAAAACACCACAACAAATATACCTCCAAACAAAAAAAAACCTTCAAAAATTAAACATCAGTAATATATTTTCCACCCATCCGATTGGACACCAACATAGTCTTTATATTCATAGTATTAAAATATACTAATATATACAAATATATATAAATATACATAGTATTAAAATATATAGTCATAGTATTAAAATATTCTCTCTCCATCGGTGTTCATTTTTATTTCAAAAAATAACTTTTTCAAACTTTTTCAAACTTTTTTCTCTACTACCAAATGTACCAAAAATCGAAATCTATCAGAATAAAACAAAATCCACATAGATCTATTCTTTAGGATGTAGAGAAACCGAAAAAACACCCTCCTGGAGCCTCAGAGGACGCCGTTGTTTCAGAGTTATTCGTAAAACTAACTTTTTCAAACTTTTTCAAACTTTTTCCTGTACTCTTAAATGTAATAAAATCGAATTGTAATTAATTCAAACAAAATGCACATATATCTATTCTTTAGGATGTAGAGAAACGGAAAAAACCCCTCCTGGAACCTCAGAGGACGCCGTTGATTCAAGTTATTCGCAAAACTAACTTTTTCAAACTTTTTCAAACTTGTTCCTGTACCCTTAAATGTAATAAAATCGAATTGTAATTAATTCAAACAAAATGCACATATATCTATTCTTTAGGATGTAGAGAAACGGAAAAAACCCCTCCTGAGCTCACAGGACGCCGTTGATTCAAGTTATTCGCAAAACTAACTTTTTCAAACTTTTTCAAACTTTTTGTTGTACCCTTAAATGTAATAAAATCGAATTGTAATTAATTCAAACAAAATGCACATATATCTATTCTTTAGGATGTAGAGAAACGGAAAAAACCCCTCCTGGAACCTCAGAGGACGCCGTTGATTCAAGTTATTCGCAAAACTAACTTTTTCAAACTTTTTCAAACTTTTTCCTGTACCCTTAAATGTAATAAAATCGAATTGTAATTAATTCAAACAAAATGCACATATATCTATTCTTTAGGATGTAGAGAAACGGAAAAAACCCCTCTGAGCTCACAGGACGCCGTTGATTCAAGTTAGTCGCAAAACTAACTTTTTCAAACTTTTTCAAACTTGTTCCTGTACCCTTAAATGTAATAAAATCGAATTGTAATTAATTCAAACAAAATGCACATATATCTATTCTTTAGGATGTAGAGAAACGGAAAAAACCCCTCCTGAGCTCACAGGACGCCGTTGATTCAAGTTATTCGCAAAACTAACTTTTTCAAACTTTTTCAAACTTTTTGTTGTACCCTTAAATGTAATAAAATCGAATTGTAATTAATTCAAACAAAATGCACATATATCTATTCTTTAGGATGTAGAGAAACGGAAAAAACCCCTCCTGAGCTCACAGGACGCCGTTGATTCAAGTTATTCGCAAAACTAACTTTTTCAAACTTTTTCAAACTTTTTGTTGTACCCTTAAATGTAATAAAATCGAATTGTAATTAATTCAAACAAAATGCACATATATCTATTCATTAGGATGTAGAGAAACGGAAAAAACCCCTCCTGAGCTCACAGGTCGCCGTTGATTCAAGTTATTCGCAAAACTAACTTTTTCAAACTTTTTCAAACTTTTTGTTGTACCCTTAAATGTAATAAAATCGAATTGTAATTAATTCAAACAGAATGCACATATATCTATTCTTTAGGATGTAGAGAAACGGAAAAAACCCCTCCTGAGCTCACAGGTCGCCGTTGATTCAAGTTAGTCGCAAAACTAACTTTTTCAAACTTTTTCAAACTTGTTCCTGTACCCTTAAATGTAATAAAATCGAATTGTAATTAATTCAAACAAAATGCACATATATCTATTCTTTAGGATGTAGAGAAACGGAAAAAACCCCTCCTGAGCTCACAGGTCGCCGTTGATTCAAGTTAGTCGCAAAACTAACTTTTTCAAACTTTTTCAAACTTGTTCCTGTACCCTTAAATGTAATAAAATCGAATTGTAATTAATTCAAACAAAATGCACATATATCTATTCTTTAGGATGTAGAGAAACGGAAAAAACCCCTCCTGAGCTCACAGGACGCCGTTGATTCAAGTTATTCGCAAAACTAACTTTTTCAAACTTTTTCAAACTTGTTCCTGTACCCTTAAATGTAATAAAATCGAATTGTAATTAATTCAAACAGAATGCACATATATCTATTCTTTAGGATGTAGAGAAACGGAAAAAACCCCTCCTGAGCTCACAGGTCGCCGTTGATTCAAGTTAGTCGCAAAACTAACTTTTTCAAACTTTTTCAAACTTGTTCCTGTACCCTTAAATGTAATAAAATCGAATTGTAATTAATTCAAACAAAATGCACATATATCTATTCTTTAGGATGTAGAGAAACGGAAAAAACCCCTCCTGAGCTCACAGGTCGCCGTTGATTCAAGTTATTCGCAAAACTAACTTTTTCAAACTTTTTCAAACTTTTTGTTGTACCCTTAAATGTAATAAAATCGAATTGTAATTAATTCAAACAGAATGCACATATATCTATTCTTTAGGATGTAGAGAAACGGAAAAAACCCCTCCTGAGCTCACAGGTCGCCGTTGATTCAAGTTAGTCGCAAAACTAACTTTTTCAAACTTTTTCAAACTTGTTCCTGTACCCTTAAATGTAATAAAATCGAATTGTAATTAATTCAAACAAAATGCACATATATCTATTCTTTAGGATGTAGAGAAACGGAAAAAACCCCTCCTGAGCTCACAGGTCGCCGTTGATTCAAGTTAGTCGCAAAACTAACTTTTTCAAACTTTTTCAAACTTGTTCCTGTACCCTTAAATGTAATAAAATCGAATTGTAATTAATTCAAACAAAATGCACATATATCTATTCTTTAGGATGTAGAGAAACGGAAAAAACCCCTCCTGAGCTCACAGGACGCCGTTGTTTCAAGTTATTCGCAAAACTAACTTTTTCAAACTTTTTCAAACTTGTTCCTGTACCCTTAAATGTAATAAAATCGAATTGTAATTAATTCAAACAGAATGCACATATATCTATTCTTTAGGATGTAGAGAAACGGAAAAAACCCCTCCTGAGCTCACAGGTCGCCGTTGATTCAAGTTAGTCGCAAAACTAACTTTTTCAAACTTTTTCAAACTTGTTCCTGTACCCTTAAATGTAATAAAATCGAATTGTAATTAATTCAAACAAAATGCACATATATCTATTCTTTAGGATGTAGAGAAACGGAAAAAACCCCTCCTGAGCTCACAGGTCGCCGTTGATTCAAGTTATTCGCAAAACTAACTTTTTCAAACTTTTTCAAACTTGTTCCTGTACCCTTAAATGTAATAAAATCGAATTGTAATTAATTCAAACAAAATGCACATATATCTATTCTTTAGGATGTAGAGAAACGGAAAAAACCCCTCCTGAGCTCACAGGTCGCCGTTGATTCAAGTTAGTCGCAAAACTAACTTTTTCAAACTTTTTCAAACTTTTTCCTGTACCCTTAAATGTAATAAAATCGAATTGTAATTAATTCAAACAAAATGCACATATATCTATTCTTTAGGATGTAGAGAAACGGAAAAAACCCCTTGGAACCTCAGAGGACGCCGTTGTTTCAAGTTATTCGCAAAACTAACTTTTTCAAACTTTTTCAAACTTGTTCCTGTACCCTTAAATGTAATAAAATCGAATTGTAATTAATTCAAACAGAATGCACATATATCTATTCTTTAGGATGTAGAGAAACGGAAAAAACCCCTCCTGAGCTCACAGGACGCCGTTGATTCAAGTTAGTCGCAAAACTAACTTTTTCAAACTTTTTCAAACTTTTTCCTGTACCCTTAAATGTAATAAAATCGAATTGTAATTAATTCAAACAGAATGCACATATATCTATTCATTAGGATGTAGAGAAACGGAAAAAACCCCTCCTGAGCTCACAGGTCGCCGTTGATTCAAGTTAGTCGCAAAACTAACTTTTTCAAACTTTTTCAAACTTGTTCCTGTACCCTTAAATGTAATAAAATCGAATTGTAATTAATTCAAACAAAATGCACATATATCTATTCTTTAGGATGTAGAGAAACGGAAAAAACCCCTCCTGAGCTCACAGGTCGCCGTTGATTCAAGTTATTCGCAAAACTAACTTTTTCAAACTTTTTCAAACTTTTTGTTGTACACTTAAATGTAATAAAATCGAATTGTAATTAATTCAAACAGAATGCACATATATCTATTCTTTAGGATGTAGAGAAACGGAAAAAACCCCTCCTGAGCTCACAGGACGCCGTTGATTCAAGTTAGTCGCAAAACTAACTTTTTCAAACTTTTTCAAACTTTTTGTTGTACCCTTAAATGTAATAAAATCGAATTGTAATTAATTCAAACAGAATGCACATATATCTATTCTTTAGGATGTAGAGAAACGGAAAAAACCCCTCCTGAGCTCACAGGTCGCCGTTGATTCAAGTTAGTCGCAAAACTAACTTTTTCAAACTTTTTCAAACTTGTTCCTGTACCCTTAAATGTAATAAAATCGCATTGTAATTAATTCAAACAAAATGCACATATATCTATTCTTTAGGATGTAGAGAAACGGAAAAAACCCCTTGGAACCTCAGAGGACGCCGTTGTTTCAAGTTATTCGCAAAACTAACTTTTTCAAACTTTTTCAAACTTTTTGTTGTACCTTAAATGTAATAAAATCGAATTGTAATTAATTCAAACAGAATGCACATATATCTATTCTTTAGGATGTAGAGAAACGGAAAAAACCCCTCCTGAGCTCACAGGTCGCCGTTGATTCAAGTTAGTCGCAAAACTAACTTTTTCAAACTTTTTCAAACTTTTTGTTGTACCCTTAAATGTAATAAAATCGAATTGTAATTAATTCAAACAGAATGCACATATATCTATTCTTTAGGATGTAGAGAAACGGAAAAAACCCCTTGGAACCTCACAGGACGCCGTTGATTCAAGTTATTCGCAAAACTAACTTTTTCAAACTTTTTCAAACTTTTTGTTGTACCCTTAAATGTAATAAAATCGAATTGTAATTAATTCAAACAGAATGCACATATATCTATTCTTTAGGATGTAGAGAAACGGAAAAAACCCCTCCTGAGCTCACAGGTCGCCGTTGATTCAAGTTAGTCGCAAAACTAACTTTTTCAAACTTTTTCAAACTTGTTCCTGTACCCTTAAATGTAATAAAATCGAATTGTAATTAATTCAAACAAAATGCACATATATCTATTCTTTAGGATGTAGAGAAACGGAAAAAACCCCTCCTGAGCTCACAGGACGCCGTTGATTCAAGTTATTCGCA